>JABMIG010000241.1:87500-175658 GCA_013187285.1 Cyclotella cryptica
TGAGTTCAATGCAATGACGTTCAACACAGCGGCCAATTTAGTCGAGTTGATCAGGATTGACAACCAGACCTCATATCACATAAGGGACAAGTTCATACAGGCTTGGCTTTCCTGTTACCCACCCCCAGTTGTTGCGTACACCATAGATTCAGTGCGTTCATTGGAGGCACCTTTCAATGGTTGCTCCATAGTTTTGACATCAAAGACGTGCAATCAATGGCTAAGAATCCACAGTTGAATTTGATTTGCGAATGTATGCATCAAACAGTGGGCAGCATTTTATGAGCATTGCTCCATAGCAATTCACCACAGAACACAACACAGGCCAGAGACATCGTCAACCAGGCTTTGGTGACTGCAATACACACCATGCAAGTGACAATATCCTCCATGTTAGGCAGCATGCCAGGGGTTTGTGCATTTGGTTGCAACATGTTCCTGAATGTCACGCTGATTGCGGACTGGCAAGCCATAGCACAGCACCGTGAAGAGTATGTCAATGAAAACCTTTGCCGTACCAATACAAAGTGACATCTATGCTCGAGGTCAGAATGTTCTGAAGAAAATGTATGACCCGGCCAAGCTGGAGTAAGAGTTGGCCCTTACAACATAGAGCAAGACAATGTGAATGACACGCTCACCATCAAGATGCATCCCTGAATCACAAAGCACATCAAAGTATGTAACATTATACCATATTGACAATGAACATGGGTGACTTGTGTGATTGAATCCTTTTCTGTCTTCCCTGGGTTGAGACAAGGATACTCCCACCTTTTGGACTGTGAAGGGTATGGACGACTAAGGACTTGTTCTAGATGAACCCAAAGATTCATGGCCACGCCGAAGGCACCAATGATTTGTCTTTAAATGTTGTGGCATCTGTGCTAGCTGTGGGTTACCACTGGAGCTCGTTCATGGTCTGTCGTGGTGTGTTTAATGCTGCTACTCCTTGAATGATGTGGAGCAATGCCCGTAATCAGCCAGTTGCCCAGGCTGCCTGTGGGTCATGGCTTGTTCCGTGGGGGCGTCCTGCTTGCAGTCTTTGTGTGTTTCCCCATTGGTGTGTAATGGAAAGCCAAGTGTCTTGTCGTACATGATGGTGAACGGGGCCTGTGGTTCATTGTCTCGTTGCCATCGTCTGTGTATGGGATGGTTGGTGGTATCTTGTTTCAGCAATCATGGCGGTGTTGCTTGTGCCAAGTAATCCTGCTAGGCGGTTAGTAGTCAGGTCCATGTTGTTGTGGTCATGTCAAGAGGTGCCCAGAGAGCTCTCTGAAGACAACCTACAAGGAAACTATACAAAACAAGACAAACTCCGTGGAAGTCATGGTGCGAGGGTGCTGCCCCAGAAAAGAGTGAAATGCTTTGAGGTGGCGCGCTCTACCTCTGCCACATATTCTGTGAGCAGGATTTCCTGGAATCTTTCATTTTATTCACTTGTTCCACGGTTTTCTATGGGAGTACCGCCATGCATCATAGATGATATTGTACGGGATAGTGCTTATATACGCCCGACAATATCATAAAACGATTTTATGATGGATTTACCTTCAGTATAGTATGATAAGACATCTATACACAATGATATCATGATTGTGAAGAAAGGTCTTACTTCGCGAATGATAAAAAATATTTAAAGATATTATACCTTTCTTTTTTGTCACTTTCCCCTCTACAAATTAGAAATAAAACAAGGTCTAGCTATGCTACTAGTAAAGTTGTGAAGTCCAAAAATTACAAGTCCAAAAATTACAAGTCCAAAAAAATATATTATTATAATTACTGGTCCCCTACCACCCTTCCTATGACCAGTCCCATGCCCAGGAAACAAAGGAAACAAACCAAGCAAAACAAAATTACATTACACCACCAAATGCTTCCTCAAATGCTGCAGCAACTTGCTCTCCCACAGCCTGCCTTACAACTGCCTTCCGTGGTACCTTATTGACCCGAACCCTCCCATCCGCCCGAGCATCCCCATGAATAACAAAGGTTCTCTTCAATTTGTGTGCCTTATTCCGTGCAGTAGGAGCTGGAAGCAATGCCTTGTCATCTGGAGTACCCCACTTCTCAATTGAACTCCTCTGAACATAGCGACTCCAAGTTCCTATACTGTAATCATTCACCACCCTATCATCTTTAGCCTTCCTCCAAATATACGATGCCCGAAGCTTGAGGTACTCAGTGGCCAACTCGAAAGAGGAACGAACAAACTCATCATCAATGACACTCGGAACAGAAAATCCATCATACTGCTCCATCATGCCGAATATTGGCTTCCACTTGTTGGCATAATCAAACATCACTGCCTTGCTCGGAAAGTCGACTCCCTGGAACAATCGAACAGGCTTAATGCGGTAAGTAACATTATTTGACACAATGACCATACCTTTAAGCCACATGCGCCATCCACTCAAACGATCAGCCTCCCTTGGCAAAGAAAATGACTCTGGCACACACCAATATCGACCACGGTAACAAAATTGATTGCCTGTTGCAACAATGGGCTCCTCCGAAGCATCAATAAGATGAGGGTTAGTGCAAACAATACGGGTTGACTCAGCCTGTACATCAAGACTATCCATCTTCTCTGCTAGCCTCTTCTCCATGTCGCCCAGCCTTTTGTCCAACAAAGAAGTATTGATGCCCCCACTTGCCTCGACCTTCTCGTCGATCGCCTCATGAATGATTGTCTTCAAATCTTCCCGCATGACTCTAACATCAGTCTTAATCTCCTCACAAGCTTCCTTCACACTGTTGATCTGTCTCATGTGTGCTACATGTGGCGGAATCCCTGTGACCGTCGGCACGTGTACATTCAGATCAAAAGTGACATGATTCATCTTCAGTTCCTGCAGCAAAGGAGAAGAGAGAATCGGCACACGGCTGAAAGGATGGCTAGGGTCCTTCTCCAAAAAACCAAGCATCCAGTCAGAATGATGAACAATTGAGGCAAGAAGTATACACAAAACACCATGAGGGTCACGGGAGGAATCACCGTGGGCTGCATATATCCTTCCAAATGTCAATTCAAGTGCATCGGACACAATCTGTGCATTAGGGTCCTTCCAATGGGGACATGGGGTGTCAAATTTGAGTGAATTCGGATCCTTGAGACTCAGTAACTGCCCAAGGTAGTAATCCCCACCGGCAGCAAACTGAAAATAAATATCCAAAATCTTCCCCATCGACCACTCTCCACGGCACGCGACGGTAGTGAACTGGGGAGGAAGAGTGGTAGCTGAAGTGGCATGCGTACCCCTGCCTTTGCGCAAGCCATGTATGTTGAAATGGGAAAGGCGACAATAATTTCTCACCGTATCAAAATTTCTCTTTGCAATCTCACCAACTTGCCGTGCAAAAGTCTGAGCAGCATTCCCCAACTGTGCCCCAGGGGTCAAAAAAAGCTTCTCTGTCTCAGCCAAGCGCTCCTGGTGAAGGGAGAGATAAACCCCCAAGGCAGTAAAGAAACAAAGATGGCCCTGTCCAGCCAAAGGATTGGAGTACACATTCTTTTCTTGAACAAACTCACCCGTCTTGTCCATCTTTGTTTCGTCGTACTTGAATACGATTGAGTCAGAAATACCACGCTTGATATTGTGGAATGAAAGACAATCCACATTGCATGAACGTGCCATGAGGTGCCACATGCACAAACAGAACACCCACACAAAAATATTCCCTTCATCAACAGCCCACAATAGTAGAAGAGAGAGGAGAGTGCTACTAATGGCATCAGCCTCCTTCTCATCAGTATTTCCCTGCTTCTTTGCTTGGGCATACTCTTTTTTGAAGCAAAGCAAAAATGTGTCAGTCTTAGAATAAAAATCAAGAGACAAGTGACGACCTGAAACCTTGAGCCATACTTCATGGCATCATAAAACTTCGAGATGTGAGAATAGGAGGCAATCTTGCCATTATCCTTTTTCTTCATCTCCGAGAGAAAGGCCAGAAAGTAGCTGACATCCATCCCAGAATACTTGAGGTCCCGTTGGTCCTGACGGTAGAAATACATGGCAGGATTATCTCTCTGCTCCTGTGAGATGAGAACAGTCGCATCCTCGAAGATGTCGGGATAGTTAATAAAAATAAAATGAACAAACCTTCTTAGCCGCGCACGATAGTCCTTCCGAACCTTTGCTGTGATACCTTGATCCGAGGTAGCAAAGATAGCACGTTGGTGAGCTTCGGAGAGTCCTGTGGCGGTGATTGTGGGAGTCGTGTCATCTGTTGTTCGCTGGTGCGCTGGGATTCGTCCGCCCGCACGACCGCGTGCCATTGCTACAATGTAGGGAAGGGAGAGCAAGAAGGTGGGAGAGGGACAGCGAGAAGGTGGGATTGAAACAAAGGGTGTTAAAGCGGAGGTGGGTGGTTTGGGCTGATCGTCACGATCGTCGAGATTGTGATGAGAGGGGAGGTGATGGAATAATTCTTTTTTCGGCGATGAGAGAGAAATAATGGTACTTGCCATTTTAGTGCGCGCATAGAGGGTATTTGGGGGGGCGGTTCGGATCAAGGAATATCATAAAACAGTTTTATGATATTGACGTCATCTTTTTTGCCAGTATGTAATTACGAGCCTTCTGGCACATCACGCACGAATCTGCGATTCGTCAATATCATGAGTATACTCATTTTATTGGAAACTCTCGTGGAAACCCATATAATTTTATCAAATAGCTAGACCTTCTATATTTTATTGCCACTTATACTATTATCGATATATAAATTTAGAATTTAAAGGTAAGTTCACGTGACATGGCATGCATGAAACAGGAATGTTAGGGTGTATGATACGGTACCATACTTGCGATCAATTTCTTACGACCTACTAAGTGTCGAAAACGTCTATCATAAAAACAAGTAGTAAATACGAAATTTAAAGGTCTAAGTAAAAATGAAAATGTCTAGGTAGAGAGATGAATTTTTTTCGCTGACATTTTTATCTAGACGTCAGCTACCAGCAACTTTAACCAGTAGAATGCTAGCAACACAATAAACTAAGACATTTTTATCTAGAAATGAAGCTAGTAATTAACCCTCCAAGTGATATTTGTCTTTAAATGTCAAAATGGTGTATAAAAACTGTATAGTACCTCAACACATTTTTATTACTATTAAGCATTACGCACACAGATCACATATTCACACATTCATCACTATCATCCATTCATTACATCACTATACATCTATAGCCCAGGGCCACCCTCATTTATGCGTCTCATTCTTAGAAGACAAATGTACCATCCTTTGGGGCTATGACTACAAACTGTTTTGCTCACAATTTAGCTAGGCTGCACTCATGAACCTCAAGACATTTCTATTATTAGGCTTTGTCTTTCTGTACCTCAAGACGTTTTTATTACTAGGCTATACTTGTGTACCTCAAGACATTTTTATTACTACTACTACATACAGGTCACACAATCACACATTCATCACTACCATCTATTCATTTTATCACTCGACCTCCACCCAGTGCCACCCTCATTTATTTGTCTCATCGTTGGACAACAAACGTACTAGTGTTGGGGTTATGAGTGCAAACAGTTTTGCTCACAATTTAGACCTGTTGCTGTTGCTTGTGAAGGAACATATTCGCTGTTGGGGTATGATACATCAAGCAGAGAGGTTCAAGATCATGCTCTCCCTGAACCAGGACTGCTTTGTATCTCACCAGTGTACCCTCATCTATGAACTAGCTCACATATTGATTTTCCACAAGAATAAATAATATCACTAAGACTTAATTTTGCATCAATCTTTGTTGAGGAGTGCGATCGATGGTGTGCAGTGATGATGGCTCTTAGAGCTTTTTTGTATGGTACGATACTGTACGATAGAGCTCTTAGAGCTATGATGATATTCATTTTTAACACGCAAAAATCATGCTACCGGGCACAAATATTGCGAAATTTTGCATTTTACGTAAGATATTTTTTTAGTAGGAATTCACTAGAAACTTATAGAGTTGTGTCTTTCGCTCGCCGATAAATCTCATCTCATGCCACTCTCGACGATGTTCCCAGAATCTTGAGTAGTACAGGGTATCTGGATTTTTCTTTGTCAAGCATTCCATTTTCATGCATACCAAACAAAATATTTTCTCTTGTAGCTGCTTTTGTTGCTATTGCAGATAAGACAGAGATAAAATCAATGAGTGAACCAGTTTTCTTCGGACCAAGATTCAAGTGTTTCATCTCGTCACTTTGAAATGCTATTGTGACTTTCATTTTCATTGGATGCCGCGATGGATCAATATCGGTAACTGTGTGTCTCCTTGCTTCTTGGTTGATGAATTTAAAAACCTTTGCCAAATCAGCTGCTTGCTCTACTACTGTTCGTGCTGCATTTTGCTTATTTTTCTTGTCTTTCAGCATTCGATAGATAGTATCCTTTCCACAAGGTACCAGGTTTGAAGTTATCATGTGATTTATAGTTGGCCATTGATGTTTGTTGTTTTTTGATAAAATTTCAATCACTTCCACTTTAGTGTATTGAATTCCATTCAGTGGGGATGGGAGAATTGGAGTGGCTGGGTCGGCTTTGCGACGTTTGACTTCTCTTGGTGTTACAGTGGCAATAGTTGGTTTTACATTGTTTGTGTAAGATTCTAAGAGCTGAAAGTCGATGCTCTACCGTTTATTGTCTGCATCGACCACATCATTCTTCATTTCTTGCTCCCATTTATCGCAGATGACTCGGACCGATCCAACAGGGGCAACACTGTTACCAGCTTCATTCAACACGTTTGATACCTTTGCAATGGCAGGAATGATACATCTCTTGATCTTCCTTGTTGCTTCAATTCTCATTCTTACAGTTGAGTCTTCTGATTCAAAAACTTGAACATATGATTCAAGTTCATGAACAACATTGTTTAATCGATTTGATTCTTCAAAGAGCCGTTGTGTTGCCTGAAGTCTCAGATCTGTTTTGATACCAGAAACTTTAGCATCTGAGTTGGATGTTCCAGATATGTTGTTGGAATGATTCATTGCAATGGACTATGAGCGCAATGATATATACATAATGGTTGTGTCATGTTATGGTTATATAATATAATCACCTTTTGAAGTGATGGGGATTGATGGACCAAAATAATCTGAAATTACCTTTAGCCATCATATATGTTCATATAATGTGCCTCGTAAAATTACGCAACAATCATATATATTATAATAAGATATGCCTCGTAAAATTACGCACTGTAATTATATATTATAGGTAGATATAATCGCGCCATCGGGAGAATGAGTGAATTTTCTGCTGAGATCTCGCTGAGATCATCATGTCGTGCCAGTATCAAGATTTTTTTAAAAATCTTAGTTTATCACTGAGCAGAATTGTTCTCCTCCTTCTCCAGTGAGACACTTTTTTCACTTTTGCACTTTATGGTTGAATTCATATATACTCTGGTGAAAATACCCGTAAAAGCCTAAGTTTTTTGGTTTATACGCATGGGTATTCAATGTCTGTTGATATGTGATTACCTCTAAAATTATATCTAACAGCAATTTGTAGCATTGCCAAAAATTCAATACATGCTTACTTGTAAAGAGAAGCGTGAATCATCAAGCAGATGGCCACGCGCGGCCATTTTTGCATTGCCCCATAACAAAACAAAACAATGGGATTTCCGCTCACGCAGACAGTCATCCCCTTCGATCTCTGTGAGTTCATGGAGTTTTGAGCCGCGAGTTGGCTCATCGTCTTCCCAGCCATCGCGCCAACACGACGTCCTTAACGTCCCCTCAAAAGACAGGTTGGTTGTTGTGTTATGCTGATTTTGGTTTTTTATGTGCTAAACAATTTAATTGAAAAACGTCCTTACTGACCCTGCCATTCCTCCCGCACCCCTCCCACATCTAATCATCAACATCGCGACGTGGCCGCGTCCTCTACAATAAACAGCCGTGCTGGCAAAAAAAGAATCAGGTCAATTGCTCACCTGAGTGGTGAGTTCTGCCATTTTTTATTTTCAACTATTTAATAGAAAATCGTCCTTACTGACCCTGCCCTTCCTCTCCACACCCCTCCCACATCAAATCAACAACATCGCAACGTCGCCGCGTCCTCTATAATAAACAGCCGTGCTGGAAAAAAAGAATCAGGTCCATTGCTCACCTGACTGGTGAGTTCTGCCATTTTTTATTTTCAACTATTTAATTGAAAATTGACACAACTGACCCTGCCCTTCCTCTCCACACCCCTCCCACATCAAATCAACAACATCGCGACGTCGCCGCGTCCTCTACGATCAACAGCCGTGCTGGCCAAAAAGAATCAGGTCCAATAATCACCTGACTGGTGAGTTCTGCCATTTTGTTTTTTTATTTCCAACTATTTAATTGAAAACTGAATGTGCTGACCCTGCCCTTCCTCTCCACACCCCTCCGACATCAAATCAACAACATCGCGATGTCGCCACGTCCTCTCAGAGCAACAGCCCTGCTGGCAAAAAAAGAATCAGGTCCATTACTAACCTGACTGGTGAGTTCTGCAATTTTTATTTGTTCTTTTCAACTATTTAATTGAAAATGTCAGCGCTGACCATGCTCTTCCTCTCCAAAACCCCTCCCACTTCAAATCAACCCCATTGGCCCATCGCCGCATCCTCTCATATCAAGAGCCCTGCTGGAAAAAAAAACAGGTCCATTACCAACCTGACTGGTGAGTTCTGCCATGTTTCTTTTTTCTTTTCAACTATTTAATTGAAAATTCAATCTACTGATCCTACCGTTCCTCACCATACCCCTCCCAATTCAAATGAACTTTGGCCAACAACTATGGTCTATCGTAGCGTCCTGTCAGCGCAAAAACCGTATTGAAATAGTTTGAAAGGACATAGAAGAAGAGGGTAGCGAGGGAGAGTAGTGCCACTTAATTGTAATCTCTTTGTTGTCTCTGGGTCAATACTGAATATCTTAGATCTAACTGTAATATCTTTGTTGTCTCTGAATCAATACTGAATATACATCACATTATCTACACTGAGTATGTTACATTGCATGTCTACTAGAGAGTACAAAGACATCGCTGAAGACATGTCATATGTCACGACAATCACATGTCTTCTAGACACCCCACGAAGTACCAGTTTAATTTTAGTGCTGACGCGGTACATCTGGCGTTCGTAGGTAACATACTAGATTCTACGTATCACCAAAAAAATAAAATCGCGACACTACTCTTCATCACCATGAGGATTTCCGCCGCCGCCACCGCATCACATCGATCATGGCGAATATCGTCCCAACACTGGGACCGCTGCAATCGCCCTCATAGCAACATTGCCTGCAACCATCCTGCGCCTTGGTTTGGTCAGATTCCACGTATTTTACGAGGAATCACACCGTTTCTTAGGAGGGAATTTGTTACACAGCAGCCATCGCGACAACGAGGAGGGAAGATGGCAAATTATGACATGGTAAGTGTTTTTTTGGTGCTCATATCCCCATTTTTGCATTAATTTGTTGCCTCATCGATGCCTTCAATGTTGTTTATTTCTCTGTCATCCTGGGTGGACTGTTGGACTTCCAGTGACGACGCATACCGGCATCAGATGGCAGACCCCCAGGTGCTGATGTAATTGTTATTGTCGCAGATGATGGTACGCAAATGGGCCTCCTGTAGATGTTGCCACTGACACTGAGGATTGATATCCCAGTGACGATGTATCAGAAACAGATTATGGAAATTGATGTGGGTAGAATCATAGAGAAAATGGCTCGTTTCTAGGTTATTACATTTTCACCAGAAATCAGAGCATGAATATAGTTCACCTTGGTTGCCGTGTGGTTCTTTGAAGTGATCAATCCTGTTAGTCCTACAAACATTCCAGTTTCATTACAAAATGAATTAGTTGACTATTCCAGATGAAGATGCAATTAATTACATAGTTTAATTTAAAGCAACAAATTTCCTGACACTATTTATTACATGTCTCTCTCTTTGACTGCATATGCAATATGCTCGATTTTGGCCAATAGTTGATCACACACCACACCCAGTGTTGTCAAACTATTTGTTCTTTTGCATTGTGATGTTTCTGGGCTTCTCCTAGTAGTGACAAATTCTGTCCAATCTTGCGCACTGACAATTGATGTGAGTGTTCGTTCCTCCTTGACAGTGAAAGTTGCCACTGTCATGAACAGCAACGCCAGGTTTGCATGGTATGTTCTGGCCTTGGCAGCCTTCTTGACAAGAACCTTAAGCTCTGCCTCACTCCTATTTATGTTAGGAGTGAGGTGCACATATGTTGTCACGATAATTTGAGTCAACAGGGAAGATATTGACCGTGTAACAAGTGTGCACGATGAATTGGTCAACATTTTTTCCCTGAAAATGTCCCTTCAAGCACGATTTTGAATGACTTGCAGTGGTCAGACACCCATCGACCGATATACCGTTGGAAAGCTCGTGAAAAGACGAATCCGTAGCATTTTGCACAAATCCCGCTGCAAGGGCTGTGGGAAAAGTTACATGCAATTTACGAAAATTGACGAGAATCGTGTTTTTTGTTACAAAACGGGTGCGTCAGTACTACAATTAAACTGGTAATGTCTTCCTGACATGTCGCGGCGACATTCCGAGACATGTCTTCAGTGTTGCAGAATGTCGCGACATGACATGTCTTTGGTACCCCCCAGCCGACATGTTGTGTCGCGACATTCCTAACATAGGTTATCTGGGCTGTTGCAAATTCGAAAAAGACTACTAGCGCGCGACTCTAGAGAAATTTATTATGAGGCGGATCTATACCATACTCATCAACAGGCTGTTCAGCGATCACTCCCACGCTCTGCTATTTATGCGTAGCGATGAACTCCCATGTTATAAGGGCTGTTGCAAATTCAAATGAGACTCATTGCATGCGACTCCTCCTCATCCTCGGAATAAAACTTGGGCAATATTTCTCTTTCTTGCAAGACTGTTGGGATAGGTACTTGACCTCACCCTACTTTAAAACTCTATTCATTCCACAGCAAAACCTATGTCCATCTTGGAACCTGGCACAACTCTACCTAGGTAGCTGCCACCTTGTCATAATCGACCAAAATGACGTCAGAAGTGGTACTCGTGCGCATTTGCTTTATTAAATCGGAAAGCACGTGATGTAAGTACTACAAAAGTCGTGCCAGTGCATGCCGCGCTAGGTTATGGGAAAGCACTTACTACAAAAGTCATGCCCGATGCCGTGCGGCCACTGTTATAACTTTTTCCTTTGTTCGGGCTCCCGCCGCTGCTAAAAAATCTTGCAGCGGCTGCTAGTAATTTTTTCGCAATATTTGCGTTTCGCAATATTTGAGCGCAGTAGCATGGGGTTACTAGAATGTTGAAAGTCCCCCATCAAAATATCATGGAAAAGAAACTGTGATGTCTTTAGAAAAAAGTCATGCGTGTGTAAAATCTCTAGTAACACAAAATAAACATCACTTTGTTTCTTTTCACGCTCGAGGACAGACGGCATTTGGGTTAATATTTTGTACGTAAATTGTTAGTAAAAAAATGGTTTCATAAGAGACTGTGCGGGAAACAGTTAGTTCCATTTTCCTCACCGTGATATCATTACATTTAGGGTGGAATACTTTTGCCAAAATTAATGACGTGAAATTTTACATGGTTTCCGATTTTTGGCCATTAAATATTAACTTCGGTTTCTAAACAAAATTAACATAAAAATATTTTATGATGACCACGCTGTAATTACGGGAATTTTTATGATATTGAGGGATGCTTTAAGCCAGCTTTTTTATCTACCTACCTATGCGATGTCAATACGTAATAATTATTATTTATTCTTACCGTTTAAGGATAAATTACGTACAACGCATTACTAAATATTATAGGAGTAAGGAGTACTGTACGTACCCACAATCGTGTCTGTTAGCGATACCTTCTGAGAAAAAAATGACCGGTCGGTGGTAGACTCCTCTCAGGAGAAAGAGTCTACAACCAACATGGTCCAACTTGCTCCAACGCTATGGACATCGACTGCCTCCACATAGAGATTCGAGCTCAACCCCCAGACCATGTTCTCCTGGACACCCAAATCACTGAGCCCAACCGGGTCGCAACCATCAATGTTAAGCGAATCTCTCATCGACGACGATGACGTTGAGCTTCCTGTAATTGAGTCCTCGTTGGAGGATGACCCCGCCGCAGAGCTTGATAACAAGCTCGATCAGTTAAACATACTGTGTCGCGATGAAACAACTGAGGAGAGGCATGAGCGCCTTAAGAACCAGGAGAAGTGGGATCGTTTGGTATTGTTCGGATATACATGTTTTGTCGCGGCGTCGGGTGAGTTGTTGTCCTCCGCGTCGTTTTATTTGTTTGACATTTGCGCAAAGAAAGTCACGCCTTCGACTGAAGAAAACTTAAATCTCGCCACAATACAGTCCTCTGTAATGTTTTTGCCATGATAGTCTACAACATGGGCATAATCGAAATCGCCTTCATGATTCCTTTAATAACCGGACCGGTGGTGAGTGCAGCGTTGAGTTAGTGAAATGCCTCCTTGTCTTGACGTCAGCGTAAGGGACTCTTGTAATAATGTCGCGTGGCACTTTCACCCTCTCAACATAAAAGGTGATCCATCAAAGGGAAGGTTTGATCAAATGCAGAAGTGAGTTGTAACTTTTATTCATTCTCCTCTCTGTTTTGGCCAACATATACTGAACTCGCTGTTTGGACATTATTTCAATCTTGACGTTATGGGATTTATCAGAAAAACGGGAATGGATTGCCGACTTGCGGAATGAAACGAAGCGGATTAAACAGCTGAATGATCAACTTGAACTTAATATTGGTGCATTGCAAAAAGAAGTGGAGAGGTAAGTTTTTTCATTATTTTTAGTGTTCTTCCTCGTCAATGTTACTCTTACGTGTTTGTGCATGAAATCAGATTGAAGGTGTTTGAAGACAAACTCAAGGTGATAGTCGAAAAACAAGGTCAAGATGTTTCTGTGACTAGAGCGCTAGTCATAGAAAATAGAAAAATAAACGAGACCAAGAAAGTGCGTATACACTCTTGTTATTCTCATTCGTACTGATGTGAATGTTCTCATCCGTCATTGCGTGTTTCGCTTTGTGTGAATATGTACTTGAATCTGCCACCGACAGCAACTGGCGGAAGCCTTGGCTTTTGAGAATTTATTACGAAGTGTTCTCCGGACTGATACGGACGGAGATCATTTCATTGGTGATTCCGAGTTGAACTTGCTTGCTTACAGATTAGAACAGATTGAGGGCGTTCCCTTTACAGCTCAGGAGTTGTGCACTCGGTTTAATAGATGGACCACAAAAAACCTGAGAACTTTGGTGGATTGCGTGAGGACGCTATACATTGAAAAGAGACGCGAGCAAGTTTTGGCCAAAGCAACTAAGCAGACTGAACGTTCGCCCAGGAATTTAGGTGCTCACTTGCTGTGGAATGATAAGTTGGGGTATGGTGTTAAGGTTTGATGATTCGGGTTAGGTAGAAATGTGCCTTGCAATATATTATGTTGGCACGATATGTTTCCTTCATGAGGCAACTGGCAGGATTGAAGATTCCTCAGCAGTGGCAAGATTAATCCACTCCTATTCGACGTCCTTACTGTTCGTGATATGAATTTGTGTTTTCTGCACATAAGCGGTCTGCAGACCTTTTCCGAACTTTTTATCAGAGAAGCATGTCTTTCAAACTTGATTAATGCAGTGCAATGGACATTGCATCGACCGGCGTTCTTAAAATAATCATTAGTGACAATGTTGCCTATTCACATTCTGCATTGAAATAGATGGTTCGGGGTGTGCCTGCTGATATTTGTACGCTTTCTATTCAACATCTTAGGTTGGTTTTTCCCCATTTGTACAAAGCAAATGAAACAAAGATGAATCAATTTACTCAACATTTTTTTGTTCTTTATTCTGAAGAGGAACCACCTAGGGAGTCATTGATGAACTAAAAGAGGAAAAACAATAGGGTTAAACTTCCCTATTTCAGCACCCAACAAGTTTAAGTTAGTCAAGGTGAGATTTGGGGCACACACTCTTAACGATTTCCGATATAGAAAGCCCTGGTATTTTCCACATCTGATAGATGACTTGGTTTTTATGTGAGTGTTAAAATTGATGATTACAATTGTTAGACCATGGGGCAAACTACCCTTTTTGGTTGCATAAACGACCTATATTTGTTATCTGAAGGTAGCTATTAACGTCATCATCATTACTATTGTAATCATCACCATCATCATCATTACAACAATCCAAGATGTGGTTTTGTTCTATGAGGTCTGTTATGTTTTAATAGTAAGTATGTAAGAAGCTCTTTTAATTGAAGAAATCTTTGGCTTTGATGAGCATGGCACAGATGACATTCAACACTTGTTGGTATGTCCACAGGTTAAAGTTTTGTATGTCATCTGAGGCTATTGAAAATGCTTTCGCAAAACTTTTTGGAACAACCAACAACTAGGAAGATAAACTCTCCTTCTTTCAAGTACCCAAACTCAGCAAGATAAGGAACCTAACAAAGTATTACAAATATCTTCATGTTTGCAGTGAATTTAATGTGCTTAAACTTGTGATGCCAGAAGTTCCAGTAAGTCCCCTAAAATACAATACACTTCTGCTCAGTGACCTGCAGCACAAGCAAGCGGAAAAGGTCCATGGATGAAAACGTAGAACTAAAAAGGAGTAATAGAAAAATTAATTATGATCTGTTAGCTAGTTCTACTTGTTCTCTTGATTAGCCCGAGGAAGCATCCTCAGGAGCAACATGTCCGCACCACAGCTCTCTCAGAGAAGTGGATTTACTGTCTCTCGGAGAGTGTCGAGAATGTAGGGCCAAAACCAATGGCTACAGGAGTTGGAGTGACGTGTTCTCAGGGAAAGGGATGCATTAGATTGGAAGAACTACTGCTACGTATGCCGTCTACTGCAAGACTACAGTACAGACATACCTACACATACTTTATCTAAGCCCTGTTTGGGTACCTTCAACTGTACTTCCTCCTTTACACCAAAAGGGCTAATATGCATGGGCATGACACTCTTCCCCTCGATGACAAGCATCGCTCTGCCATGAATGAACAAAATAGAAACTGTGTGTAAACAACTCCACTTTTAATTTTCTCAACTAAAGAGGTGGAGACAAACAACATGAGGTAAAAAACTCAAAAAGTCCTCGAGTACAATCCATCCTTATGGCTTGTCTTCACTGTGGTAAGTGGAAGATTCTTAATGCTACAACAGATCTCTGTGTACGTCAAGACTTGTGGTTGGCGCCTAACATAATGTTGCAAAAATGTTACCATTGTCTTGCATCACGAACAATAGTGAGAGAGACTGTTGGTTCCTACTCCTAACTTCAGTTGGATGTGCGCATTCTTCAGAATGTACAGTCACTGTAGCACAGTCATCTGACCTTACATCCTTATTTTGCATCAGTGAATGATCATCATCTTGATACCACTAAAACATGCAGGTCCCTGCGGATCAGCTTTTAGTGTCACAATGAAAGGTACAAAAACAAAGGCAATCAACCAAGGCTTGGGTGTGTATAGTTTTGTTTGACATGCATCGCAGTGGTCAGAACTTGGTGGTGTGCTTCGTATTGACCAAGGATTCCTCACTTGGCGTGTAAGGAGAATTTTGCGGAGGTTTGTGCTTGGGATCTATTGCACCTAACGCAATCACTCATATAATGCATCATCATTGTTGAAGGTTGCTCATTGAGCAAGCTGTTCTTGTTAAGACATTTCTATTAATCATGAAGAAATGTTTGCTCTCATGTCTTGTAGGCAACATACAAGGCATCGATAGCAATGCAGCCAGAATCGCAGGATCACTTTGCAAATGATTTGACTATCTTGTTCTTGATCAGAATCAAGCTTTATAAACATCAACACATGTCTATGCATTGAAGGCTTCAAACAGCTGCTGAGTCATCACTCAAGCTTGCATGTTTGCACTGTGATAAGTGTGATTTGAAGCAAATGCTTCTTTCTCTTCTTTTGTTCTTTTCCTCTGGGTTGTTCTCATCTCCAGGGATCTGGTTTCTCATATTGTCCAGTTTAGTGTACGTGTTTTTCAAGGCCATTGACCATGTTTCTTCCCCACCATGGGTAGACATACCTTGGACTAGCCATGCAAGTATTATCTACTCGCTATGATAGCTTTCTGAATATATATTAATGCCTGACTATGTTAAGTACTTTGCAAATATAATAAATGTGTTTTGTTTTGGCATTGCCTTAACATGCATATTTTTTTGAATCACCATATCAAGGTTGAATCTAATGTGTCTCATGCCTGAGCTCACAAGACCTTTACGGAACTACAATGCTGTGTTCACAAATGCAGGTGTGCTTGGTGTACCTTTTCAAGGTTATTCATACTTGAAAAAACATTGAAGGAAGGAGTATCATCCTTTTCCTCATTGAGTAGTTTGTTTAAGTTTGAAGACATCTAAACCTTTTGCAAACATTTGTTACAGAAGGAATGATTGAAGTACCACACTGTGTTTCAAACCTGAATATACATGGGACATTAAAGTTGACTTTGTTGTGTATCAATCATGAATACACAAGACTCTCTAAAGTTGACTTGACTGTGTTTCAATCTTGAATTCACAAGACAACCTAAAGTTTACTTTACCGTGCTTTGATCACGAATGCACACGGAGTGGTATCTGTATGTGTTTCAATCTTGAACACCCATGTACTCATAAGACATATATACTTTGTACTCATGACAAAACCTCATTTTGTTGAGTATAGGCTGCTTATGCATAACTACTTTTAAAATCATCAAAAATATACTTTGCTTTCACACACAAAAGACAATCTGCTTAATTCAGCCTCTCAGAACCCTACGAGCTGTATGGTTTGTGATCTTTACTTGCTGCAACATCATTGCTGTCAATTGTTATGATTTTGATCAAACTATCAAACAAGTCTGCACACTCTTGTACAATTAAACTTGTTGACTGTATATTATGTTCATGCAACACTGTTGCAATGGAACTATGGTAACTTGTCCATGTGACATCATCACCAGTGAACATCTGTTTGCTCATACATTTATCATGCAATCAAGCTGTGATCTAGTTTGTGCAAAATTGTATCCATGCGGCATTGTCGCACTTGAATTGTGCAAGGGCCTGTCCATGCCCTTTGTCAGAGTTGGACTGCATGTACTTACAATATGTTGTGATCCAACAACAATTGGTGACTGAGGAGTTGTTCTCACAACTACCAATTGATTTAGTGCTGATACATCATTGCAATAACAATAACAAATGAAGTGTTGGCTTTCAACCTAACTGCTACTTGAACTGAATTTTGAGTTCACCAGTTTGCGAAGCAGAAATATCATCCTTTTCACTTTTCTGCCTTAAAATAGTCAGTTAATCAACTGCATTTCAATGAGACCATAGAATTCACTATCAGTCAAATGGTCTTTAGTTTTTGCTACTATGTTTGAAAGCAATCAAACAAAGTTGCATGACTAATTCCTTTGCAATACAGCGTATGCACAGGCAATTTGTGCACTGTCTTGTTGCTTGGTCCCGCAACAATCAAGTCTCATGTGCATGCTTGCAATGTTCCTTGCTGGTATTTTCTTGAGTGGTCAATTCTAGAACCCTACCTCTATATGGGTTTGACTTTGCATCGTGAGTGCAGACATCACTGCACTGACCAAAAAAGGGTTGTCAACATTGGCAAGATGATCATTCATGTGCACTGTTAGTGATTGTTGCATCACTTTCTTGCAGTTTGCTCACAGTATGCAATATCATTGCAATACCTGCGATCAAGACTTCCATTGAAGGTCAAGTCATTGATTTGATGTGACGTCATCACTATCAAGCCTAGAGTGTCTGCACAACATCTTTGAGCAGAAAACAAGGGTCAACAGATAGTGCTGCACTCTTGCATGCACTCGAACTCTTGCTATGTGTTTGCTGGCATACACCGTGAACACTGTCAGCTAATCAGCTGCATGTTAATGAGCATTCTTTTTATGACTAGCAGTCAAAAATTTACATCCCAATTATTGGGCAAATGTATGCAATTCTTAGTGTATGCGCAGTTGTTTGATATCAATCAAACATTGTACAACAAGGGATATTTTGTTCCCAAACGTCATTTGGTTACAAAAACAAAGTTGTACAGGGCAAAAAAATCAATGCTCCTGCATTCCATATGCTTGCAATGTCTATTACAGAAGTGTTGGTGCTTCTTGACTTTTTTCATATCCAGAAAAATGTCATGCTGGCAATGTTGTTGCTCCTGCTACAACATTGGTGGCATAGAAGCCAAGGCTCTGGTGGTTGAGCATTTTGGGGTTTGCAGCACTCTCTGCGACTGCAAATGTTTTTGGAGATGTACTTGCGAGCATCTACTATGCAGGTGGTTACTAGTGGTATTGCAAAGAGCAGTGATTTCTTTCTAAGTGATCCCCTTTGAGCTAAAGAATAGAGAAATGTGCATCATCACTTATTTCCTTTTCAATATTTACATGCTATAACTTTTGACTATCAGTCAAAAATGTGTACAATCCCAAGTCCCAATCTTGGACAATGTACATGATGTTTATTTTTATCTTATTTTGTACTCAAAGTCTGAAAGCCATCAAACATTTGAAATAAAAGTCTAGTGAAAATATCAGTTGCACACACAACTGCACTACAAGTCTGGAAGCTAATTTGGCTGGTTGTCGAGTGTTCTGCATTGCTGAACTCTCATTAACGCGATCCTCGTCGCCGTCAAAAGGCACAATAAACATCATCAGCAAGATGATTGGCTATTTTTGATCCGTTGTTGATTGCTAACTCAATCATCAAAGAACACATTGTTGTGATGCGATGTCGTCGTCATCAAGATTATTGTTTTCACTGTTTGACCATGATCATGCAATCACTGCCAAAAGCCAATCTGATTAATTGTTGAGTCCATCCAGACTCGACAAATGGTTTGTGTATGGTGAGTACAGATTCTTTGCACTTCAAAAACACAGCAACAATCATCAACAAGTTGATTGTTGCTTTGCTTTCCCCTTTTGAACTCTCCGACGATCCTCATCACCATTGATTGTTTCTATCGTCTGTCGCAATCATGCAAGTTTCGTCACTCACATCTTACGTTTGTTTGCTCTTGCAATCAAATGTTCCCTTGTTCATTGCGGCCCTTGTTGTGTTTGAACTTCATTGCAAATGTCATGGCGATCAAACTAGTTAATTGTCACGTTCCTGCAAGCTTCGTTGCAGCCCAACGTTACGCTCGCTTGCGATCCTCTCCATGATTGAACTTGTTTGTTTGCAAGCATCATCGGGTTGAATCACTTGTTTGCAATCGCGATAAAGATTCTTGTCCGTGTGACCATCGTTGCCATGGAAAGTCTTGTAAGCAATGTCATCGTGATTGACCTATTCGTTTGCAAGCTTCATCGCCAACGGACTAGCTCTTTCGCGCAACTCTCATCACAGTAGAACTGTCTCTTTCGCTAGCATTGTCACAATTGACCTAGCTCTTTCGATCCAATGCAATGTTCTTCACCATTGGATGGAGCAGTGAATACGTTGCCTCGCGACGAGCTCTCAGATACTAGCTTGACAATCCAGTTACTTGGTTGGATTGAGCACTCTCGTGCGACAAACTTTTCAAGACTTCTTACGCGTAACTGGGCATCTCAAGGTAACTTTGTTAACGGAGGTGTTGGAAGGAAGGAAGACCGCTTTGAGGACTAATATAATAGTGACCTGTGGCACAAGCAAGCGGAAAAGGTCCATGGATGAAAACGTAGAACTAAAAGGAGTAATTGAAAAATCAATTATGATCTGTTAGCTAGTTCTACTTGTTCTCTTGGTTAGCCTGAGGAAGCAACCTCAGGAGCAACATGTCTGCACCACAGCTCTCTCAGAGAAGTGGATTTACTGTCTCTCGGAGAGTGTCGAGAATGTAGGGCCAATACCAATGGCTACAGGGCTTGGAGTGACGTTTTCTCAGGGAAAGAGATGTGTTGGATTGGAAGAACTACTGCTACGTATGTAGTCTACTGCGAGACTACAGTACAGGCACACCTTCACATACTTTATCTAAGCCCTGTTTGGGTACCTTCAACTGTACTTCCTCCTTTACACCAAAAGGGCTAACATGCATGGGCATGACACTCAGGACCCTCCCCAATCCATAAAAGTGGTTACTGCCATTCCGTTCTGTTACAATCTTCCTGCAGAGAAGTAAGAAGCTGATAAAGGTGAATTTGGTTTTCCAATGGTGACTGACATTGATATACCAATCTTTAAGCATCTGTGTATAGGCCTGATGATCCTTGATGGCAAAATGAAAGAGATACTTGCTAACAGGCTAACAAACATGCTGTCTGTAAGACAGCTAAGGCAGTTCTTTTTGCAACAAGGGGGTCCACAGATCTTACCGACACCACCTATTGAATGTAACAAGAAGGTCATTGTGAGAACTTTTTGCTGAAGGCTGATTCCTGTGCTAGTTCATGAGCTAGCATGGAGTTCTGTTATTGTTGGTCATCTGGGTTCATGTGGTTGATGGTTGGATTAAACCATTTTAAAAGGTTGTTTTTGGAGCAGATAGTTGTATGTAATTTTTGTGTGTATCTACGCTGCATCTACTGGGAAACAGCACAGTGCCCAGGGCAGAACAACAAGATACATTAGATGTCAATTAATTTATTTTGAGAAAGTGAAAGAATGAATTCGCTTAATGATAATTCAAATGTTGGCTGATTTTGGGTGTTATCACCTTCCCTCCAGATTGGGTGTCTAGGATTCTATATGGCCAGTCTTATTTCTACACAAATACAGATAGCCCAAGCAGTGGTTCCAATAATTGCATCAACTCAAATCCAACTAGCAACATACTGTGTTCAAAGTGAGTGGGGTCAGGTCGGCGTACGTAGGCAGTTAGCGAGAAGATTAATAGTAGTACGCCGTAAATAAGGTGTTGGTACCTCTCTACAATACCTAGAAACTTTTTTGTCAACAGAAAACAAAACATCACGAGAGTTGCGGTCGTTTATACGACGTTACAATACACCATATAGCTCCATACAGACCATAACCATCGTCTCCTTACCTAACCGACGCATCCTCGTCACAACGTCGAACATATCATGCTAGGTAGAACTGGCGGAAGAAGCTAGCCAGACAACGAGAAGCAAAGTCTCTCTGGAATCCCACATCACATCGAACCACGCAGCAATGAAAACTCTTCGGTCCTACACGCCTCTCGTGTTGGGAGCATTGATTGAAGAATGCTGGACCTTCCACGGTGTGCACTCATTTCACTCCCCAGTTTCATTTCACCGCCGGCACACGATACAACATGACGCCTCATCCGCCACTCTTCCCATGGCGAAATCCAAAACCGCTACAAAGAAAAAGAAAGGTGTCAGCGTCTCCGGCCTCCGAGGTTTCGGCTCGCCGTCTTCCACCTCCACGACCACCACTTCTGGAGGAGTCATCGATCGATCCAAATCCGCTCTTCTCTTTTACGACTTTCTCGAAGTCAACGGGGGAGGATCCAATTTAAAACGAGTTGGCTTAGGACAAGTCCCTCTCCCGGGCACCGACTGTTCTATCAGAGGAGTCATCGCGCTGCAAGATATACGCAAAGGAGATCCCATCATCGAAATACCTTATGAAATGGCACTGGATTTTGGGAGAGAAAATGCCGATCCGACACTGCCAGCGACATCTTTCTTACAAATGTATTGCCAATGGAAAAGTGGAGGAGAGAGTGGTGTCATCGTTGGAGGGGGGAGGAGAAAGAAAATTGGTGATTACTTCGCCATGTTGCCACCCTATCAATGTTCGGATTGTCTGGGTTCAACTGATTTCTTTTCGGATACAGCGTTGGAAATGATGCAAAGTCCTTTGATTGTGGAAGAGACTTTGTCTCGAAGGAAATTGGTCAAGGCTAGGTTTGAAAGGGATATTGAGACCATGGCCGCCATGTCGTCCAATTTGTATCGATGGAAGAATGGTGAAGATGACGACAGTGAAATCGCCACGTTCTCCCACCTCCAGTGGGCCACATGGTTAGTCACCTCACGAGTCCTCACTGTACAAGCACGTACCTTGGATGGGACCGTTCCCCATCGTCTCTTTATCCCATTCATTGACATGTGCAATCATGACAGAGACAGCCCCCATATATTATCTGGAAGAGCTGAGCCCGGTGGAATGCTAAAAGTGATTGCAGGGGCCGATGTCAAGGCAGGAGAAGCAATTGATATCTCCTACGGTGGAGGGGTTGAGGGAAATGATAGATTCATACAAGATTATGGGTTTTTGGATAGTGGTGGAAGTATGGAACGTGCCAGTGGAAGAGCTGTAGCTGAAGCATACAGAGTCGTGGCAAAAAAATTACTTTCTTTGGGAAAACAATCATCAAGGATAATGTCACGAATCTCAGTAGCAGATCAAGAACGGGCGTTGGAGGCATTGAAACTGACAAGTTTGGAGGAAGATGAGAGGCTTTTGTCTAGTGGAAAGGTTCTGAATAATGATGAACGCATGGCTTTGGAGTATAGGATTGGGTTAAAAAGGGCAATTCAGGAAGTCACAGGCTGAGCTGATGCTAAGTTGCCAATTGAAGAGGATAGATATGTTCTACATTAATTGTGGGCCAGCGCTCATGCAAGAAACGTTTCATGGCACCATAGTGTGCTAAATTATTAATGAAAATATACTTCATCATGCAACTGATTGAGAGGCAGACATATATTTTAACATGAAAATAAAAGAGTGCAAAATTTTCAATAAATTTATTTTTACTAAGGGACTCACTGTCGTCACAGACCAAAGCACATCATATATTGTTTTTTTGTTCTTGACCTTAAGATTTGTGTGACAATCATATGATCAACCCATTCATGTTAACAATAATTTTTTTACTTTTATGTCTGTTATCCAAGCTTGTTGGGTCAAAACAAATCAGCAAGAATTGAATAGTCAATGATCATAATGACAAGATTCATTTGCAATCAAGAAATGCAGCAGACATAATAACAGCACCTCATAAGTGCTGTGCCTTCAAACAGTAACATTATTTAATTCAGGATACAGAAACCTCCCCATTCAGAAGAAAATATATTCACATATGTAATTGCTTGCGTGTAAACAAACACAGACTTGGTATCACAAAAGTATAATTTATAGTGCAGCAGATACTGTGACCGTAATGTCATTTTGTGACATACTAGCTGTGATTTTCTACAACAAGGTCTAGGAAAGCTATGACAAGGGCATGCTTTTATCATCCTTTTGTACCCTAGTGGACAAGTTAGCTCAAGATGAATAAATACTTATTTCATCTTCAGCAATTATATTGTCCTGCACAGTTAAGTAAGTCTCATAATGTTTTCAGCTTAAAGCGATTTTAAATGCGAGAAAAAACATAAACAAAGAAAGTCAAAACTCTTCACCTGTAAATTGAGGCATGACACCAGTACAGAAAACAATCTTCTTCATCTTGTGTTCCCATTCTTTGTACCCCAGATAGCCCAAAACATTTTTTTTGAACAATACATGTGCCTCTACTGTAAAATAAGAAGAAGGCTTTTCTATGAATAGTCATCTGACATAGGCCAAGAATCTGCCATTTTTAGTACCCTAAGGTACTGAAATGAATAGGATCATTCTCAGGACTCCCCAGGAGGAAAGTCCACTGCCCCTGATCCAAAAGATATGGACTCCCTATCACAAGAGTCCACTGCCCCGTTCCCGACGGCATGGACTCCCCAACACAGAAGTTCATTGCCCTGAACGAGAGCAGACCCTTGAGAAGGGTATAAACATACCAATTTTGTGTAAAAGCTACACAATGTTTGTTTGCATCGTTTGGATTGGAATTGCAGTTCCACTGCCCTTCCATCCTCATAATTGTGGCAAAATAAGCTCATAAAATCAAAGCTTCGACACCTGTCGAAACTACCTATAATTTTTGCGCTTACTAGTTTTTTGCGACGAAACGGCTCAGGTCATCATCTATTTTTTGAAGACAGATAATCTATGCCATCTTTTAATCTTGTCTCTTTTACTTTTGTTATGACATGCGCAGTTGCCACAGCTATCTTGTATTCAAAGAAGAGTGCAGTAATTTTGACAAGACAAACTGAACTAGTACATTTGTGAGTGAAGACTAAGCAAGAAAAGGTTATCTTGACTACCGACTAGCAAACATGTGAAAAGATGTCCTGCATAGACCTGTTTGTATGATCATTACTAATGGTGGGTAACATTGGTTTGGTTGGCGTAATCATCAAGTGCCTATGGGTATGGGCAAATCCACTGACATAGGCCAAGAATCAGCCCATTTTTGTACCCATTGGTACAAAATACAAAAGGAGCATTCTCAGGACTCCCCAGGCAGGAAGTCCACTGCCCCTGATCCAAAAGGCAAGGACTCCCCAACATTGGAGTCCACCACCCTGGTCCAAAAGGCTAGGACTCCCCACCACAGGAGTCCACTGCCCTATGGGCTCCGGAACACCAGAGTCCATAGCCCCTTCATTTAAGAAGGCTACATACATACCAAATGGGTGTAGATACACACATTTCGTTTGTATCGTTTGGATTGGAAGAGCAGCTCCACTGCCCTTCCATCCTCACAATTAGAGCAAATTAAGCTCATAAAAATAAACTCTTCGACCCCTGTCGAACTTACCTATATTTTTCGCGGGATATTTTTTTTGCGCCGAACAGCTCAGGTCATCCACTTGCCAGAACATATGGAATGGTCTATATATTTTTGAGACTGTGGTGGTCTTAGCCCACCATTTCCAACTTCCAAAAGTGCTGAGTTGTTGGCACTGCTCATTTGAATTTCAAGTCAATAAATCGTTCACTTGATTCAACAGAATGAAAAAATGAGGCCAGACATATTTTCTTGATAATTGACTGGTATTAGTAGGCATCATGTGGACTCAGTTGGCATAAGTTGGCTTTGGTTCACATAAGTAGGCATTGATGTCAAATTAAGTCTACTGATGCTAGCATCCTAAGTGCTCTTCTCTTCCACAAATACGTGTAGCTCTAAATTAATCAAATTGCTTTCAACAAGCCAAGATCTGTCAAATTAAAGAAATAGTTCTTTTACTTTCTTTGGCATGTCAAAGCCGGAGAGATGGATAGTTCGAACTCTTCAGTACGAAGTTGCCAGTTGGTTCATGGTGTTCTGTGTTGCTAATACAAAGAAAGTTTTCTTTTATCTACATTGGAGTTACCACAGACTTAAGATACATATGGTCTTCCTTAGATATGAGAAGGAATAGAACTGTTATTCACAATTGAAAACAAATTGTTTCCACGAAGACATCCTATGCTCCTACTTTAATAATGAAGTCAGTGTCTCCATCTTTTCTCATGTCCATCCACCATTTGAGGCTCAAGAAATCCACGGAAAATTACTTCATCTGGTGTAAAGGCATCCTTCCATCTAGCACTCCATCTAGCACCATAACCCTCAATAGTTCGTACCTCAATAATGGGTCTACATGTTTCTGTCCCTCCAAAATGATGAATGTTTATCCAAGAAGCTTCTCGAAGCAACTTCATCACGACGTCATCCGCATGCTTATTTTTCGTTGACTCGCTTCCTTGGACAATGCCAAAGAAGCGTGATTTTCCTCGATCCGCATGTTTGGCCAAGGCCCGACCAGCAACGGAAAGAGAAGAATTCGAGTGTGGTTTGTTAATCATACGAGAAGCCTCGAGGAGATCTTCGGACGAAGGAGGGAAAAGGTGTTGTTCAGATTCGAATTTTTCGCTAAAACGTAACGATGCCGTTCCAATGGTTGTCCGTATGCCAAGTAGCGCTAATATTCCCTTTTCTCCGGCTTGTCGCAGCCACCTTTCGCATTCTTCTATTGATGATAAATCACCTGATAGATTTGGGATCAAAGAATCCATTGATTCTATTTCTGTGAATCCAAAGTGACTGGCGGGAAGGAACATTATGTCATCCTCATCTGGCTGATTTTGAACAAATTGTGACTTATCTCGAATGTGATCATGTAAGGTAATCAATCTCCGCGTTATCTCATGTGAAAAAGGCCGGCTGGGAAGTCCCATCAGCTTTCTATGCAGCGTTCTCTCTCCGGTTACACCCACCTGTTGATTGGGTGTTTCGAACGTGGGTTTCGTTAGCAAACCACGAACGAACTCTTGTGGTAAGCCGCATCGCGCATCGGAGAAATTTCGATCCACAAGCAAGGTTTCAAGAGCAGTTTGCATTATTGCAAACTGTTGCGGTTGTGTCATATTTCTAGCTCGAGATGACAGCGATGTTTCAGGCGAACGAGCGAGTTCTAGCGGATTTGGAAGGTACTGAAAATTTTGTCGCGCGGACACGAAGGCTGTCGGGTTTTTAGCATGCTGAAGAAGACACGGGGTGGCGCTCGCGGCGCGAATGATTTCAGTCATGCCAATTGGATGATCATCACCGGCAACGACCGAGAATAGGTGAGCTGCGAAGACCGATGGAGATTGTTGGAATCATCGAGTGATCACGGCATCTGCTGCGAGCTACAGTTGGTCGAGGTGGTCAGGGTAGATGTCGGCGGGGTGCATGCTGCTGCTTGATAGTTTAATGAAGGTTGGATGATATTCTATGATATTATAGGTTTCCGTAGCAGCATCGGCTATCATCCTGCTATGGTACAATATCATCGGCCCATCATCGGCTCATCTGCTGTCAGCCTGTTTTCTATCTTATGAAATAGCCCGTCTATACCGTGCCTTTGAGATCTTTGAGATGAGTTGGCTTTCAATCTCTTTCAAATGGAGCAAACAAATGTAGGCATGCGTCAGCATACTTACACTGCTCGCCCACTTTTTTGATTAGGTAAGTAGGCTGGTCTCTCAGATCTTGAAAGGTTGTAAAAACTTGATAACACTACGAGTACCTTTATTGAAAAATAGTGTTTGAAACTTACAGTTGGAACTGATTTTGCGAGTCGAGCGATCCGGCCACAGGCAGGAGCTGGCAGGAGCTGGCACGAGCTGGCAGGAGGCTGGCAGGCTCTGGCAGGAAGTTGTTGAAGTTGTTGAAGTTGTTGGCTGATGAACTCCAACGTTTAACAGGAAACCATGAGCCTACCATGAGCCAGTCATGAGCCTCTTGTAGCATCCTTGCGGCTATGGTATTGTACGGACTACTACCGTGAAGGGCATTATAAAGCTTGCCCTCATACACATCTCTCAGATACCATAAAGAAGAATCGCAACACGGAGAAGCGACGCAAAAGAACTTAACAACATTTCCATCCTCCGCAGACCTTGCCCTCACCTTGCTCCCTTTCTGCATTGGAATCATTTGCCTCATCCGCTGCTTGATCTCTGCCATTTGACTTCAATATGGCTAGCGTTGTCTTTCGTGCAATCTTAGCAACCTGCCTCGTAACGCCGATGGCGATGGCCTTCGTGCCCTTCAGGGCTCACCCCTCTGTAACGAATCATTTGACGGCCGATTGCTGTCGGCAGCACTCATCACAATGCTACGCAGCACACACACAGCCATTACTGTACGCAACAAACCCTGACAGAGAATCTAACCAAGACATCACCAATGAGTTTGACGGGTTCAATCCATTTCAACCCGGATCAAAAATACAACCCAAATCCAGCGGTATAATCATCGGCTCCTCCCCCAATAAAGAAACTCCCGGGGGCAGAATTTCACCCCGACAAATGAAAATGAAGCAACTTACTACTGAATTACTCGCGTCTATCTCCGACCCACAATCCGTCTCGACATTACTCGAGTCCAACGAAGGATTTTTGTTGGAACAACTGAATAATCTTGATGCGGTGTTAGAGCCTGACAGTGTCTTTCATCCCAGCATGAACAGGAAGGAACGATTTGAGCGGTATAGACAAGTCATGGACGAGAGGATAGAGAGCGCTAGAGCTCCCGCTGCCAGGAATGTTTTGACGTTGTTGAAAGAGTTTGTTTTGAGTAAGGAGTGACAGGCGAACCTAGAGCGATTGAATCCCGCGGATTTCGTTGATGCAATTCAGTGATGCAGAGCAAAGTCCACTAGCTGAAATGTATTTCTCCCTGAATGGTGATTTTAATATGTGGCATTGCAATGTAAAGTTGAAAATAGCTACAGAGGTTCATTTGCAACCACAGTGTACCTTGCAACTCATAAAAGATATGATTCGTCGGTTTGGGTTTTAGTTTTTGGGTCCTCGTGGGTCCTCGTGATGCTCCGTGTTCTGGCTAGAACATTTAAGTTCACACACATCCCACAGATCATCGATCAAAAGGATATGATGAACTTATATCTGAATTCGATCTTTCATTTTTCATTCAATCTTATGACTGACAAATTAGTTAAAAATCTTAAGATAGATCAAACACAGATGATAGTTCTGGCAAATGCACTTCAATTCTGACATTTGACATGTTACAGAAATGCCCTCGCCAAACGTTACTGAATTCTTTCTTCCCACTGGAATGACTCGTTGCAACGCAATGTTTCATACAAGCACTAAGCGTAACCATTATTGGAGTATAAACCGTCGTTTTGCACGACGTACTGTCATTAAGGAAACTAAAACAATTGCTTCCTGTGAACACTCAACCAAGCTAGGTATTTTATGTTTAATACTTATAACCATCACTAAACATTCTGTTCACAAATAATAAAAGAGCTCCGGCAGACTCAATTGCCACAAAACGTTCACATTATACTTGGTACATAACAGCGAGTCTTGTCTTTGTGAGGCGTTTGAACCCCTTCTTGATACCACCAAATGGCTTCTTGCCTGTGCTGCTTACTCTTCTGAGTTCAGGTTGTTGATTCAAATTCTGCTGTTCAATAATTGGTACTTCAATAGTCCGTTTCGGTTTGGGTTTGACTGCAATGTTTCGGGGCACTCGTTTCTTACGTCTAGAGAGCCCGCGCTGCCGAAACATGCCATCAACACTGCTGGCCATATCATCGAAATCGTCGAATGATTTCGACGTGGCTTTAAGTGATTTATTAGATAGCTGTCTAACCAAATCTAGCTGCTCTTCTTCAGGCATTTGGCTGATAGCCTCAGCGAGCACTTGAGTATACCCGTCAGATACAGGAGCATGGTGCTGTGCAGCTCGAAAAATAGTGTTTTGAGGGGAAAAGGCGGCATTTCTGGGGGAGAGATGCACTTCTGGTTCAACAAAGCTGCTGCTAGCTAGAATCGTGTTCGTCGAGTCAACGTATGGCTTGTCGTTGCATGCGCGAGAACAAGATGCGATGGCAGCACCAGTTCCGAGGCAAAGTCGCGCAGAAAACAAACCGATTGACTCAATGACATCGCCGAATGTACCAAACGATGTGGCAGGAGCAGTTGGAGAGTTACTGCTTGTCTGAGCTCCATGGCCTACCGAACACATTCCTCTACTTCCACTTGACCCGTTTTGGGTGAGAGGGTAAAACGCAGCATTTGGTTGGGACTCGATGGTATCAGCAAAAGTGAAAGTTGTAGCACGAACAGGATCATCACTTGTCTGAGTTCCGTGATTTCCATGTGATGCAACCCCTCTGATGCTGCCAGCAGAGACATTTCGTATGAGAGGAAAGTTCAAAGACTCAGTTTGTGTCCCTTCGTTGAGGGCATTCTCAGTTTGTGTCCCTTCAGTGAGAGCATGTAGCATTATCTGCTGTGCAAGAGGCGAAGGCACTCTAGGAGCTCCTGAACCTGACACTGCTGATAAGCGAAAAGAAGGAGAGCGCACCTCGACCTTCGCACTGTCGTCAACATCAGGAAGCGTGACGCTGGGCCTCGTCAAGTTATTGTCGAACGTACTCTTTGATGTCAAACATGGAGTATCAGAAGAATCATCTGCTGACCCGGCGAAGGATACAGTCTTCGCTGATATGATTCTTTCGTCCGTGGGGTCGTCGTCGGATTCGTCCACCTCGCTGTAATCGTAATGTACCTCATCACTATTCGCTTCTTCACTGCTTTCTTGCTCCTCCGTACATGGCGATTCATCATCCGAATCTCCTTTTCGTTTGCCACCTCGTTTCACAGCCAATCTTTTGTTTTTACCTTGGGCGTGACTAAGTTTCTGTTTCTCCTCATCTCTACTCGTTCGTTCACAGTTTGGATGCTTTTCGTCCCCGGTTGGACTGTCATCGAATTCCTCTACCCTTTTATTATCCATCCTTGCAGCCAACTTGCCATTCTTCATACACTGCAGAAGTTCCTCCATCTCGGTTTTCTTTGATCTATTCCTACGAAGCAAGGGGTTACGAATGAATGATGAAGTTCGTTTGATAAGGGATGGTTGGGTTTCAAAGGCCTTGTCCGTGGTTACAGATGATTGCACCGAACTAAATTCACAGTCACTCAATGTCGCCTGAAGATGAATGTCCAAAATTTCGTCACTTGCTTGGTCTTGGTAATCGTCCATGTTGATAGCCATCCTTTCATTCTCACTTGCTTTCTCTTCTTGACACATGTCATTGTTCGCTTCCTCTTCTACTCCTGCCACATATTCCGCATCTTCCTTAATCACTTTGGATTTCTTCCCCAGGAAGGAAGTCATAATCATCTGTTTTTTCTTCCTTCCTCTAGACTCATTTTTCTTCGTTCTGCCAGATGGCTCTTCAATCGGCGCTACATCTATCTTTCCGATCTCATCCATTTTATTGTGTATATTTAATGATGGCGGAGAATCATGTGGCGTTTTCCCTAGGGTTTTCAGCTTCCCAGATGTGGAACCGCTAGGTGCGCAGATTTCTTTGCAGTTGTCCTCGTTACTACCCTGCGAACGACTTGAGCTGCCTCGAATACCCTCGTGTTTATCCACAGGTTCATTTCCATCTCTGCTTGACAGAGTTATCCCAGCCTTTGATTCCGCCGGTTGTTTTACCTTAGTGACATTTTCTTCGTAATTACTTCTAGCTTTCTCTGTGGGAACGCTGCCGCCAACACCAATATCTACGATTTGATCTGATGACTGATTCGCCTTTAGATCATTAGGACCTTCTTCGTTCGTATTGTCACTCAGCGCAACTTTTTGGGTCTCTTCCGTGTCTGACTTCTCGTCGGGTATCTTTCCTTCATTGTTAGCCGATTCGATGTTTTCCTCATCTTTGCTAGTCTCTTCCACCCCCTCCTTCTTTGGCATTGGTGATCGTACGTGCTTGAGAAAAGCCGCAACTTTCTCTCCATTTTCATCTTTAGCAATGGGCGCTTGTGTCCCAGCCCGAGCCGCTGGAAGCTCCACCTCGAATTCTTCCTTCTTCCTCGGTGACAACAACGGTGACACTGGACCTGACATATCCTGGTTTGCTAGTTTTGTATCAATCGACAAAGATTCAGTATGATGTCTTTTAGCATTCGCAGAGGAAGGGGTTACCAACCCAGAAGCGGCAGAACCGTTAACACTAGTCTTGTTCCTCGACAGCGGTGACATCGTTATGTTCTTCTTTTCATAGGTATGTGTATCTTTCTTCAGAGGCAAAGCATATTCCGCTAACGACTCTAAACTTTCCTTAGATAGAGTAGACCCCTCCTTTGAGAGAGAGTAGCTTTCCTTCAGAGCATTGTGCCCCATACACGATTTTTCGTCCTTCAGTTTCAAGTTGACATTACGTCCATCTTTGCTAGCTGTGTTTACCTTGCTAACGATTGCATCCTTTTCCTCCAGCCTGATTCCCTTATCTCGAACCATTGGCGCCCTTTTCACAGGTGAGACTTTCCGTGCCCCATTTCTATAATCCTTAGTTGGGTCACTCATTGCAGAGGAAGAGGCATCACTGAGGAAGAACGCACTACATGATTGCCCGGACGGAACACGTTTCGTGAGCGGAATAGCGCACTCTTTCTTCGAATCTATCTTTTCGATTGTCTCATGTGTTTCCCCCTCGCTCGCACCGCTTGCGCCTTCTTTCCCCTTGACTGAATTACTTGCTATCGAAGTATTCTCCTTATCGGCTATTTTCGCCTTGTCCATTGCGCTCTCCACACTCCTCCCAGTCGTCATCGCTTTCGATTTGAGCCCAGGCGACAACGGGGGAAGAGACTTCTTTCTTGCGGAATCCAATGTCCCACGGCTCTCAATGGTATCCAGCTTTTTGATCCCAATGACAAATCCATTTTGTCTCCGTTTCGACTCTTTACGGTTGCTTGCCTTCTCGGTCTGCTCGGTAAGAACGCTATTTTTGCTCGCGGAGGTGTGACTTTCGTCTGATTTCATCACCAGCGGGAGGTTTTTGATGTTAATACTTCGACGTTTGACCATTTGTGGTGTGATTACCCGCTTCTTGCGTAAGACTGATGACGTGGCGGAAGACGATGACACGTTACTGTTGCTCCGCGAAGTCATGGCGATAGGGCTCCGCACGTTAGAAGCATTAGCAGGGGCTTCTTTAGGGTAGACGTATTGTTTCGTTTGGGCCGCTGCCGCGTTGGCGCGTCCTGCGTATCCAACAATTTTCGTTGGAGGAGGGCTTTGTCGGATTTCTTCTTGTTCTTCTCTCTGTGTTTCAATGCCGATATAGCGCTCTTGGTCTCCGAGTGAGGCGGGCGTAGAATTAGACAGGCTGCGTTGAAGCTTCTTGGTTTTGTGCAGATTCTTCATTTCCGGCACGTTGAGACCGTATCCTCCGCTGCTATTACCAGAGATGGCGGTAGACCGGCTTGATTTGAACATGGGCATTGTGATGATCCCATGCACCGAGTACCAATCTGTTTCTTTGCTTATAGAATGACTTTCAGAGGACTACCCTAAGTTGATACATCGTCGACACTACCTCAGTGAACTCAACGCTTTTGGCAGTTCACTTCTTGTGCTCTGGCCCGACTACACACCATCATGTTTACCAAAAAAATCAATTCACAATTAGCTTGCCTTCAAAGAGAAAAAAGCGATTCTGAAAAGTATTCAAATGATACCTTAATTTTCATGTATTTAATTCCTTTGTAATCTGTAAAACTTCTGTCGATTTCGGCGAAATGATTCCAACTTTTAATATAGGAACTGAATACGTATATTCCTACATCTTTTGCATCCATTCTTCTATTTAATTTTCTATATGTTGTCTTTGTGATGTCAACAACCTCAATTCAACCTCTTCCTGTTAGCTCCGTGACATACTCAAAATAAAGTTGCCTCATGGATGTTGTTCAGGAGCGAGGAACCATTTAAAGAGAGTGAGTTAGACTGAGGGCTTCAGTCTTCTTCGATTGCAACAGGCGCTTATCGCATCAGCTTACGAGCAGATATCTGAAGCTAGTTGTCCTCTTGATGACGTGGTTTTGCTCTCGCCAAATGAACCCACCCTCAACACAATAACACAATCAACACACTACACACCGTGCGATCCGATCGTAAACCTACGTTCGCCTTAGAGGCTATCCCTCACCAGAAACAGTTCCTTGACGTGTGAGAAAGATGAATCCCTATAGAGATGATCGAGATCTTACAGGGGTATTTAATGAGATGGGACGAAGTCCAACGAATAGTCTTGAACGAGATGATTCTTCTCTAGAATCAATCGGACAGTTTGGATTCACAGACGCGTTTTCCGTCCACGCCATGAGCAGAGAAAATTCGTTTGTGTCCATGGAAGATGGTCCCAAGAGAGGCAAAAGGGTTACATGGAAGAAAAATGTTAAAGCAGGAAAATACCACATGGGGTGTATGCCAGCTTTGGGAGCAGGTTGTGGGGCATTTCCCCAATCGTTTGGTACCAACAATACTCCAAGTGGTGTCCGTGGCAATATTGGCAGAACATTTCAAAATGGCCCAGCGCGGAAGAAAAATTTCTTGCAAAAGTTTGCAGATATCGCAATAAGCAACGTACAGAGGTGCGGAATATCGAGCCATTGCGGGGGAGGAGAAGGGATGAACATGAAGGCATTAAGCGCCTTGCTTGGTGGGGAGATGTGCACGAGATGTGGAGTCGTGGATGGCGGGGGGTGTGACATCGCCAACGGAAAGTGTGCACAGTGTCAAAGTTTCTTTCGTGCTTATGAGAGAGGAGATTGTAGACCGGTTAGAAATTTTAATATTGGCGCAAGAGTTGGCAAGTCCAGGCATCAGTATACCATGGCAGACCCGGTTCCTACAAATCCCCGGTATCACACTGATCCCAATGCTGCGTTGCTCCAGGAAACCCGGGACATCATTACACAGTCACGAGATGTAATAGTTGACTCACGAAATGCAATTCTGGAGACTAGACTGGAAATGATTCGATCTGAGGAAGAGTTGCGTGAAAGCAGAGAGTGCATCAGGAATGTTTTGGACAGTCACGGAGGTGTCAAGGTGAATAATAATGAAGCATATCATTCTGTAACAAGGTACACCTGCAACGATGACTGGGAACGAGGGAATATTGTCTCGCCGCGATCGATTTTGAAGAAAAGAGGTTCATTTTGCGACGATGGGGACGAGAACAATGGATATGTCAGCAACTACAAGAATGAAACATTCAGACGGTCCCCAAAGAACAAAGGTTGGGGTAGAGTAGGTAACAAACTTGCAAACAGCAGTAGTACAGTGAAAACGAAAGCATCAGAACACATCAAACCAAATCAAAAGAAAAAGATTATTGGCAGGTTTGTTATCAGGCGCCTCATGAAGCCAATTCAAGTTGTCACTTGTGGGATGAAGAGTCGTGGACCAAAGAGAGTACTGGCAATAACTTCGAGGGGTGGCTAGACGTAAAAATCAGAATTATTGAAAAGACTCTTCGTTTGTTCAATTATTGTTTTGCCCATCGCATGACAATACCATTTTCACAGATGTGTCATAGAGATTTCAATTATTGCAATTCAATAACACGCCTATCCATCGCGTGAACTTTATGGATAAATGTAGTGATGAGAAGTCTAGCATTTCATTTCATAAAAGTGGGTAGATGGTGGCCATCACAATGTTAAGAAGTTGCTTCCTTTTCGTGCCCTGTGACTAATTTCGACACCTTTCACCTCGTACACTTCAGTGATGATACAAAACTCAAACTGGTCGCAGGAAACTCATGTGCTAAGGTGATGTCGTGAGAAATATTACTCTCATATTATTTACTAACAGAATCTACAAAGAATCGATTGAACAGAGGACAAGGTGAAAACTAATTCCAGGCCTTCCACCACCTACCCAAACCCCATCCGTCACTTTTCGGTCTGCTGTCCTCCACAGCGTCAGAGGAGCTTTCTGCTTTCGCGGCAAAATACCAAGCCAGCACATTTACACTCTCACATAGCAACCTTTTTCTCTCCTCGTCCACTTGACATCGTGCATCGCGGACCGCTCTCCTATCTCTCTCTAAGGCAATTCTATCTTGATTTAACGAACACAGCTTTTCTTGGTATTCTCGTTCTAATCGCAATCTTTGCTGTTCAAGTTGTAAGTATTGCTGTTTGTGGATCCGTTTCGAAATGCCGTTTCGAATGGAGGATTGCAAGCGGTAAAGATGAAATTTGCGTTTCCACGTTGGCACAAGCCTGAGCTTCGCTTTCTTTGCCTTCAACTTTGAATCCATTGTAACGTTGTTTCGATTTTTACGCCTCCAGTAGCGATCAATCACTGTCCTCCAAAGAACGTCGAGAGATCGTATCGCATACACTGCATAGCGTAATGATCCAGTACCAGCGTCCATGCAATCATTTGCGTACTTGGAATGTTGTGCCCTAATCACTATACACTTGGCAACATACCACAGAGCAAATATACTCGTCTTGCCCACTTCAGTAATTTTTTGGAATGCATTGTGACCATTTTCTCCAGTAGTCGACGAAAAAAGATGACTCCAACAACTAGTCCATACACGTCCCGCCTGAATTAAGCAAGATTTGGTCATATCATCGTTACACAGCACGTCCAAAGCAGCCATGACAACATAGAATAGCGACGCACTGATGAGAAATAGAGATGTTACTACATGAGCCATTGGGGCCAAAATCAACGACAGTAGGGGAGCATCCTCTCTTGGTGGAAGTGGGAGGTGGGTATTGGCCAAAAAGTCGATGAGGGATTTGTTGGCGATTGTTGTGTTGTTATGGCTTGTTGTGTTCTTGTTCACCAATTCAATACTGATCATTGGAGAGGAAGGACGTGTGGCCACATGCACAAGTTGATGGAGTTGCTCAAGATGCATCTTCATTGGAGCCGAAGCATTTTTCACCAATTTAGTCTGTTGTGTCACAAGATAAGAAGAGCTCAAACCAGTTACCTGTTCTTTCTGCTCCCATGATGATGGTTTATTGTTCTTCTCAAACCGTAACTGTTCCGCCAAGCGCGCCCTTTGAAACATTTCCAACATATGTGCATTGTCAATATACCTATTCCCATCGGGCTGCTTGCCACCTTGACGACTTAGCCGATTCAGTCTGAGCTGTTCGCCAAGTCTCGTTCTTTGAAACGATTCGTAGACACGCGCTCTGTTTGTAATGGTGTCTTGTTTCGAATATGCTCGGGGCAATAGAGCATCGAGGAGTTCCGTGTGATTTTCGTCGTGGAGAGACGATGTGCCGTTTTCAAGGGTGACTCCATAGGGCTGGATGAATTTGTCAAATTCCGAAAAGAGAAGGCGAGTTCTTGATGTGCGCGTCCGTCGCGAAGAGCGAAACGACGCTTCGGACAATGGGGATCGAGAGAAAAGGTGCAAAAAGGCCGGTGATCGCGGAGTTTGGTGCGATGTCAGAAGAAGACATTGCACCGCGGATACGCGCAAGAGTATCATCGAGGATATCATCAGTCTGCGCAATGACATTAATGAGTCACAGGGGGGCGGAGGTAATGTTGAAATGTTGGACACAGGGGTTGGGACTGATAATCATGCATGAACAACTATCGTAAGCTAAGCTGAGATCCGCGTTGATCCGCGTAGATCATCTTCTGTCAACACTCGTTTTGTTCGTTAGGGCATTATGAGGGCACGATACGTATTTACTGTATGCTGTACCTAAAATCCTCTTGAACAGATTAGAAGGTGTTCTGATTCAAAGTGTATAAATCCGTATAAAACCATGTGATCCACTCTTGTATTGTTTTCATTTCCCCTCAGTTAACTTTGACCATGCCTTTAGATGGCAAAAAGCTAGGGTTTACATCATGAGATTTCTCATGAATTAAGAACTGTTCATCAAAGAATGATCATGGATTATGAGAAAACCACACTTAGCAGGTCTTTCAATTCAGATTTTTTCAATTTTGGGTAGCATCATCATATTGTTTCAGCTTTTCTCGTGGTTCGCAGACGAATAATGGTTTTTGTTGTATGATAATCCAGTGAAGGATGCTTGTAATGACCGACCTTTCAGATACACAATCAAAGACAATGGCCTTGAGTAAAAAGGTTGCTATTTGTGTTGGCAGGGTCTTATTGGAAAAGTTGTTTATTGGTCTGTAGTTTGGCCTGATTACAAACAGAACAAGTTGTAATCTACCTTGTGCACCCTACTTCAATAGATTATTTATAGCAACAAGCAAAACAACAACATTTCACACAAATGAGGATGTTCACCTGTTTTGACGAGGATGACCCCGCCTTCTGCAAGTATCCTTGTCATGAACCACCACACTCACAAATCAATATCAGGTGAAACTTGTTGATCCATTTGGAGCTGAGAAACAGCAGAAGTTTGTTTTAAAACAATAGTTCATCTAGGCAATGAAGAATACGCTCACTGTTATTCATTCAACTAAAATAAATAATATTGTTTATAATAAAGAATCAATTGCTTGGTTTAATCGCTATAGATTGATTTGCTTCTCACAAGAAAATGATAACTGCACTGACCACTTGGAAAATGTGGATCCAAGTATTTTATCAAGAAAAAAATGATTACTGCTCACACAGATTGATGGATTCATTCCCAAGTGATTGTGTCATTATTTCACATCTCAACTTTGTTCCACAAAATTAATAAAGGATTAGAGAACTAAGGAATGTTGGGACATCGGGTGCAATGGAGGAGAATGAATTTATTTTTACAAAAAAACATATGTGATGGACTATGGTTGCTTTTACAAAAATAACCTACTCCCTGTTAGAGCAAAATATGTTTCACTCACCAAAGACTTAGTGCAAATTATGCCTCAATGGAGATGGCCAATTTTTGCTTGAATAATGAAGACCATAATTTAAGTAGACATTGAATATGCGATACATGCATGAATAGGGCACTCACTGAATTGCGCATACGCCATGTTGCCATTGATCAGATTGGGGGAGAACATGATGAAATATCTACAGGCCTTGATTTGCTTAATAGGAGCAGCTGACAGGATTGTTCTAGTTAGGTCTTTTGCAGGTAATTTTATTGTCAAAACCACAGTGTCTGCTGCTGATGACAGTGAATCCTATAATCTGCCTGTTTGCTTTTGAGTATGAGATCACACACCTTAAAACCCCTTCTAATCAAAGGCATTTTTACTGGGATGCACAAAGTTCAAGTTCTAAGAAAACAGCTGTAGGTGTTGGGTGGTTTATCATTTGTGTCAGCAATTCTATCGTTCTTAAGGATAAATCACTATTCTTGAGTTTCTGTGTTTTGGTACCAGCACAATCCACTCAGAATAACTTTCTACCCGAAAAGAAAAATCTGACGTGTGTTGTCAGATTTGACCATCTTTTCAGATTTGAGGGTTTATCTTGAAGAGTAGGCTTGGAACCCTAACTATTGATACTTGGTGTTGTTTTGAAGGCTCCATGACTCCTGAATAGAAAGATTATATGCTTCAGCAATATCGTTAGCTTTGATAACAGCAAAATAGTTTCCAATTAATCCAACATTGGCCTCTTGGACATGATGCAACAACATCTTGTAGTGCATGCAACAATGATGGATCACAGTTTCCAAATGGGCAGCATGACAAAACCAAACCAATGTACTTCTAGGGTTGGCAAGTGGCCCTTCCATGTGAAATTGTAAGCCAATAACAAATAGGACTGATTTTGATGTAAAGGAGGCTCCATGTGTAAGGACATGGTAGTTCAGGCAAAGCGGATCCACAAATTTTCTTCAACATACAGTGTGCAATGATGACAAGGTGGTTGCATTATTCAGACATCACCATGCTTTTATATACATTCATTTTTAAATGAAAGTTCATACATGATAAATCGCCTTCTACTCGACTTCCATCCATCCAAATCCAAAATGTTAACTGGTGTTTGAGTTTAGCCAGATTTTTTTGTTGGGATTGGAAGATTTGGAGACCTCCGAGGTTTCAGAAATCATTAATGTTATGAGCCAGCACAGTCTATGGTGCAATCATTGATGTGAAGATATGTGATTTGTGTGATGGAGAGAGATAAGGGAAAGCTAGTTTTTGGAGACAATGATGAAAAATCTGAAGTGTGGGCTATTGGCAAAGTTATGAGTGCAGCATAAGCATCGAAAGTATAATGCCATATTTTTGTTTTAGTTGTGTCAGCAGAGTGGCATGAATGTCAAATATCCATGACTGTATTATAAGCAACAACAATACAGGGTTTTATAATAATGACAGGATAAACTTCATCTAGAACTGCATGGCAAAAAAACTGTGCTTTCTACAACAAATTAGAGTATGATGAATGATTGTAAGAACAGGGTTAAGTTGTATCCATCTGCATTGAGCTTGTTACAAAAGAGTGCTCTATGAAAATTTCCTCCCAGTTTGTGCAATTTCTACAAAGTTAAGAGATGTGAGACATTCAACACTATACATGGACCAGTTTAGCCAAACCTATTCTGCCATACCCATTGATGTCTTAATAAGAACACAAAAGTGTGAAAAAATGACATAATTGTAAGTTTAGACAGGTTTTATGGTGTGTGGCTACAGATGGGTGGTGGTTTCTGTGTTTTGGATGTTTGCAAGTTACAAAAAGAGTTTGGTAGGCTGAATGGATAAGTAGAGTCAGGCATGCATGCAGTACATGGCAGTCATTTTAGAAGTAAAAAATAATTAATGAAGATTGAACCTTCATCAATACATTATTATTCACCCAAGTATCAGTGACATACACTTTCACACATGATTTTTTTACCTTCCTTACATCACCAGATATGACTGTGCCTTCCATAGATTTGTGATGGGACATTTTATGTTGTCATTGTGTAGGTACTTGTTGAGAGGTGATGGGCAGTGAGTGGTTTTGTAACAATGATCATGTAGGCACTTTCAAGTGAAACAAAAAATATTTGAGGACAACTCCTGTGTCTGTGTCCATGAACTTGCTTGCCTTTCAAACTATGACCTTTCATCAAACACATTTATGTGTGTTTCATTCTTTGGGATCATGTATGACTTGGATTCATTAAGGTCCTTCTTATACAAACTATTCATGAGATTACTGATATCCTGTCAAAGTCACTCATGTAAAAAAATTGCGAATGCCTCTTTATGTGTTGCTTGATTTTTCTTTGACAGTGGCCTTTGTATAGCGATTATCATTGAGTGCTGGAATTTGGAGAACGATAGCTTGCAAGTGTCCACAAAATTGATTCCTGTTTCAATGGTGCATTTTCTATCTCTTTTGCTGCCATCAGAATGTTGTCTGCCAAGATTGGGATTCTCAAAGGTCGCTTACAAAATAACTGTAACCCAGTTTGGGGCAATCCAACTAACCTGAAGACACATACGCCTATGAACATGTGTCATACATGTGAACAACTTGGATCATCAATGAATTTGCCATCTTTGGAAGCCTGGGGATGCTTCTGCATTTTCAAATGAACACCCACCATGCAAACCAGGATACCTGGTAATCATAGGGAATTGACTAATACTATGACAGCAAATATATGTCAAGACAGAACCGAACCCCAGCCAGCACAAGGGATTTACATCATCTTTTGTCATTAAGGTCAACTTGGCGACGGATTCATAATGTTCATCAAACAGCCAGTTTTACTACTTTTACCTGTACAGCCATGAGCAGCGTCAGGATCAATGAAGTAATTAATTGCTGTCTTGTCAATCCACTTATAAAGTTTTGTTCCGACACAAATTTACAAATCATTGGGATCAGCACCTCGTGCCTTACTCTTCCACCAACTTGGAATGTCTTCCTCCAGACTCCAGTTCCTACCGACTCCGCCAATCAAGTGGACCAATCTTTGCTGAAACCTCAACATCAAATCACCAACAGAAGCATTGCTTGAACCCAATCCAGCACCAACCAACAAACCAAACACAGCTCCAGCTCCCTTAGTAGTCCCCTCCCATCGGTCAAGAGGAGAACTCAAGCATGAATATTTGATCTTTCCCTGTGGGGTCCAGTGAACAGACATGATGTGTGTGGGAAGCTTAACATCCGCATTCGTAGGAGGTAGGACGAGCTTTCCTATCTTGACACTGTCAGTGTTAGTGCCCTCCCATCGCTCAAACCAGTAGCATCTGTACGGATTGTCAGGATCAATTGTGAATCCAAACGGGCGAGTTTCTAAATCGGGGAAAGCATCCACTATGTTGAATCCTTGTTGCGTATTCTTGACATCGTTAAAGGTGATGGGGCCGATTATCGGACCGCGAAACACATAATCGTCTGAGAGAAATTGATTTCGTTCCTCGTACGTCTTTGATGTGGCGAATGCAATGGTTTTCGAGAGGACGTCGAACGTGGGAGGTTGGTCACACTTAAGGACGTCAAGCCAGCTCTCAGTATCAACTTTGGAGGGTGGAGGGCCGTCGTAATTAGTGGGGAGCTGCAGAGACTTTTTCACCTGAGCGAATGCGTTGAACGCAGAGCATTCATTAATGGTTAGAATAGTCGCTGTGAGTGCTTGAAGAGGTTTCATTTTGGGTGTCTTCATTATGGGAGCGCACAAGCGGTTATGGTAAAGATGATATTGGGAACTCTTTCACACTTCCGAAATCGTCTCACGTAGTCTCACGTCTATCGTCAATCGTCACTCTCCACATTTCAATGTTTTCCGCTGACCCTACACATGAGCTCGCCATCGTCATTCATCGTCTTCGAAGAATGACTCAGTGCGTATCTTAATTATTGAAAAATACAACTACAGGTTTTATTGGAATTTATTATGTAAATTTTCTATTAGATTATATATCTTACCTAATACTTTCTGAAGAAAACTTTTGGATTTTTGTTCCTGACGAGACGGCCCGCTCTCTCACGACCACATCTCTTACTTTCGTCCTCTTTCGTCAGATCGCGTTGTCCACAACGATTCCCATAAAATTACAGAACGATTTCACTGCCCAACATCACACTGTCTATAACATTTAACATGAAGCTTGCTGCCGCACTCGTCGCCACCGCTGCTTGCAGCGCCAATGCATTCACCACCTCCCCATCCATCCGACAGGGCACTGCCCTCAACCTCAAAGTTGGCGAAACCGCACCTGACTTCTCCCTCGTTGACCAAAACGGAAAGACCTTCACCCGTTCGAAAAACAAGAAGCCTCTCGTCGTGTATTTCTATCCTGCCGATAGTACACCTGGATGCACAGTACAGGCAAAAGAATTTCAGAAGGAAATTAAGAACATTCGTAAAGAATTCAAGGCTGACGTCGTTGGAATCTCGGGGCAGGGAGCCGAATCCAAGCAAAAGTTTGCGAAGGAACTCGGTCTTGACTTCTCTATTTTGGCAGATGAGGGTGATAAAGTGAGGAACTCGTTCAAGGTTCCCAAGGCACTCTTTGGAGCCTTCCCAGGGCGTGTGACATACGTCCTTGACAAGGACGGAAAGTGCACCAGTGTGTATGACAATCTCGCTGATGCTGCTTCTCATATTGGCGCTGCGAAGGAGGCCCTTGCTGCCATGACACCAGTGAAGAAGGGTTTGTTCTAATTCATGTATCAAGCACAGCTAAATTTTGAATAATATTAGAAACATTAGCATCATAAAACAATCAACAAACTACACTTCAGGGAAATATAGAATTATTATGCTCGTCTGATAGGTGTTTCTTTTAACTCTATCCTATGCAGCTTTGCTGCCTTTTTTCTCCATTTCTAGAAAGTCTTAGTTTTATATTCCAAACTCGAAAGACAATCGAATAGCCAGCAGAAGTAACCATAATTTTAATATTGATTATCACCAACACTCGACACCTAGTTTCTATGTCTAACGGCTTAGGACATTTTGATCAAAATAACGAAGGCTAGCGACTAGAACGACGAAGACCGAAGCAATGACGAAGGACGAAGCGACGCAGAATTCAAGCAATCAACGATCGAACGGCTCGATGCATCGATCGAACTTTTCCGGAGTCCCGAGCGCTCAAACGAAAGCGATCCTCAAGATCAAGCAAGCCGACGAAAACGATCGTCAAATCAAGGCCACGTTTATCGACAGCGAAGGCAATCAAGTCAAAGAACTCATCCCAACTTTTCGAGACAGCGACCCGGGAGAACTTCTTCTCGAGCTCGAAAAAGAATTACTCAAGTTTGGATCACGCTACGATCTATTCCAAGACGGACGTTGGAAACTACTTGGCCAAATCAGCGGACGAGCACTAAAAGGCCGCATTGCTCGCTACTGGAGCGACATCGTCGAAAGCACGACAAACCACGGAAGAGGAGAACCCTCCACGCAAGAGGCGAAATTTAAAAAACTAATCAAGAAGGTCAACATGAAATACTTTGGAAAGGACGCAGCCGACGACCAGAAGACTGCGATGCTACGCGGAGAACTCCGATGCAACGACCAAGACTACGAGAAAGTTGCAGAACGACTTTTCGAAATCAACGAAGATCTAGAACTGCTCAGCGACGACATCGAGAAATTTTCAATTCGTGAAATGGCGAAACTCGTCATCCCAGAGAACCTCAAGTACCAAGCGAAACTCAAGTTCGTTGACAAAGGAGGAAAGAATATAGGCGACGAAGAAGAAATCATCGATCTTTGCCGAGATATCAAGGAAGTTCTGAACATCGAGCGACAGAGAGACAGATTTAATAATCACCACCATTCTACTTCAAACCAGATCTCAGCCGAAGAGAGAGAGAGACGTGACTCTGCCCCATGCCGAAAGCACAAGGGCGCTCACAAGTGGAAGGATTGTCCAGACAACTGGCACAACAAAAGTACCACCGCCAATGACAATCCCAGCGCTTCCAACTCAAGTACCAGTAGGAACAGAGGCGGCAAAGGCGAAGTACACATCACAGAGAAAGAAAGCACTCACCTAAATTCTCCAATGGTGAAATTTGACGAAGTAGAAGCCGACGATGAATCTGCCACTTCCAGCATTGTCTCAAGAGGAGAACTCATGAACATCAATTCCAAGACGGCCTCCAAGACAAAACTACACCCAATCACCATTCTCACCCTACTCGACAAGAATCAGCACAGAGTCGCATGCACTACTCTGATGGACCAATGCTGCACTGACAACGGCATTATTTCCTGGGAGCTCGCCAAAATGTTGGATCTCCCCACCCACGACGTTACACCCAAAACTTTCACCACTGCAGCGGGTACATTCACCACGGACAAGACCATCAAGCTTACCAATGCAATGCTACCTTGCCTCTCGACAAGCAAAACTTTCACTCTTGAACTCATGGTCATTCCCAAGGAATGCAGCAACGACATGAACTATGGAGCAATCTTTGGACAGGACTCAATGCGCGCACTCGACATCGACACCAGCGTACGCCACAACACCATTTCATGGCACGACAACAGCATCTCAATGGTCTCACGTGACTATTGGACCGAAGAGCAAATCCTACAGCAAAAATCAAAACTAACCAAGAAATCTTCTCAACATGAAATCAAAGTCGCCGACGACAAGAAAATTCAAGCCAAGGAATTCATTTCCAACAATATCAACACCACTGCAATGAACAACACCGACCTCAACATCACACCGCCAATCCAACTCGAAGTTGCACGTGAACAGTACAAGATTACATCCACAGACAAGCCACAAACTATCGACATGGAGGAGAAATCAGACAAACAATTTGACAGTGGAACAACAACTCATCTTCAATCCTACTTCAACACCCAGCGCACCACCTACGAGGCGCCTACTACCTTTCCAACGAATAAAACCTGGCTCATCATGCAACCAAGCCCCAACGACAACCGCACCCTTCCACAAGACATTGATAACAACCGCGCGAAACCAATGACAACTACAATGACGCCTCCATACACCACGACGGACACCACAGATAAACCCAAACTGCCAATGACTTAGCAATGACACTACTCACAAGTTCGTAGTCTCATGGGGGAGGATATCCTATGCAGCTTTGCTGCCTTTTTTCTCCATTTCTAGAAAGTCTTAGTTTTATATTTCAAACTCGAAAGACAATCGAATAGCCAGCAGAAGTAACCATAATTTTAATATTGATTATCACCAACACTCGACACCTAGTTTCTATGTCTAACGGCTTAGGACAAACTCCATGCCACAAGTAGTAATCAAATGCAGTACTTCATTAGATATGTAAGGTTTGCACTTCATTTCAAGTCCTATATTGCGTCATTCATTACCTCGAACGAGTTGCCTCGGTGATCTTAACGATAAACTCAGGACGTAACATGTCCTTCACCCTGACCCCCTCTCTCAAACTTGTCTTCACCACAATCTCAATCGATTCAGGAGTAATCTGGCAATGAACTAACCTCAAACAATCAATGGCGTTCCTAACTCGTGCTATTCCCTCTCTCGCAGAGGCGGAGACTCGCGTATTTGCGTGACGCTGTCGTAATTTCTGCAAAGTTTCAGCAAGAGGAGCACGAGAGTCCTGATCCAAGGAACCATGCAAGGAGTTTTCCCATTGTGGCGGGATGGTTCTCTGTATCCATATTCCACCATTAAGGCCGAGGTAGACGTCAACATTTCCTGATTCTTCACCGTCGTCTACATCCATGACACTGTCATCGTGATGTTTGTCCCCGTTTGTTTCTTCACTAGAAATCACTCCCTTGATCGTAACAAAATGATTCTTCCTCCTCCCCACCAAACTAGGCGGGACAGTCGTCAACACTCCATTCTCCAATTTTCCATACCGTAAACTCCTAGTATGCAATATCAAAGTCCCATCCTTTTGAACGTTCTGAACTTCGCACGTCAACAAATCACCCTCCCTGTATAAACTTCGCATGGCTAGTACATCCTCCGAGGTACGAATCCGTTGCACCCCACCAGGCAAATTCACTCCACTCAGAGGCAATTGTCCCTCCCTCATACTACTACTGCTACTGCTGCTGCCGGACGATGGAGGAGAACAAGTAAGACTCACTCTCCATCGAGAACCTCCCACTCCAATGATACGACCGACGATGAGATCACCCACTTGTCCGGTATATACGGCCGGTGCAGAGGGAATGACACTGATGAGCTTGTTCACTCGCTGAACAGTCCCCGCCACAGAAGCGATGAGTCGTTGGGGTCCCACTCGAAGCAGGGCGGCGGCGTCCTCTCCCTCGCCGCTCTGCTTGGATCCGTCGTCGTCATCATCATTATCACCGCCACCGTCATGTTCCGATCTCATCACTACATTGGATTGATCGCTGCTGTTCCCCCACCCCCTCTTTTTCGAAGTGCCCGCCATGCCTCCGAGGGACGACGAGCCGCCGGCGTTGTCACGTGGATCATCGTCGTTGTCGTGTTGGTCGTGGGGTACCAGTTCTATGTACGTTCCGTGACCGCGTAGGAAACCTCCTTGGGTTTCGGAGTGGGAGGTGGCGAGGACTTGGCCTGGGAGGACGAAGTGGTTTTTGAGCGAATCCATCGTCGTCGTTTTTGATTATGATGTATGATGTGTCAGATGATGTCGCGTGGAGCCCGTGAACGTAACAAATGCCGTTATATTTGAACATCATTTTTGACATTCGCGGTCTCTTTGGCATGATACTTTGAAAATTGGTACAATACCGCACCATACAGGATATATCTTGCTACTGAGTCGCACAAGGTACATTCAGAAAGCTGTTCGTCGCGACTGTCCGGCGGTGCGGCACACTCTGGCACACTGTTAGGCTATTGTACGATACTGTTGGTCTCCGTTTGATGTCTACCAATAACAAAGCATCACAAAAGCATCCCTGAGCGTATGGATGCATAGCGAGCTGAGCAGTTGACTGTGTGTTGTCGCGTCTGGGGACCAGGCAGGCACATAAGATACAATAACAATTCAAAGCCTTCGGCGTCAAGACGAACACAGTCTAAGAAGATACCGCAAGATCTTCTCCTCTCCACCCCCGTGCAATCAAACCCCCAAAATGCAGCCGGCGAATACCACCGAAAAGGAACTGCACTATCGCAACAGAGTTCAAGAACTGTTGCGAAAACATACCAGCCTTATTCATAGATCATCGACGGAAGAGTCAAACTCCTCGGAAACAAACCAACAATACGCACCGGAACAACGTCTCATAGACCGCATAGTCTCCAATGAACGCACTGCTTTCATGTATGGCATTGCCCTATCCGGAATAGTATTTGCGAGCGTTCGATTCGGTCCGAGGTATTTAGCCGTGAAAATTGGAGGGAGGGAGAAGGAACGAGTCATGAAAGAGGCTGAGGAGGTGGCGAGGAAGGAGGGGACTGCTTGGATTCACAAGGGTGCTGGTAAGTAGGTAATTTATGTTGTTTATTCGTTTTCTTCATTTTCGGTGACTTATGCCGTCATCAATCTTTCTCCTTTATGTTATAGCCTTTATAGTTGAGACATCGTTTGGTGCCTGGGCAGGATGGAGGGGATACAATATTGTATCATCACAAAACAATGATTCATTTGAAGCGATTTCCCAGATTCCTCTTTGTGCTGGTAGGAGGTGAGTTTTTTGGAAAAATATAAAGATGCAACAAGAATAAGATGCACAGTGACAAGCATTCAACCCTTGTCTTTTGCAGTATCATTGCCGACAAAGTATGCTCCGAATGGGTTGATCTCGTACATAAAGAAATACCTTCGGAATTTTGGCAAACTCTAGATTCCAAAGAATGTAGACTACAAGATGAGGCACGATGGCGATCTGTACGTGACTTTGCTGATAATTGCGTCAAACGAAAGGCGTTTGAGGATGCCTATCGTAAAAAACATGGAATGAAAGAGACAGAACTGGTAATGGTGCCAGATGGGGGTGTGCCAAAGGATATCCTACTGACTCTTCATTTGGAAAAGGGAAGACCAGCTCAAAATAATACGGAATAATGAAATGATTTCTTTTCGACTTGATACAGGTCTTTCCTTCAAAACTTGAAATGTATTATTTTTTATATTGTTGTATGTCAGTCAATATTTTGTCAACTGCATTAACCATTTTATCAATATCCTTGACACCATTGTATGGGACAATGGCGTGCAACCTATCTCTTTCAGACCAATAACTTAAGACTGGTTCAGTTTCGTCATGATACACCTTCATACGTTTCCGAATCGTTTCCTCTGTATCGTCTTCCCGCTTTTTCCAATCGGTTTCGTGATTGCATTGTTTTGGACAAGATCCGTCGGAAGGGAGAATGGGTGGCATAAAGAATCCATTGTCGTTTACCCCGTTTACATTGAAACTTCCGTTACAAATGGAACATTTTCTACGCCCCAGCAATTTGGATATGCATATCTCATCCGGTACATTAAAATGAAGTGCCGCGACTCTTTGCAATTCAATCGGCCATGTGGAAACTATCTCTGCCTGTTCTCGACTGCGTGGAAACCCATCTAATATAACAAGATTGTTCTGATGCGACGCATGTTTCAATCGCTGCAGTACAGCTTCGCTCACGAACGAAACATCCGCCAATGCTCCCGATCGCAAAGTTTCCTTCATAGCTTGGCCAACGGCGTTGTTCGCGTTTTGCTCGGAATGTTCCCTCAGTATATCGCCCACGCTCAGAAACGTGGAATTCGGGATTCGGGACGCCAACATGGAGCCGTAGGTGCCTTTTCCTGAGCCGGGTGCCCCGATCAAGGATATTATGGTTGTTGTTAATCTTGTTGTCATTTTGGAAGAGTGCATGGTAAGAACAGGTACGAACCATGGGAAGAAATCCATACACCGTCTCGGGATGATAAAGCAGACGTCAGCCTCTAGAGGGATATGATGCTACCGTAACCGCAGTCCATGAAGTGTTCATGAATGCCTCTTCACGGTGCCACCGACATCATCACGTTATAGGAGAGGTGATAGAGAGATCATGTTATGGAGATGTCACGGCCCTGTCATGTTCGGATGTCAAATAATAAGAATGTGCTCCCTTGGCAAGGAAATGTAGTACTCCTACTAGAGGTATTGGCTATAAAAAATACGTGTAGATACGTTCCTGATACGTTCACAAACACTTCACAAACCGCATGGTATGCTATGGTATGGTAGCTGTATGGTAGATGATTCAGAAGATGACACATTCTCCATCTCAACTTTGACAACAATGAAATCCGCCGCCTCTCTCCTCCTCACCTTCTTCGCGATGACCTGTTGGTCGGCCCGCGGCCTTTCTCCACCAAGCAAACCACCAAAATTGTCGCAGCCTAGACGAATAGCCCTGTCCACAATCCTTACCGCTGCGACCTCCTCTTTAGTCCTCCCTCACATCCCTCTTGCTTCCGCATCGGGTAAATTCACACGTTACCCTTCCATACGATTCATCGCCGCCCTTGGCGATCCAACAGCCTCCAGTGGAAACGGTGCCGAAAAATGGGGACTCTGGAGGGACGATCCCGGACCCCGTGGCGTCTACCTCAAAGATTACGAACGACGACTCGCAAAGAACGATAACGTGGCGCCTGCGGGTTGGACGTTCGATCCCAAAGATTGGTGGGTGGAGGAGCACGGGTTGATTATGTCCACTCCGGGACCCCTTCCTCGAAAAAGCATTAATAAGGAGACGAAAGAGGTCATCAATGAAAAGAAATATGTTGTCACCGGGGATAGAAAGATAACCACAATTCTCACCGTCAGGGAAGATGGAACATGGGAGTTAGAAAAGGGAACTTTGTACGATGTCACTCATTTGCCATGTAGAAGCGCTGCCTATCGGGGAGAAACTTGTGCTCCACAGAATGCAAATTTGAAAGACTTTCCGGTTAAACCTGGGGCGGAGATGCCTGTGATCCAAGGTTGTGAGAAGCAGGACTATGCAGTGCTGTTTGTATTAGGAGAAGGAGTTTAAGAAGTGATTTTTCATTTGCAAAGGAGTGAGTCATGTCTTTGGATGAATAGATGTTTAAAAATTCCCGACTAAAACAGAAATCGAAGTTTTTACTAGGTTGTACAGAACTATCAGTATTTGGGAATAGACTAAATGAAAATGGCACTGACTTTCTTTCTAATGAGGTCTCAAAGTTGAACTTGCACCACTTCTCTTCCAGATCATCATATCAAGTACTATTGTTCAGTGCAGAATCATGAGGAGCTTTATAGCACTGGTGTAGGTTGCAGGGATCTAGAAGCTATTTTGTTTTGTATAGAAGAAAATCATTTTCGTCTTATTTTCTGTCCATTTGTTACAGGATAAGCTGAGAGTGTGTAACTTGCACGGTACGATGAAGGTTTCACTTTTCTGTAGAAATATTGGAGATACATGGTATTAACCAAAACTAAGAATGCATTATATTCAGAAAGCACTGCTCAAGTCGCAGCTGATAGTTGCACTCCAGAAGTAATTGATGACATCCATTATCACCCAATATTGATCACTGACTCTCTATCATGTAGAAGTTATGCTGGATACAAAAACAAGCCCAAATACACAACACAGAAAATCTATGTTGATACATTGGTGGCTGTGGTTTATTTCTAGATTTTATGAGCAAAAGGTTTTTGGCAATATGGCCACAAATGAGTGAAAAGGTGGCAGCAGTTAGAGTATACTTGTAGTTCCTTTTAGGTTTCTCAACCGAAATTTATTTAGTACTGATTGCTAGAGCAATGTGACCTACTGCCACAAAGCTTTCTCATACTGTAATGTCAGTATAATTTATTCATGTGACATGAATATCACTTTCATTCATTACTAGATACTCTAAATCAAATGGACAGAAAGTTGTGCATACACCATACGCTTTGTCACATCTCAGCATCTGTGGTCTCACATCACTGTCCTTCGAATATAGTTCATTTGAGGTCATGTCATTGTTTATTTGCCACAAGGTAATATATCAGAATGATGACGCCCTTTGACTCTTCTTGGCACCTGTACTATCCTTTGAGGTTTAGTTACCATGCAGCTGCGGTCCCACAATGTCCCAAAATCTTCACAAGATTAAACCATAGACCTTTGGTGAGAAAATAAAAAGTTAGGTAGTATGATAATCTAAGCATTCCTCTTGTCCTAGTTACCTGATGTGGCAGAATAGAGGCATTACCTAAATGTATAAATACTGCAATTTTGAAGGTTATGCTGTAGTTGACCCATCTCAATCCCATCATGCTTGAGTAAGTCAAAGTTCTCAATTAAAAACACATTATCAAGAAACAGAGTATTGTGTAAAATTGCGGATAGCTCCTAAGAGCATGGAATGCTGGCATACCAACAAAATTGACGTGAAGAATTTATTATGTAGTGTTAATCTTGTAAGGCCCTTTACAAGCTACCGGGCTAACGGACCATGCGCAAATTTTTCGTTAGCCCAAATTTCATTAAAAAAAATGATTTAGATTAGCCCGCTGCATGTTTTTTCTTCGACTGTGCTATATTTAGTGCGCTATTCGTTATGATAGCCCGCCTCTCATTTCGTGGCCGCGTCAGGTCCTAAATCCCATAGCCCTTTTGTGTTCTCCACATATCTGACAATTCCATTTCAACACTTCTGCAAATCTCCCATCATCGTCAAAACAACCATCCAGAATGTCCAACACAAACGTAGATTCCTATCTTTGGGTCCAGTTTCATCATCATTTTATTTATTCATCATTTTATTTATAGTCATAAATGATGGATTTTATTGTTATAGCACCAATTATATTGTTGGTTCTTTCCTTCTTCACTCATTAGTTTGTAAGTTAGTTAGTTACAGAAATTGTTTTTAATTCATTCTCTATTAAACCCGTAGAGCAACAACAAGTGCAGGAACAAATCGCACACTCAATATCCAGCTTTGCACCCCACAACTCCTCCCCAATACTCTGGTTTATTGTTGAGTTCAACCAATCAACAAAACACTTGCAATTAATGACTTGGCTTGACAAGGGAGAGCGGAAGAGCAATTGGAAGGGGAGAAGGCGGTGAATTGTAGAGTTTGGAGTTTAATTGGTTCATCAAATGACCAATATCAGTTGTTCTCTGTGAATCCACAAAATCATGGTTATTACCATGTCAAGAACCTCCCATGCCAGCTCAACCCATCCAAATTCTACAGTGTATTGCGGTTGATTGTTAAGTCTTCACACCTAAGGAAGAGCAACAAGGAAACAAATTAAATGTTTTATTGGAAAAAATGGCAGAGGATTGAATTCAAAAATGAACTTACCTGCCCTGAAATCCCTTCTTTCCCCCACCCGGCCATGATGGTGGCCGTGTAACACAATTCGGCCTGTGGAAATGGTGTGATTCCTCATAAAATACGGGGAATCTGACCGAACCAAGCGGAAGGATGGTCGTGGGTGATGTTGCGATGACGGCGATCGTGGCGGCCCTGGTGTTGTGACGGTATTGGCCGAGATCGAGGTGATGCGGCGGCGGCAGCGGAAATTCTCATGGTGTAGGAGAGTAGTTCGCGATTATATTTTTGTGCGTTCTGTAGAATCTGGTACATTTCCTACGAACGCCAGATGTAACGCGTCACTACTGCAATTAAACTGGTACAGTGATACAGGTCCAAAAATGAGTGGGCGACAGCTTTAGCGCTCCGGGCGAAAGAAGCCTCTTTTTGCGCATGGAAATCGGATTTAGCGCTCCGGGCGAAAAAAAATCGGAAAAATCTGGGCGAGCGCTGACGCGGACACAACTCAGGTGGGCTTAATAATAGGTAATGAGCTCAAAAATAGACGTTAGCCCTGCGTTTAGCACGCTCGCTTGTAAAGGGCCTAATGTTTTCTTCTTCTGGAGATCAATCACATCATCTGGCATGAGATAGAAAGTGCAAAGACGTCAAAATCCAGCAATATTTCTTAAATAATTTAAGTACGGTAATAATATATTATACTACTCACCTGTGTGGTACCACCTACTGTAGAGTGTGTGAGTAGGTAATCGGGGCAACAAGTCGTACGTGTCTTTTTGCCCCCTTTTGCTGTTTCCCACATCAATGGTACATAAAACTTTTTTCATACTACATACAAACAAACTCTATGTCAATACCTGTCGCTTTTAGTACAAATTTATGATACACCAAGCAACGTCATCCTCCTGATGATTCGTCATCGTTCATCGTGCAATCGTTACAATAAAATACGCTCAACACGGCCACGGCTAGAGAAAGTTCATCGAAGAATCGACGGGAGAAATCACCAGATCGCATACCATACAGCCTCAGTGCACGCCATTCCGCTCCACAACAATCCTTGTAACAGTTCACTCTGTCGCTGGCCAGCCACTCTTTCATCTTTCTGAAGCTGGAGCAACAATTTAAACATAATTGGCGAAAGCAATCCTCTCCAAATCACTAAATAATATACTTGTCTTGAACCGCCTTCACTGTCCGGCTACCAATTTCCAGGTCCCAACGTCAAAATAATAAACAATATTATCGCAAAAATGAAATCCAGAGCACTTTTAATCGCATCAGCTGCCCCCTCCATCGTCTCAGCTTTCGTCCCGCCGAATGCCCAGCCGGCGCTGCCATCGATGGCCCTGAAAATGGGCCTGTTTGACGGGGTAAAGGAAGCCTTCGGGGCGGACGGGATGGGTGCGCTCGACGGGGATAGAGAAACACCCATCGATAGGTGGATGGGATGGAATACGAAGAAGGACGATGGGCAGAGTTCTGTTGTGGGGAGCAAGGGTGAGTTTGATTTGTTTTGAGTGGGATGGCGAAGCTGATCGCGTTGGAGTTGCCGCGATACCATTGCTGTTTGTTCCTGTTCTTTTACAAACCCTGATAGTCGTCCAATTCTTATAAACGTCTCTTTCTATCTACTCAAAACAAACAAATGTATCAATGCAGCTCCACAGGACTTCGTCGATTCCATGGACCCCAAAAACTACGTCACCACCTCCCTCGCCAAACCAATGGGAATAGTCTTTGAAGAAAACGATTCTAAAGTCGGCGGAATCTTCGTCCTCGAAATCAATCCCGATTCCAACGCCGAATCCGATGGCACCATACGACCGGGAGATCAGTTGGTTGCGGTGGGGACGAAGAAGGTGAGCGGATTACAGTTCGAGGAGGCGTTGGGGGCGATTATTGAGAGTACGGAGGAGAAGGTCAAGTTGGTGTTCTTTCGGGGACCGGCCAAGTTTTTGTATGGACCTGCGGGTGCGAGTCAGGAGTGGTTGGATGAGTTTGTGGCGGGGGAAGCAAAGGTGGAGGCGTGAAGATACTATGATCAAACGAATGGTGGAGAAGGATATGGAATGGAGGAGATGATAATGTCTGTATGTACTTGGAGGCTTGGTCGCATAGTTGTCTGGAAACCGGAAACAGGAGTTCTTCCATAGGGGGTGTTGATGATATTGTTTCCGCTTCTCGCCCGTTGACGAAAATCAATTCTACACCCTGCAAATCGGGTGGTAGTAACGGTTAATGTGATAAGAGATAAATCATACTTGCTCTATCATTTGTCTTAGTACAGCAATTGAGTGAGTCAAATGACCTGGACTAGAATCCAAGTTGTCTCTGGGCTTCTTCTACAATAACAGATGCAGCACGATCAACATCCTCCTCGGTAGTATCAGGACCAACACTCAAACGCAACGTCCCAACCGCAAACTCCGGCGGCACATTCATCGCCTTTAAGATGGACGAATACTGACATCCCGAAGAGGATGACGAATGACAGGCAGATCCAGCGCTGCATGCGACGCTATTCCCCATATTAGCGAGTAGACTCCCACATTGTATACCTCTCAATCCAATCGATAGAGTATTGGGGAGTCGATTCTTTGGATCAGATGGACCATTGACACGAACGGCGGTAATATTGTCTAACCCATCGACAATATTCTTCAACAGTCGATCCCTCATTTGTTCCATCCACAACGAATTGCATTCCCATACATCCCTCGTCGATGACGAATCCTCCCTTTTCTCCAACAACAACTCAGCAGCACGGCCCATTCCAACAATATACGGTACATTTTCCGTCCCTCCTCTCCGTCCACCCTCTTGTCCTCCTCCCATGAGCAATACGCTTCCATCACTTCCCTCATTCAAACACCCGTGTCGAATATACAAAGCGGCAATCCCCTTGGGAGCACCAAACTTATGCCCCACAATCGTGATCATATCCGCTCCCAAGCTCGAATGAGCCAAACCCCGCAAATCCCTCTTCCCCACCGCCTGAGCCGCATCCGTATGAAACAGAACGTTCCTCTCTCGACACGCCGCGGCAATCTCCCACACGGGCTGTATGGACCCCACCTCGTTATTCGCCGTCATGATCGTGACCAACGCGGTATTGGGTCGAATGGCACCGAGTACCTCGGCAGCCGAGACGATTCCCTCGTGGTTGACGGGTACGTACGTCACGACAATGCGGGGTGTGAGGAGCGGCTCCGCGCCGTGTCGTGCGGAATAGGACGCCAGACATTGAGAAATGGCGGGATGTTCAATGGAGGTGGTGACCACGTGGAGGAATTCGTGTTCGTCGGCCTTTTGTCGACAGGAGAGCAGCGCCAATCGAATGGCGAGGTTGTTGGATTCTGTGCCGCATCCCGTAAAGACAATGGTGGAGAGGTCAATATGATGGTCGTCGAAAGGATTATCGTCGTGGACATCTGGAGGAGGTCGTATCAACGCCAATACGGCTCGTCTGGCATGATCGATGGCCCGTTTGGGCTCGTGTCCGTAGTAATGCGAGGAGGAGGGATTGCCGAAATGTTGGGTTAGGTAGGGCAGCATGGCGTCGAGTACGGCGGGGTGGACGGGAGTGGTGCCGTTGTAGTCGAGGTAGATGCATTTTGATTTTACGTTGGTTTCGTTTGCGAGATTGGGATTGGCGATGGAGTTGGTTGTTGTGCTGTTCATGGTTGCAAAGAACTTTGTCAACGTGCCCTGTAATTTTGCCCATACGATAGATGGGTGGCCTGAGGTCGGGCAGTGTCGAACCAATACGATTTACAATAGTAATTATGGTACTGTTGTATAGCTGCTGTAGGATTACCAGACATATCTTTTATCTTCCCCTTGCTTTCCCGGGTTATACAATATTTTCGAGGATCGTGCGTCAATGTTGGCGCCGAAGATGTCATCCCATCGTGTCACCATCAACACCACCCTAACTCCACTTTTATTCAGCTCTGAATTGCATTTCTTCAGTGCGAACTGGGGTATTCTAAATCTAGCACTTACAACATGAAAACATCACGAATAACCCGAATCCTTTGCCTTATTGGCTTGTACAAAAGTTCATCAGCTGAGTGGATGCCAACCTTGGCAATAAAAAAGTCAACCCAGGCACCCATGTATAAATCCAGCTCTTCGGTGTAAGGTCCAAATTGCGTATTCTTATCCTCCCATGATTTTCTGTCTTGACGATATAAATGTGACCCCTTGCCACCTCCTCTTTCTAACCAACCTTCTATTGTTCCCACATAATGTGCAACCTTAAGTACAGATCCTGAAAAATCTTGTCCTGATGAATGCTTTCCATTCATTCCACACAGCTTGGGAAAAGGATTGTGGATTGATTCAATATGATTCAGCTCATCTCTTGATTCTGATATTTTGGGAAGCTCAAGCATTACTTTAGAGAATTTGTCATGGGGATACTTTTGACGATGTTGGTACTTTTTAGTCATGAGAGGCTCATCTTCGAGATCGTCTGTTGTGTTCGTCCCATAAGCCAACCCAACAATCCTGGTACAGCCGGATTGGGCTGGAAAGTAAGTTTGCTGCAATTCCTGTTGCGATTCTATGAATGACAAGATTGTTTGATTCGGGTTTCTCCCTGCAATAGCGCGAATAGGCCAAGCTTCCAATCTATCTCTGGCCCGTTTCCCGATTGACGGGGTGTCTTTTGCTCCAAGGGAAAAAATGCTGTTTCTATTAAAATGTGAAATATCCTCGTCTGGTAAAATAAAATTGAAAGATAAGAATTCATCTGTATCAGTGAGAATGAGATACTTCTCTTTGGCGCGATCCAAGAAATGATGGGTGCATGATGACAACATTCTTCTTTGCCGATTTCCATATTCACTTGATGTCTTTGGCCACACACTGTAGTTATAAAATCTTGGAAAAGAATGCCAGATAGAAATGATCAATCCAAAGTCTGCCCATCTGAGAACCATGGAATTCAGTTCAGCTATGGAGCTGTTGGAGGTATTTGGGTCGAGTACGATAACAAGTGAAGTAAGAGGCAGAACAGTGTAGTGATATGCAATCCACTCAAGCAATCGAATTGTATCATCAAGAACTATCAAGCAAGCTGCAAAGCCTGGATTGGGGTTGGGATGATGTTTCATGCTTTGACTTGGTGCTTCCCTACTGTCCAAGTCCAAAGGAGAATTAAAAGCATTTTGACAATGATATCTTGATTGGTAGACAAATCCTACTAACAGGCTGGTGCTCAGCAAAGATCTTATTATGACTGAGATGGTGATCGAGATGGACGAGCATTTCATTGCCCTGGTTTCTTTCTGGACTGAGTAGAGCGTGGATGATGAGCTGATGATGAGAACATGAGAACGGCTCAAAAGTGTGCATAATAATAATATAATAATATGGCATAGTAGCCCCATTCAATATGAGTAGAGTGTGCAAGCATTGCATTTAGATTTGACAAGACAGATGTAGATTTTTTCATTCACGCATGGTACGACACAAGCCTCGTCCCAACATTATTTATCCAATTTTCCTTACGAAAAAAACTTCCTTAATCACTCCCTCGTTGATCGTCATAAAGGATCGTTCAAAGCTTTGTTGTCAAAAACTGCATGAACGATTAAGAGAGCCAAAAGACTCGGCCTAACCAACCTTAACTAACCCGACCCAACTGACTCAGTCACAAACTCAGTTGCAATTCTGCCTAATTCTACCACATTCAAGGATAGTTCAAGGATGATGTAATAATATCATGATCTTCGGGCAAAAGAGAGCTCATACCACTGTTAATCTCTGTCAATGCATTCCGTAGTGCACCTGCCAACCGCCATTGCTCGTTGCCTTGGCGTTTGCTTCAAATCTTGTAATTCTCGATGATGCCCAATCATCATCGCCGCCACCTCGCTCTCCTCGCATCGTTCACGTACCTTCCAATCCTTCTCCTCTCGATCCATCTCTATCCCGTAAATGCCTTCTCCACCAAGGCCTACACCACCCTCCAAACCGCCACCACTCTCATCGATCCAACCACCGGCCTCGTCCTCTCCAGCCCCATCCTCCCACCGCCGACACCACTCAACAAGAACAAGAAGAAATCACTCATAGTCCTCCTACCTCAACTGGGCGAATTCGATTCCGCCAAATACTGTGACTTCCTCACCGCCGCCCTGCCGACATTGGAACAGCAAGACATTGAACTCAAAGTCATTGGGATTGGGAATGTCCAGGCCGCCACTGCCTTTTCTCAATTCACCTCCCTCCCCAAGGACAAACTACTCCTCGATCCCGAGGGGGCCATCCATAAAGAACTCGATTTATACTCCGGTCCCAATTTTACATTGCCCAATGTCATTGCCGACAACGAAGGACTACTGAAATTCTTTCTGAGTCAATTGCCGGGGGGTATCCCCCAAGATCCCACGCAATATTTCCCCGTGGCCAATGCATGGTTCAACTATTTGGCAATGTGTGCCGGCATTGGTTCCAAGGGCACCTTATCCGAAATTCTCCGTGGATACTTGGGTGATTCCACGGCACCCGAACGTTTCCGAGAGGACGACGTAGTCAAGGCCGGTTTCATTACCATCGGACCGGGTGTGGGGAATGTGAAGATTGGTCCTTTGCAATATACGCAGTGGTTTGCCGATGAGAGGGGATATCAACGTCCGGTGGAGTTGGCCACGGTTCGTCTTAAAAATATGGTGGAAGTATTGACCAAGTGGGATACCTATGTTAGTAATCCGCTTGCCATTGCGCAACGGGGTGGAACGTACCTGTTTGATGAGGAGGGAAACGAGTTGTATTGCCATAAATCGACGGGGGTGTTGACCTATTCCCAAACAATGGGACGGCCGTTGTCCTTCCTTTCTCCGTACATTGATGAAGGCGTGGCCAGGAATCCGTTGGGATTGGCGGATACTGGCGGAGGAGAGCTCAAACGCGGAAGAGGCATTTTGAAACCGGCCGGAAAATTCATGGGATTGTTGTCTGTCTTGTTTAAGATCGAGAACCAGTTGCAAGCGAAACTATTGGGGGCAGAAGATGGAGATTATGTCCGAGCGAAGAAAGAGATTCAAGATACCATTTCCAACCACCCAGTTGTGGTGTACACCTATGGTTTATCACCTTTTAGTGCCGAGGCATTGGGAGTTCTCGATGAAATGGGGGTCAATTACAAGAATGTTGAGGTGGGATTGGAGTGGTTCCTTCTCGATAAAGAGAAGAGTATATTGCGTGCGCAACTTTTGGAATTGACGGGACAATCCAGTCTCCCTCACGTTTTCGTCAATGGAGAACATGTGGGTGGATTGTTCACTGGTTCTTCGGATAGAAGGTATCCTGGTTTGGCAGGGTTGAAAGAGTCGGGTAAGTTGATCGATATGATTGGGGAAAAGATGAGTGGGTCTACCTTGGGTGATGTGAAGGTGGTTAATGGATGAAGCTTTCGTGAGCAATTCATAGAGAGCAGTTATGCTTGCAAAAGTAAATGTTGCATGGAGACTGAGATGAGGAAGCAGATGGAAGGAGCCCTGCCTCCTCCCGTCAGCGCAATTTTTGAAATTTGGAATTTCGGAGCCGAAGACGAGAGGTGGCCGTTCAGGTCTCATTCTGCGGAGTCTTCGCCCTTTTGTCTCGTTAATTAGCTTTTAAATTAACATGCTTCTTCAGAACTCGTTCAAGAACTACTTTGCTTCGCTTACCGAAGTAAACGACAGCGCCAACAGGAACATGTCTGGATTCGCCAAGATCATGGATCCCGACGTTTCCTCCCAACGCCGCCTGGACTACCTCACAAATGACGAAGATATCGTTTTCCTCGGCACCAACGCCTCGCGTGAAATCCAAGTATTTCACAGCCCAAAGAACCTCGGGGGCTCCGTCATGCGGAAGTTCAATAAATTCGTCTGTCTTATCGGACTAGGACCCAATGCCACCTGCGTTGAAATTGACGACGCCGAGGCAACAATGTCCAAGATCGAAACTTGCACCCCCACCCTCGACGAACTCGAGGGCTGCCCCGACGCAAAAGCAATCGAAGACCTCGGAGACCGAGCCGAGACCGGCACTGTGACCTTCAAGGGTACCGTCTTTTTCGTCGTCGCTCCATGGCTCAGAGACCTGATCATGAACTTAGACTCCAATGACCCTTTCGAACTAATCCCCTCGATCCTCTCAGCAGCGAAAGACTTCGACCGCGAGGCCGTAAACGCGGTACCTCCTTACGAAGAATCCGAACGCGCCGCGACTCACGGTGGAGACTTCGTCCTCTGGGCTTGGAGCGTAGGGAAAGGAAAAATCCCCAGCATCCAGTACACCGTTCGACCGGACGACGAGGAAATGGAGAACTACCGCGCAGGCGGATCTCCAAGTGCATCTCTCCGTCATTGGCCGAAGAACGTCTTCGCAAAACCAATGGCACTATCTCGGACGAAGTGATGCGCAACATCGCAGCGAGCCTTTCCAACCAAAACGAGGAATTCGCGCTCTCCCGAGAGCTCAGAGAGAAGGAGTTTGCCGCAAAAATGGAGAAGGAAGAAGACAAAAAGAACAAAGTCAAGGACCTCCACCCGGCAGTCCTCAACATGCTTCTCAACGCCGCAGCCACGAACAGCAAGACAAAACCGGAAGATCTCCCGGAGTCATGCAAAGCGTTTTTCAATCGAAAATCAGCGGGGCAAGCAGACGAGGAACTAAAACTGCAATTCGAAAATCTGGATATGGGCGACGTCTTTATCTCGTACCCACTCGTACAGGCCCTCTTCGGGGGTAAACTGACCTACCCGGCCATGGGCTCGCCTTGCAATCTTTCCGCTTTCAGTTTCTGCGAGAGGGACCCATCCACAGACGACGAAGAAGATCGCAGAGGATTGGTAATCCACCTCGTCAAGGAGGAGGGGAAGGGACGCTCGCTAGAAGAAATCAAGTCCTCCACCAGACAGATCGTCCGTGCCCCCACCGATTATAACTCTCTGATCACCAAACTCGAGTATTTTTGGGGAGCTTACCGCATTTTCTTCGGAGCCGACAGCATCGCGACGCTCGCAGTAAAGTCTATCATCGAGGAAATTGCCGACCACAAAACCAAGTTCAAGAAGGCCTCAAACAGAGACAAAACTTTCGCGACAAGGTTTCTATACGCAGTGGATGTTAGATTCCAAGAATTCCTCCACCTATGCAAAATAATGAAGAACAGAGACGACGTTGACGACAGGATCCTCGACGTCAGCGACCTCATCAAAGGAGTGAGATTTGGCAGCTTCTCCATGGACCTCCCACCAAACACAAAAGCGATAGACGCCGACAGGCCCATACGAGAAAAAGAGGAGACTGAGCCCAAGCAACGAAAGCCCAATCCGAAAGAGGACGGGAAGCGACATATCACCAATGACGCCCAGCACTCCGACCTGAAGATGAAAGACAGCGAAGACTGGAAAAAAGACTTCGTCGGCAAGCATGCCAAACTAAAACCTTCTTGGGAAGGCAATTCAGGAAAGACGAAGATGTGCGTTCGTTGGCACGTTAAAGGAGATTGCTTCCGTGACTGCGAGAATGCAGCCAGCCACGTCGCCGGGGACCAGATCCCAGACGACAAATTGGCAGCTATGAAAAAGTTCCTCGCCAAATGCCGGGATTGACTCCTCGGGTCGGGACCTAGCGGTGCCCGGCCTGAAAGGAAACCCCCCGACAGTCACCCACGAACATCAGCCCTCCAAAGATACAAAGCCCGCCGGAGTTCAAACTCCGACGGCCACAACCAGAATCTCGTCCCCGACGAGTGCAAAAATCTCGCCCCGCGCGAGTACATCCCTCTCGTCCCGCACGAGCGCAAACAGAACACGGAGGGGCTGATCACCGAGAGGGACAAGCCGGCACAAAGGGACCAAAACAATGACAGCCCGACGAGGAAGAAGAAAAAGTACGCCGCGCCAACCTACACCAATGACATCTTAGGTAAGTACTCCTCCCCAGATCCCCTCGCTCCTCCTGATCCCGAGAGAAACGCCATCGACAAAGAAGAAAGCGACAGTCCGAGCCCAAAGTGTTTTCCCTCCACCGAGGAATCAGCCCCTCCGTCAGACCCAGGCCAGTGCAGACACTGCGCCACAGAAACAGCAGTCATGCCCTATCCAACTTGGCCGATAAACCTGATTCAAATCATCAGAGAGATCGCCTCCATCCAACCCAGCAAACCCAAGACCCCAGAATTCGACTTTCGCCTCACCATGGAAGCAGCCGAAAACAATGCCAAAGTCTTGGCAAAATACGGGAATAACCTCGAACAAGCAATCCTTGCGCAAGCCGAGTCTCCCGTGGGGTACGGCTCCGAGTTCCGACCGACGAACCAACTGGTTAAACTATTCGGCTTACACCCATGCTGGCCAAGAATGCAAGCAATCTTGACTCGAGGCTCCAAATGGACGTTGAACCGATTGGAAGAGGACCAAAGGAAACGGGACCTCGAGGATGCACTAGCCTTCAGAAACCACAAAGGAGCCCAGAAGAAACCCACCCAGCTTCGATCCTTGGTGGAAAAAGACGTCACCCACGGATACGGACTACCCCTTCCCCTCCGGGACATCCGGACGATACCCGGCATCATAATCGCCCCAATGAACATCGCCTCTCAAAACACAATCAACGAACTCGGACAAATCGTCGAAAAGGAACGACTCACCCACGACCAGAGCTTCGAATGGAGCTCCGGCCGCTCCGTAAACAACAGGGTCAACCTCGAAGATTTCATGCCCTGCATGTTCGGGAAACCACTACTCCGGATGGTGAATTGGGCAGTAGCAGCGAGACACAAGTTCCCAAAACAGAAAATCTTTGCCTCCAAAATCGATTTCAAGTCCGCCTTCAGAAGATGCCACCTGAACGCTGAAACCGCACTACAAACCTGTACCCAACTCCCAGAGGATGAACTGGCAATAGTCTCACTTCGACTGAGTTTCGGAGGAAGACCGTGCCCACAGGAATGGGGCGCCCTCGCAGAACCAATCTGCGACCTGACAAACACAATTCTCAAGTCGGACGACTGGAATCCAGCGGACCTCTTCTCCCCCTACCAACACCTGGTGCCAAAGAAGAAACCACTGAGTAAGGACATCCCTTTTGGAGAGGCCAAGACTCTCACAGTGAACATCCCGGTGGACCCCAGAGGGCACGCAGACGTATACATCGACGACATTTTCACCCTGTCGGTAGACCTCGACGGCACGGACAACACAGACCGACTGGAATCTGCTGCCCTGTTAGCAATTCACGCTGCCGCACGCCCCAAACACAAAGAAGAACCCATACCCCGCGAAGAAATGCCAGCTCTAGCGAAACTAGCAGCAGAGGCGGGGCTCGAAGAAACAAAGACCATCCTCGGATGGTCCTTCGATTTCAGACGTCTCCTCGTATCCCTCCCCGAAAACAAATTCCTAGCATGGAAGACAGAAGTCAAGAAGCTAATCGAATCAGGCTCGTCCACAGCCAAAGAACTGGAGCGCCTCATTGGCAGACTGACGCATCTGAGCACAATTGTTCCTTCAGTCCACCACTTCCTGAGCAGACTCAGGGATCTGCAGAACAGAGCAAAAACCAGAAGAAGGATCAAGATCGACGCCAAGTGCTCCGACGACCTGAAACTAATGTCATTCTTCTTGGACAGAGCACGCGACGGAATCGACATGAACATTGTCGCGTACCTCCTCCCTACATCGTGCTACCGCAGTGACTCGTGCCCGTACGGCCTTGGAGGATACAGCAATGACGGTCGGGGGTGGAGATGGTACCTCCCGCCAGAGCTCCGTTTTCGAGCTTCCAACAATCTGCTAGAGCACCTCGCAGCGATTATAACCCCCTGGATTGACCTCATCCACGGACGACTCAAAAAAGGAGACTGCATCTTATCCATGACGGACAGCACAACCTCCGAGGGCTGGGCGAGGAAAACCAATTTCAGCGAACTTGGAGCGGACCCAGTAGAAGCGACAGTCAGAATCGAAGTCGCCCGGCAACACGCAACGAACCTTCTGACGGCCGGAGTCAAAGATTATAGTCAATGGTTCCCCGGTTCCGAAAATCAAGTCGCAGATGCGCTCTCTCGGGACGATGACCGGTCCGACGACGAACTAACAAACATTTTTCGAAACTTTTGCCCTGAGCAGGTTCCAGAGCGCTTCGAAATATCTCCGCTCCCCAGCGAGATCGTCTCCTGGGTGACATCACTACTGCTGAAGCTGCCACAAAAACAGCAGTTACACGAGCGACACAAGAGGACCAAGCTCGGGCGTGGAGAAGATGGACTGCCTGGTGCAGCGAAGTCGGACTCGGGGACGAACTCTTCCTTGACTCCTTCCCACCAATTCAGAGAACCAGACTGCTCGGAGCCTTCGCAACAGCCCTACGCCAAGGACGTTTTTCACCAAAACCTAATGGGCCCTTGGTTGAGAGCACGATCAGAAATTCCGTCGCACACGTGGTACAGGCCTTCCGGGAAAACAATCGGCCAGACCCCACCAAAGACGAAGATGGAGAGCCTAGTAGATTTCTATCAAGACTTCTCCGTTCCTTCAAAAACGAAGACCCACAGAGCAAACAGCAGAAAGCGCTCCCAGCCGTCGTCCTCCGAGAACTCGCCAAGATGCGCTTCACAGAAACTCAGATCGCAATCAGAGAACTAGCCGTTGGAGCATACTTCTTCGCATGCAGATCATGCGAATACCTGAAGGTGCCCGCAGCCGAAAAGAAGAAAACAACCATCCTGCGGTTGAAGGACATCAGATTCTCCAAGAACGGCGTCGAATTATTCCACAACGACCCACACCTCGAATTGGCGGACAGTGTGTCGCTAACCTTCACAAACCAGAAGAACGGAATAAAAAACGACCAAGTAACACACCAACGCACCAATGACACGCTGTTCTGCCCGGTACGAACCTTCGCGAAGATAACGAAACGCATAAGAGGCTACGCCGGTTTGTCAGACAACACGCCCATCTCCGCCGTCTGGCGGCACGGAAAGATCGACCACATCTTGGCCAAAGAAATGACAATCGCGCTCCGCAATGCCGTGGAGGCTTACGGAGAGACCAAACTAGGAATCAACAGAGGGGACATTGGGACACATTCACTCAGGTCAGGATCAGCAATGGCCATGTACCTGGGCGAATGTCCAGTCTATGTGATAATGATGATTGGTCGCTGGTCCAGCGACGCTTTCCTTGTATACATTCGGAAACAAATAGAACAATTCAGCCACGGGGTATCGTCGAAAATGCTCCGCTTCCAATTCCATCGCCACGTATCGGACGGCGCAGCTCCTTCCCAGCGCCACGCCGGAGACAGTATGAAACATGAAGGAGTACGACGGTCCCACCCGGACAGACTCGGATCAAGATGGAATATTACTGGCACAATGGCCCAACTCGCCCGGGAGTCCCCGCCGCTCTCGATGCGAAATTGACCTGATTGGTGGAGCATCTTTTGCGCCAAGGGGTCGGGCAAGGGGACCGAATCTCACTCTAAGGTTTAGATTCCAATGCCATAATGTTCTACCTTTAGTTTTACATTCTACCCTGGGAGGGCCCGAGTGGAACCGCGGACCGAAAAGAGGAGCGCTGTGCACATCTTGTGCACGCAGCGCCTGAATCTCGAGAGAAAGGGTGAAGACGAAGAAAGGTCTCTAGCTCCAATGAGACGTCATTGTTGCATGGAGACTGAGATGAGGAAGCAGATGGAAGGAGCCCTGCCTCCTCCCGTCGCGCAATTTTTTGAAATTTGGAATTTCGGGAGCCGAAGACGAGAGGTGGCCGTTCAGGTCTCATTCTGCGGAGTCTTCGCCCTTTTGTCTCGTTAATTACCTTTTAAATATCCCCAAACCCACCCTGAGCATCTTTTGGGCCAAGGGGCCGGGCAAGGGGACCGAATCTCACTCTAAGGTTTAGATTCCAATGCCATAATGTTCTACCTTTAGTTTTACATTCTACCCTGGGAGGGCCCGAGTGGAACCGCGGACCGAAAAGAGGAGCGCTGTGCACATCTTGTGCACGCAGCGCCTGAATCTCGAGAGAAAGGGTGAAGACGAAGAAAGGTCTCTAGCTCCAATGAGACGTCATTGAAGGTGTATCACAACATCAAATGATAATAACGCGTTGTCCAGAGATGGTCTTGAATCCATGCCTAAGAGTAATAACACAACTGCTGATCAAACACATTGTCTTGAGCTCGTTGTGTTGATTGACAGGATTCGAGAAGAGGGTAGTAGGTTTAGCTGTGGTGATGCGAAATTCGTTAATAGATGAAGCTATCATGATTCAAATTCAAAGAGAAGAATCGTACATGCAACTGCAACTGTTTAGCACATGCCTAACAACATTAAATGATAACAATTAAGTTTTCCAAAGATGGTCTTGAGTATGAATTGTGTCTCAGAGCCTGCAATGCCTCAGACACATACCGCAACTGCTAAGAAATGTACTGCGTATCAAATACTTTGTCGTGCACTCTTCATGTTGATGTCGTGGCGGTTATATCTTTGAGTTATCTCTTTACAGATCATGACACATAGTTAATTACACAATACAGTTATTCTCATGCTCTTCTGTCAAACTAAAAGTGTTTCCCCAATTCACAAAATCAAGGCTGAACCCCCATCCCCATCAAATCAATGTTTACAATAACCTAATTCAATGCCATATGTGCCATCGCCAAATTACCACATGTGACTAGTTCAAGACCTCTTCTTGGTCTTACCATGCACCTGAGTACCCTCGCTCCAAACTCCCTCGTACACCGACCCGTCGTCATACTTCATAACACCCTGTCCGTTTGGCCTGTAGTTCTCATCGACATCTCCAGTATACCTCCCGTGTTTTCCATTCTCATCCTCCGTCTTGAGATTCTTAACTCTCCTCCTCTTGTTATTCTTGGAAGACGAGACACTTCCCGAGCATTCCGACCCGGAATCGTCGAAAACGCGACCTGTCCCATTCGAAGACTTGCGACGGGGCACTTTCTTCTTGCCGCCACCGCCCTCAGCAGCACAATCGGGACACGTATCATGAATGATTTTGAACCCTCCCATCATCTTCTTCTGCGCCAACTGCACAGAGGGATGGCGGCAACAATACCCATCGGCATCAAAGGGCAAGGCTCCATACCTGCTGCTAGACGCCGCCTTCCCCCTCGAGGCGGTGGAACGAACCGAACGAGACGATTTGACGGAACGAGATCCCAAGGAACGACTGGACTTGCGAGAAGACTTGGAACAGACACTCATGCGATCGTCGTCGAGTCCTACCGTCTCGCCCTTTTCGCATGCGGGGCATACGCGTACCACCTTCCATCCGGAGCCGAAGACGCGTTTCTTGGCCACCTGGATGTGGGTGTGAAGGACGCAGCATCCGTTTTTGTCGTATTGGCCGTCGGCCGAGCGACCTTCGATTTTTTTGGCGAGAGAGGAGGATTTCGACAATGCGGAAGATTTGCGGGAGGAACCGGATTTGACGGAGCGGTCGTCATCGTATTTGTCTTCCATGCACTGTCGGTGTCATTGGAGGGAAATGATTGATATTGCAAGTTAGTATTCATCAATTTCGTTTACTCAAGGAAATACAAAAATCTAATTCTTCTTCTTACCTTTGGGCAAATCGCATGCACCACCTTCCACCCCCCACCCAATTTCTTTGTGGCCAACTGAACATTCTTATGGTAATGACAACGACCCTTCTCATCAAACGGCGTATCATATTCCTTCCTAGGCTTATCCTCCCGCGGCTTCCTCCCCCTGGACACAGAACGAGCTCTTGGCGAAGAGGAAGTAGCCTCTCCCGCCGTCTGCTTGTACCCATGAACACGGCCCTCGCGAACTTTGCCCCCACCGAGACTCGTACCCTTCCTACTCTTGTGCTTCTCCTGTTGGCAGGAAGGACAAGTGCGCTTGAGTTCTTGATACATCAATTTCCCTTGTTCGTTCTTGATGGGCTGTGTAAGTTGAACTTTGGAATGGAAGAGACAGAATCCGTTTTTGTCAAAGGGGGCTCCTTGAAACGCAGCACGGGAAGAGGACGCCTTGATGGGTCGCATTGCGGAGGATTCGGCGGCTTTGGTGTCGCCGGTGATTGCGGCAGGCTGGCTTTGGGCTCCCATGTTGTTGGCTGGTGTTACTTTGCACATTGGATCGGTGGGTGAAAATGACAAAAGAGAGAAGAGGCGCAGTAAGTCGACAGTCGAGTGAGGTGCTTTGGTTTAGCGTTGTCGTTTCCAACGGGATATTTTATGACAAACTCCAAGAACTTGATTGTTCAAAAATTGTTGAGCTGCCAAGTAGATTCATGTTGTGTTCGGGCGGCCCTGGCATCATCAGCCACAATCGTGTCGTGTGATCCAGTTTGCCGTCTGCTTACATTCTAGAGAGACTTTTTCCTCAGTCAGTCGTTTTTACGTCAATCGTTCGAGTTACTCTTCCGACAGTTCGTCATTTCGTGCATGCGATGATGTGTATGGTATTAGTATGGTATTGTATTGTACTCACTATTGCGGGTCCCTTCAACAAAAGAGGCGCCGGGTGATGCCTTCGTGGTCACACGTGAAAACATTGTGTGAGGGCTGTAGCTAACCGTATGGTATCGTATGGTATAATATTTTTTACCAAAGTACCGCTGTACAATACCTAATCTTTCCATTAACGGATGTTTCTCACCAGCCCGATTTGTCACCTCTTCGATCGTGTTTTGCCAACATATATTATAACGTATGTTTTGAACGAAAGATATTGCCCCTCGATAGAAATAGAACTGCGATAGAACATGGTACCATACGAGATGGTAAGATCATTACAATGTGACATTTTTGTATCCGGGAATGGTGGGCGCAGCAGGAAATACCATAACATGTTATATAAGACTGCAAGACAGGCAACTTTGGACTTTGGCGATAAGTATCGCCAGATGGAGTCGTCCAATGTCGTCCGATGTCGTCAGTTGACGTCACTTAAAAATATCGGGTCATTTCATGGCTTCACTACGGGTCGTTAAAATGTCGCCAGGTGTCGCCACTTGGGCCGCCGCTGTGTCGCCAGTGTCGTCACTTGGGTCGTCAAAGGACTTCACGGTCGCCACTTGTGTCGTCAGTTTGTCTTCAATATGTTTTTGCTTGTGGTCGTCAGTCGTCTTTGACGTCACTTTGTTCGTCACTATCGTCAGTAGGCAGTCGTATATATACTACGTAGGAGTCCTCAGTGTCGTCATGAAGTTCGTCAGTGTCGTCACTAAGGGTCGTTAAAATGTCGTTAACTGCCTTCTGTTCGGTCGTCATTTTGTCTTCAGTGCCGTCACTTGGGTCGTCACTTTGTCTTCAGTGTCGTCACTTAGGGTCGTCATTTTGTCTTCAGTGTCGTCACATGGTGCCTTCTTATGTCGTCACTTGGTTAGTAACATTAATGAGATAATGTAAAACCCGTCAGTTGTCGTCAGTTGTCCTCAGTTGTCCTCAGTTGTCGTCAGTTGACGTCAGTTCGTCGCTCAAAAATCATCCACGTGGCAAACTTGCCTGTCTTGCTGGATGATTAGAACTGTACAGGGCACACTCTTTATGTCCAAATGTTTCGTGTCGGACAGACGGCACTTTTTTTCATACCTGGAATTGAGATATCGTCAAAATTAATTTTTATCACTACGGGTTTTTCTCACAACACCACAACGTGCTACGGTACGACGAGAGCTCGTATCTACACTACAACAACGGGATTCGAACGGGTAAAAATGTAGAAGTACGGGCCAAAAACATTTTTTTATCGACATACGTAAACGAAGTTACTCTGATCACGTCTGTTTTGGCCACAACGAAAAGACAAACTGTTGCGATCGCTGACAAATGAATGCCACAGAACGTCAGTACAGACAATCTGGATTTCGCCCATGTCCATGACTGTGATTTGTGATTTTCGGCGATTTCGGCCGTTTTTTCGTCCGTTAATAAGTTCCCGCCTAAACTGCCCTGTACACTTCTAATCATCCAGTCTTATATATCCCAATGTTAATTTTGTTTAGAAACCGAAGTTAATATTTAATGGCCAAAAATCGGAAACCATGTAAAATTTCACGTCATTAATTTTGGCAAAAGTATTCCACCCTAAATGTAATGATATCACGGTGAGGAAAACGGAACTAACTGTTTCCCGCACAGTCTCTTATGAAACCATTTTTTTACTAACAATTTATGTACAAAATATTAACCCAAATGCCGTCTGTCCTCGAGCGTGAAAAGAAACAAAGTGATAATTATTTTGTGTTACTAGAGATTTTACACACGCATGACTTTTTTCTAAAGACATCACAGTTTCTTTTCCATGATATTTTGATGGGGGACTTTCAACATTTGAGTAACCCCATGCTACTGCGCGCAAATATTGCGAAAAAATACTGGCGCGACATGATGATCTCAGCGAGATCTCAGCGATTATATCTACCTATAATATATAATTACAGGGCGTAATTTTACGAGGCATATCTTATAATAATATATATTATTGTTGCGTAATTTTACGAGGCACATTATATGTACATATATGATGGCTTAAGGTAATTTCAGATCATTTTGGTCCATCAATCCCCATCACTTCAAAAGGTGATTATATTATATAACCATAACATGATACAACCATTATATATATATCATTGCGCTCATAGTCCATTGCAATGAATCATTCCAACAACATATCTGGAACATCCAACTCAGATGCTAAAGTTTCTGGTACCAAAACAGATCTGAGACTTCAGGCAACACAACAGCTCTTTGAAGCATCAAATTGATTAAACAATGTTGTTCATGAACTTGAATCATGTGTTCAAGTTTTTGAATCAGAAGACTCAACTGTAAGAATGAGAATTGAAGCAACAAGGAAGATCAAGAGATGTATCATTCCTGCCATTGCAAAGGTATCAAACATGTTGAATGAAGCTGGTAACAGTGTTGCCCCTGTTGGATCGGTCCAAGTCATCTGCGATAAATGGGAGCGAAAAATGAAGAATGATGTGGTCGATGCAGACAATAAATGGAAGAGCATCGACTTTCAGCTCTTAGAATCTTACACAAACAATGTAAAACCAACTATTGCGTCGCAAAGCCGACCCAGCCACTCCAATTCTCCCATCCCCATTGAATGGAATTCAATACACTAAAGTGGAAGTGATTGACATTTTATCAAAAAACAACAAACATCAATGGCCAACTATAAATCAGATGATAACTTCAAACCTGGTACCTTGTGGAAAGGATACTATCTATCGAATGCTGAAAGACAAGAAAAATAAGCAAAATGCAGCGAACAGTAGTAGAGCAAGCAGCTGATTTGGCAAAGGTTTTTAAAGTCATCAACCAAGAAGCAAGGAGACACACAGTTACCGATATTGATCAATCGCGGCATCCAATGAAAATGAAAGTCACAATAGCATTTCAAAGTGACGAGATGAAACACTTGAATCTTGGTCCGAAGAAAACTGGTTCACTCATTGATTTTATCTCTGTCTTACTTGCAATAGCAACAAAAGCAGCTACAAGAGAAAACATTTTGTTTGGTATGCATGAAAATGGAATGCTTGACAAAGAAAAAACCAGATACCCTGTACTACTCAAGATTCTGGGAACATCGTCGAGAGTGGCATGAGATGAGATTTGTCGGAGAGCAAAAGACACAACTCTATAAGTTTCTAGTGAATTCCTACTAAAAAAATATCTTACGTAAAATGCAAAATTTTGCAATATTTGCGCCCGGTAGCATGCTTTTTGCGTGTTAAAAATGAATATCATCGTAGCTCTAAGAGCTCTATCGTACAGTATCATACCATACCAAAAAGCTCTAAGAGCCATCATCACTGCACACCATTGATCGCACTCCTCCACAAAGATTGATGCAAAATTAAGTCTTAGTGATATTATTTATTCTTGTAGTAAATCAATATGTGAGCTAGTTCATAGATGAGGGTACACTGGTGAGAAACAAAGCAGTCCTGGTTCAGGGAGAGCATGATCTTGAACCTCTCTGCTTGATGTATCATACCCCAACAGCGAATATGTTCCTTCACAAGCAACAGCAACAGGTCTAAATTGTGAGCAAAACTGTTTGCACTCATAACCCCAAAATTGGTACGTTTGATGTCCAACGATGAGACAAATAAATGAGGGTGGCACTGGGTGGAGGTCGAGTGATAAAATGAATAGATGGTAGTGATGAATGTGTGATTGTGTGACCTGTATGTAGTAGTAGTAGTAAAAATGTCTTGAGGTACACAAGTATAGCCTAGTAATAAAAACGTCTTGAGGTACAGAAAGACAAAGCCTAATAATAGAAATGTCTTGAGGTTCATGAGTGCAGCCTAGCTAAATTGTGAGCAAAACAGTTTGTAGTCATAGCCCCGAAGGATGGTACATTTGTCTTCTAAGAATGAGATGCATAAATGAGGGTGGCCCTGGGGTATAGATGTATAGTAATGTAATGAATGGATGATAGTGATGAATGTGTGAATATGTGATCTGTGTGCGTAATGCTAATAGTAATAAAAATGTGTTGAGGTACTATACAGTTTTTATACACCATTTTGGCATTTAAAGACAAATCTCACTTGGAGGGTTAATTACTAGCTTCATTTCTAGATAAAAATGTCTTAGTTTATTGTGTTGCTAGCATTCTACTGGTTAAAGTTGCTGGTAGCTGCCGTCTAGATAAAAATGTCAGCAAAAAAATTCATCTCTCTAGACATTTTCATTTTTATTTAGACCTTTAAATTTCGTATTAAGTACTTCTTTTTATAATTGACGTTTTCGACACTTAGTAGGTAGTAAGAAATTGATCGCAAGTATGGTACCGTATCATACACCCTAACATCCCTGTTTCATGCATGCCATGTCACGTGAACTTACCTTTAAATTTTAAATTTATATATCGATAATAGAATGAGTGATAACAAAATATAGAAGGTCTAGCTATTTGATTAAATAAGATGGGTTTCCACGAGAGTTTCCAATAAAATGAGTATACTCATGATTTTTGAAAGTCTGCCAATTTGGCAGACTTTCCCGTAGCTCTGGTACATTTATGCGATGGTTTGAGAGTCTGCCACCCCTGGCAGACTTCTTGGACAATTCCTTTGTAGAATTTTCATGATAATCCCTTGGGCATAGAGGTTGCATCAACATTATCCGAAAAAGAGCTCGAGGCTCTGTGCCATCCAAAACTAATGCCAACAATAAATTGTTTACAGCCCCCTGAATTGCTTCCATGAATGGCGCTGATGCTATCTATGAAGACAGACAGACCACTTTGGTCACACGTGCTATCCATAAAAGCAACAATCAAAATGGTGCCTGGGAACTCCATACCTCTCTGTAACAAGCTCCACGGGGAAGTTAGACATAATTATATGTACATTCTATGGTACTCACTACTGCACGATCACAACCAAACCACGCTACCGCACGATCCCATCCAAACGAGAGCCCATGCGAAAGGTACCAAACTGCATCGTGCACAATCATTTCATCGCAAACTATCCTGAAGTTTGATTCATTGCAAAAGATCGATGATTCTTTCACCAATTCATCGTGAACAATGGATTCGTTCATTGCGAATGATCCATTAATTGCTAGCGATTGATACATGAACGATTGATTCGATCTGCACCATCATCTCGTCCATTGCCATCATTTCATCGCAAAAACAATCGCTTCATTGCAAAACGATCGTTTCATCGCAAAACAAAGCGATAAGTTCATCACAAACAGAGGTGTCACCGGAAATGTTCTTCCAATTTGTACAGCCCCAGTTTAGCATTTTCTTTCCAATCATAGCGAACAATGAATTCATTTGTCGTGAACGACAAGCATTTCAATTAGGTAATTCTTTGGCTCCATCATCGTTTTATCTCAAAACAAACGTTCGAGCACAAACAAATGTTCTATTGCATATGTTTTTTAACTTGAAAAGATCCTGCCATTGTTTCATTTGAAATGATAGTTCATTTGAAATGATAGATTCCGCTCTGTCATCATTTCATTGCCCAAGATCTGACCTGAGCCGTTTGGCACACAAAAAATATCACGCGAAAAATTCAACAGGGGTCCAAGAGTTTATTTTATGAGCTTAATTTGCTCTAATTGTGAGGATGGAAGGGCAGTGGAGCTGCTCTTCCAATCCAAACAATGCAAGCAAAATGTGTGTAGATTCTACACCCATTTGGTATGTATTTAGCCTTCTCAAATGAAGGGGCTATGGACTCTGGTGTTCCGGAGCCCATAGGGCAGTGGACTCCTGTGGTGGGGAGTCCTAGCCTTTTGAACCAGGGCGGTGGACTCCAATGTTGGGGGGTTCTTGCCTTTTGGATCAGGGGCAGTGGACTTCCAGCCTGCAACTTCCTGGAAAACCTGATTTTTGGCGAAAAAATGTGTCCAAGTAAAACCAAGTGGTCTTTTTTTCTCCACAAGGGAGAAAAAATACTCTGTCCGACCAGCAGGGAAGACCGGAATAAACCTGAGAAACCACAACTACCTGGTTTCGGTGAAACCGAGTGACACCAAGTGAAACCGAGTGAAACTGAGTGAAACCAAGTGAAACCGAGTGACGTCAAAGTGAAACCGAGTGACACCAAGTGAAACCGAGTGACGTCAAAGTGAAACCGAGTGACACCAAGTGAAACCGAGTGACGTCAAAGTGAAACCAAGTGACGCCAAGTGACATCAAGTGACACCAAGTGAAACCGAGTGACACCAAGTGAAACCGAGTGACGCCAAGTGAAACCGAGTGACACCAAGTGAACCGAAGTGACACCAACGTCAACATCAACAAAGGCTTCAAAGTCGACTTTACGGAGCCCAATCAACTGACGTCAAAGTTGACTTTGAAGGACAAGACAGCTTCAACGGTTTGAGCCAGACCGTAAAGTGCTTTCTTCATTGCAAACGAAAAACACCGGTAACCTCCCCGTACACTCGAGTGTACGGGGAGGTTACCGGAGCCCTCTGAATGGTATCTTCCGGTAACCTCCCCGTACACTTCTGTAACCCTCCGGTAAACTAGTGTACGGGAGGGTTACCGAGTCTACCGGGGTTACCGGAAATTCGAGACCAAAAGGAGCTTTGGATTTATTTCTACGCACGATAGGAATTGGTACGTTTTACAGGAAAACAGACTTCTCAGTAAGTCTTAGAATCGATATCAATCTAATTAGTGGCTATAACTGCACTACTTAGACACTAAAAAAATGTTTACCGGTGGCATACCGGAAGTGTACAGGAGGGTAACCGGAAGGTTACGGGAAGGTCACCGGAGAGCACCCGAGGGATACCGGAGTGTACGGGAGGGTTACCGGAGTTCGCACAAGAGCAACTGGATTTGCCGAAAACCTGATTCCTACATATGGGAGGGATCTAAGAGTGTACCGGTGGGTTACTGGAGGTAGGTAGGTTACAGGTGGAAGCTAGCTTTGGGCTTACTTATTATGCTACGCCCACCTGACTACAGTAGCCCCTCACATCGCCCACCACCCCGAGCCCACCAAAAGTGACACAGGTGCCAAAATTTCAGCCCCAACAGACTGCTCTGCTAGTCCGCGGCAAAGCTCCACTCAAACCTACCGTGATTCCTCATACACACCATGGTAATCTCCGCATCAACCAAAGGGTGACCATGCATCATGGCAATGGGCCACTCAACCCGTAGCGTCATCAAACATGTTCCAAACGTCAACGTCAATCGTAAGTCACCATCGCAAAACTAGCGGAAAGGAAGCAGACGTTTCATGTCTACCATCAGTTATCATCACCGCCCTCATGGATGGGAAGCAGGCGTTTGCTGCACTTCATGCAATTCTTGTCAAGAAGAGAATCAGCCTTCCCAGTCTTCCTCATTCCATCACGAAAAGACTTCTTCAGATACGTGAAATCGCTTTCTGCCTGAAAGCCCTCTTTGGTACCATGATGACACTTGCTCCAATCTACTGCATATTTTGTTTTTGGCTTTGTCATAAATTCGATTATCTGACGTCGACTTCTCTTGAGCTTGTTCCCATGTCTGTCGGCAACATCAGCGTCTGGACTGTCCAACATATCTTCCATGCAGCTACTGCACATGGCCTTCCTGCAGCTGGAGAACCCACCACGAGACATTCGACACGGGTAATACTGAAAAGTGCACCTATGTTGAGCACAACTTTGGCGTATGAGGTGAATATATGACACTAGTACACCAGATACTCACGAGACCGCTTTTGAGACCCTGCTAATGAAGCTAAAAAGGAAAGGACGTTACATATCGAGGATGCCAAGGAAACAATTAGGCAGTCGTCTGTACTCACGGTGCGAAAATATAGGAAGAAGAATATACAGGAAGAAGAATGAAATAAATTGTACAAACGAGGTGATAAGTAATACAGGTCACAAAGTAGTTTATCATTCACTCACCACCGACTCTCTCTCCAGATCTTTCAGCAGGGGCTTGTGGCACCTGTTTGCGTTTGTGTCCTAAATACACAAGTAGGAGAAGATAACCAATGTTAGTCAAAACAATTAAATTCATGCTAGATGAAAATAAATACTTCTACCTCATTTAGCCGAGCCGTTCGGGAGACGCCTTTAGCACGCCCCTTTCTTTGAGTGCCATTCCTTGTCTCGAAAGCGACTCTCAAGCCTGTTGGAACCTTGTCATAAGGTAACCATTCATCAGGGTACTCCATCACCCAACGAACCTTGTACAGCCTCGCCTTCCCTGGTTTCTTATTAGAATACAAGATGGTCTGGACAACCTTGTCTATGGCATCCTAATTCACAAAGAAGAAATGAATGCAATGTGGGTGACACGAGAAGGTAAAACAGGAAATAGAAAGAAGTACGCATTGAATGGAGTACACTGATACCATAGCCAAGTGCTCGTTTGCTCTCTCTTGCATCTTTCTCTTGTTGAAATCTTCTATGACATCAGATGTAATGTTGCCTTTAGGTTGCCAACTATCTTTATAATCTCCCGTCCATCTGATCAAGTATTTTTGCTGACCATTTGATTCAAACTTTGAATGAAGGATTGTCTCAACCGAATGCTGCTGATGCATATTGATCGATTCCTCTCCATTGTCGAGACTTGACTTTGATTCACCATCATCACAATCCGTAACCGCGGTCTTCTGCAGACCGGACGACAGTCTTCTGGAGGAGGACTCGAAGAATTCAAGTGCGTTGGTTCCCTGTCCCGTCGTCATCTGTGTTTGTTGCTGTTCCTCCCGCTGAGTTTCTTGCGGTTGAACTAGCTCGTCAGGCAGACAATACCGGCCTATATCATGCCCCATATCTATCTGGGTTTGCTGTTGTCCCAGCTGCTGAGCCTGTTGCTCAAGCAGACGCACCCGTTCCTTCATTTTCTCCAACAGTTGTAGATCACTCTGCTGTTGTGGCTCCTGCTGCTTCTCTGACTCCATCCGGCGTGGCTGTTGTAGATGTAGACCACTCTGCTGTTTTGGCTCTGTGCCAGTTTCACCTACATCTATGCTGTTTCTCAGACTATCATTCATAGGATCAATCTGAAGTGGATGCTGTGTCTGCTGGTTCTGGTCCATCCGCTGCATCAGCACTATCCCTGGAGACTGCTGCATCTGTTGACGAGGATCCATCCACTTCTCCTGATCAGTGTTCACCATCTGCGCCATTTCATTGTGCTGCGGAGCCCTCCATTCAAACTGTTGCTGCTGCCCATTCCATTGATGCGGCTTCATCGGCTGTAAGAACTGGACCTGCTGTTGCAGCCCTATCTTTGGAGGCTGCTGGAACTGGACCTGCTGCGGCAGCCCTATCTTTGGAGGCTGCTGGTGCTGCCACTGCCCAGACTGTTCCTGCTGCCACGGCTGTTGATGCGCAATCCTCCAGTGTTCCTCCCATTTTCGGAAATCTCTGTTGGTGGAGGATGTTGCTCCAGCCTTCTATCGTGAGAGAAACAGTCGATTGACGATGACTCGCCTTCTATAGGCGCACCGAGATCAAGTACATCATCCAAATCAGGAGGAAGAGTGATGCTTGATGAACAGTTTATCTCTCGATAGAAATCATCCAAGCATGATGATAGCACTTGACGGGATATCCCTGCCCTCTTGGCTCTTGAGATAGCAGCTTGTAAGAGGATCTTAACCGTCCCCACTATTGAGATGTGCCCGTAGATGTTGTTCAGTTGGTGGATTATTGTCAGAAAAATTCCCTCCCTTGAACAATCGCTTCTGCACCAAGATGTATGTCTTGGATCGTCCTTTTGCCTGATTATCAAGCGAAACTTCAATCTCATAATGATCAGCATGCGCATGCTGTTTGCCCCCTGCCTTGGTTCTCACAGACATTCCAAATAACTTATCCTCCAGATGCTGAAATTTCTTCTTTACATCTACACAGGCAGAGTTTGCAAGTTTGACTAGGCCATGATTCGACACCCTTCTTTTTGTATCTGCCTGATCACTGATAGCGTCACTGATCGTATACGGTGGATCATGAGTTGCTCCATGCACAACAATTGCCATAGGAAGCGTTTCTTTGAGAAATTCACTGTTCTCGGTGTTGAGACTGTGAATGTTTCTCCAATTTAGCTGGAGACAACTTAAGACACTTCCCTTCCAATTACACATAAGGTCTTCAACATCAGCAGTGCTGGTTATTGGCTGACCTCTGCTAGTGTGTCGCTTTGATTGAGCGCTGCGACTATTGCTGATTCGAATGAAGCTTTCCCGATGCTGAGCACATCTTGGCGGATTGAGCATAACCTTTGAAGGAAATCATGCACATTTTCCTCTGTAACAGCAGGAAAGCTACTACCGTTCACGCCAGGACGGATATGAGCATAATAGGACCAGTATTTTGTGGCATGTGCAACATTGAGACCCCCCTTTTTGTATGGAACGAGTCCGCCATCCAATATAACAACGCCTTCCCTATCCGTCTCAACACTGACTGCAAGTCCGTTTGTGTTCGTGGCGATCTTCTTTTGTGCAGCAATGGATGGATGATTTGGGTCTGTGGTGTATTCGGGTCCCGAGCTTTGCTTGGCGAATGAGAGCCATTTGAACTAATTCCTACTTCTTTGTTGAGAGAGTTTGTGTCTTCTCCTTCACCGAAACCCATGAGATTGTTCGAAGGTGTGGAAGATTTGCCCGTGGGATCTGTGGTGTTCTTTTGAGCCTCACGAAGAGGTGACGTCGGAGCGAGCACGTGGCCCGCTTGAGCACACTCAGCACCTGTGGCCTCTGGTGTCGGCGACCGGACAGCATGGTTGACATAGTTGTTTCCGTGAGTATTATTAATGTTAAAAACCACGGGTTGTGGATTATTTGGTTGAGAAATCATTTTGGGAAAAATGAAAGTAGAAATAATGATGTCAAACAACGTCGGGGCTGAAAATTTGGCACGTGTGTCCACGGGAGTCTCAGTTAGGAACTAGTACCTAAAAAAGCAACGGTCAAAAAATATATACGTGTGGGCTCCGTGCTCTTCCATTATTCTGCAAAGAAACTGGCGCGAATTGGTGATGGGGTATTCTCATCTTTTCAACCAGCGCTAGGATTGCTTCAACTGTCAAAAACTAGAAGAAAATGAATTTGACCTGTAAAGTTTGCAACCTTTCATCCATTTACGACGGCCCTCAAGAGGGTGCAGTATGTTCATGTCAGATGCAGGGGATGTAAAACAGATTTCCTCCGCTGCGCCGATTGTGAATTACTCGTTGATCTCAGAAATAGAACATTTGTGAGATTTGGACGTACTCTCGGCCTCTCATATGAGACAACATTTTAAGGTCGCACACAGACACGCGTTAAGCAACGAAGAGATCCCTACAAAGATCGTCGAAGCGGTAAGCGACAACGTGTAGAGTGCGCGGAGGCTGATTCTCACGAAGGTCATGATCTGGTGGAGGAACACGATCTCTTCGCAGATTCAGTTGAGTATGGTGTTGACTGCAACGACATCGGTGATTTTAACGAAGATGATACTGATGATAGTCAATCAACGGCGGAAGATTGTATAGATGACAAAAACCTGTTCAATCCATTACTCATACAGAATGAAATGGAAAACCAGCTGACGGAATGGGAGAATATACAAAAGCGAAATGTTTGACCGTTATCTCGATTACATAATGTGTGATCTAGATCCGAATTCTCCACCTATGGAAGAAGATACCCCGTTGGATAATGACGAAGATGTTGCTGACGATGCGGACATGCTCGCTATCACCGCATATGAGGGCGCTGATTGTTATTACAGATATGATGATTTTTCTTTCTTAGACACTCGGGAAGAACAAGATAAGTTCCTAAGAAAGAACAGTGTTCGGAAGTCACTCTGTCAAAACCAGCTGTATTTCTATCAGAAGTATTTCCAGAAGGCTAAAAGCAATTGTGACAATACAGGGGGTTATCGTGGTTTGGTGGGCAGAGCGAACGTTGGCAATCGTGAGAACATGCATATACTTGTGGGCGAAAGGGAGGCACGAGTTATATTCAAGTACCATCACATCATCATGAAACTTCCCGTGAATACAAACAAGACTTCGTGACATATGACAATGAGAAATTTGAACTGTTCGGATTGGGGTCCATAAATCATGATGATGTCACGACAAAATTCCCACGTGAAATGAAAGAGCGTTAAGAAATTCTTCACAAATGGCGCACACTCCATCATGAAGAATTTCCGGTTCGAAGGTATTTAACATAAACAATCATGCGTGTGTCAGTTTGGAAGAAACGATTAGAATTATGGCTGGCCACCATGGCTTGTTTGGATTTGCCTGGGACGGTCGAACAAAGGAGCCGAACCAAGGCGGTCTGAATGGTACCCAAGCGATGGCCGACCTCGTCAATGACATAGTCGATGCCATGAAAATAGAGGGATTATCTGATGAGTCTATTCGTGAGACAAGTATTGGCTGGGTGTACTTTTGGAGCGACTCGTTCCTTCGATGTTTTGTTAAACAAAAGGATAACAGTGTCTGGATTATGACAGCAACCATTTGCCCTCCACTGGAGGAAATGAACACTGGCAAATACACCCATGTATTGGCAATGGGGAAAAGTACTGAGGACCACACACCTGTTATTGAATACTACCACAGAGAAGTCAAAAAATTGATGAAGGGATTTCTTACCTATTTCGAGTCACAAATGAAATTCGACGTATGTCGGTCGGATTCCTATTCCACTCCTCTGATAGACCAGAAAGACAATTTGTCACTAACACAAGAAAGGAGGGTCATTTCGGAAAGTGCTCCAATTATGCGTACTGTGTTGACTTCGACAGACTACCAGCATGCAAGGAATGCTACAAAGATATCACTTCCAAAGTTCTTGCCCGTTCTCACATTTCAGAATCTCGCCACTGCAACAAATGTTTCCGCTGGAATATTGATCCAAACGACCCCTTTCAATCAAGTTGCCCGGTCCCAGAGAACTACCCTTTGGGACCAGATGAAATAATTTTGGAAGGAGAGACATTGAAGCCACCACAAGCTCGTAGACCTGGAATGCGATTCATTGGGCCAGTATTACTCACAGGGGAATTCATGATGTCAGTTTGTTTGTTTGCGTATGAGGCAAGGAGATGTAATTATTGGTCGAAAGCAAACATGGAAGAATACCTGCGCACATGCAATGTTAGACAATCGCGGATCGAGCATATCGAAGCTTTGGTGAAGACAGACAAAGCCAATCAAACTAGATCTGGGGTTGAGGCTTTAGTGCCGACAGTATGGCTTCCAGAATATGATTGCTTTAAGAGACACAGATGTCCCATGGCGCCTATGCATGCGATTGCACATAACATGACGGCACATGTTATGGATTTTCATCACCAGTGTCTCTCGAAGTGGAAGAAGTTTAACGAATTCGTATCTTTTGCCAATAGGATTATATCACACATCGAATCCTTCAAGTTGGAATGGTGTAAGGTGAAAAGTCTTCCAAAGGCGTCATGGATTGGAGAGAATAAAATGGGCTTTGTCCGTCTGTCTTCCTATTTGTATGGGATGTATTTCCTGAATGCGAAAATTAATTCAGAGCTAAGCATGCACGTCGCAGACATGAAGCGTATGATCAATTCTTACCACGCCCTTGTATCTTTGTTGATGTCAAAGAAACAGAATTCTGAGTATAATGCACGGGATCACATGAGACTGTTCATGTCAACGGCTCACTATGCACACCTACATTTTGGTAATTTTTCAGATTCTGAGAACGACGCAAATGAAAATATCAACCAGCAGTCAAACAAGAGTAATGGGAAGGCCAATGACCTTGTGCAAAGGATTTCAAGGGAAGACATACTTGAGTTGCTTGATAAATTAGATATTCAAACAGCCAGTGGCATGCAGACCAACAGAGCCAGACTTGGAAAGATGCCGATGAATCACCTGAGACAAAGACTCAAAGAGATGGGTGCTGCAACCAATGGGAAAAAGTAGAACTGCAGGAACGATTATTTAAAATGTTGCTTGGAAGGGATGTTGAGGTGACTGCAACGAGCAGTGTGATGCAAAATACTGAGCAAGGAATATCTATTAAGAACGAGGACTTTGTATGGAATAAAGGAGCTTGGCTTAGTTTCCTGGCTAGCATTGAGGACCAGCAAGAGTACTTAGGTCCACTGACCTTAATCTGGTAAGTACAGATTTTAGGTGGCTTCACTTGTCCGAAACGTTATTGCAGCTTATATTTATCCTGAACACCTGCAGGGAGGCAAGAGACGAAAATTCTATACAGGATCCAAAATCGATCCTATGGGCAATGAGAAAATGCCAAATGTACCGTGAAGGAAAGATTAGGCTGCTTCATAAACTTACAGGCATGGAATTTCTGAATAGGGAATATGCGTCTGTTTTTACTCGGCCTGATCGGTATAAAGGTTATCATGTTTTTCAAAAGAAGTCAGAAGTCGAAGATAGATTTAGATCAGGAGAACCTTTGTCCTGCTTCCGCCTAGATGGTAATCGCAATGAAGTCCATGTTGCATTTACTAGAGGAGAACCAGAACAAAGAGGAGATGAACACGAAGTCACTTTCCTATCGTTTCGCTATCACACATCACAAATGTACACTCATGAGACAGGAATGCAGTTCTGTAGATTTGAGTGTACTAATGAGGTTTCATCGGTTCGAAAAACCAGCTTGAATGTATTGGATTATGCACTCATGTTACCCTATTCAAAGATGGGTTTTCCATTCCAAAGGCAGTTTACTCTGGTGTATTCTGATTGGGAGGTTCTTTTGTGTGATAACAGTGACCCTGATAACAATAAGGGACCTGTCTCAGTGCATTTGCCTCTGTTCGCAGATGTATTCTCTTAGGGAAATATTATATTTGTAGGTGGTAAGACAAGCAACATAATTGCGAGTTGCGTAGGAATCAATACAAATCACGTGGCCACATGTGCCAAAATTTCAGCCCGACCGTGTACACTGCCTAATGTACGGTATTGTAGTCACCCAACACCAACACACAAAATAATTAGATCAAAAATTAACATTGTTTACCAGCCTGCTCGTAGGGTCTCCGCAGCAGCTCCGCAGCCATCGCCACACTCACAGTGCGAAAATGTTTCACTCCATGGAAGGCAGTATCGAAATTACAGTTACAATCAAGCTACTAAATTCGGCACTGAGCGAGGAAACAAGTGACACGATCGTGATCAATGCTCCAACTCCAACTACGCAATATAGCAAAAGATTTGGAACACAACACTTCCCACCACATTACATGACAAGCGAGCTGCTTTCGTCAATCAGTCGTTGCAGGAGGGACTGTCCTCGGGGCAGCGACACTGCAGTTGGAATTTTCCCTTACCGTGGGGTCCCAAAGGTTTGAGACAAAGAATGTCGACATTGTTTATGTCAATGAAACATTTACTTTGGATCGTTGCTGCGGAATTATTGGGAGAGCAAACGGCTTCGGCATGTACGACCGCTTTTGCACAAAAAAGGGTGCTCTGTCAAAGCTCATCTCAAATCAAAATTCATCCCAGAGACCGGTCTTTTCTTTGCCCCTGGCGCAAATGATTCTGCATTCTGTTGTCATTTCGTATGTGGCTTGAATGGAAATAGAAAACAAAGTCACATGACCTCGCAGAAGTGGATTGAAACAATAGAACGAATGACTTCTGAAGTCTCTGTTGTCGATTCAACTGAGCCTCGTTTGGTAGCGCACCCGTCCAACCCACATTTCTACAGGCTTAATTGTCACACGACAGATTGGAAAGCTGTCGTTAATTCAATCATCATATTTCTGAAGGAAGAAAAGCTTCAGTATCGACAAAAGTAATATAAAACATACTCTCATTGTCACAAAAGACCGCCGGGAAACACAGGAACTTTCAAAAATGTTGGTATGGCTCAAGTTGTGTTTTTATCATGCGTCTTCAATGTGTATTCGTGATTTTGTAACCGTCTGTACATATCATGATCTGTCACGCAAGCTGTCTGATTCCAAAGATTATTACAATGCTATCATTATGAGTGATGTCTCCACCTTGTGGACCACTATCAAAAAGGATGTGCGTCGAGGCTTCCAAGACAACGCTAATTTGTTGTGTCTGATTTTGAAATCTCCTGGGATTGATGTCCTTGAGGAGTTGTTTGTATGAATACTTCCTCCAGATATTATTTGTGAACGAGTAAGTGTAACCCACCTGTAAAGTATAAAAGAGATGTTTCCAATAATATATCATGTCCAGAACGCGGTGAGTGTTCATTTTTATGAATAAATCTATGTATATGTAGGAATCAGTACAAAGTCATGTGACCACACTGTCCAAAACTTCAGCCCCAGCATAGACTTCTCCCAAATCTACCCAAATGCACTGCACACCATATCGTGGCGATTTAAGAACGGTCCACCGCCCATCTCCGACGTTGTCAAAGAGCAATAAATGATGGAAAATGATAAAGCTGTTACCTTGGTGAGTGCAATAAGAGAGTGTGGAGTACAGCAGGTGGGCACAGTACAAAAGAATTCTCACCGATCGTCTCAATGTGGGCATACAAGCGATGCTGAAACTCAGATAAGTAGAGAAGGGGTAAGATATCAACTTCCCAGCGATGTAGCCAAACTTTCCTTTTTCATTACGCTATGTCTCGACGACGAAGACATTGAAGATGGGGATGATACGGACCGAAATAAAGGCAATGGCGGGGAGGTAGTGCGTGAGATTCCGCTCCATGCAATTAACTCAGTTGTTTTGGCCGAGATCGTGAAATATATGGAGTATTACAAACAAGACCCGAGTGAGTTTCTCCCACTTTTCGTTCGAGACAATATATCAGACATTGAACATTGAAAGCGCTTGCTTACGAGTTGATGGCGTTATTGTCTTCTAAAGTGCGAAAAATCGTCACCCCCTTTACCTCTTCGAGAATACGCGATTTCGTTCAAGAGGAGTATGCTCTAATGGTTGATGTAGACCGAAACGCTCTGTTTGAACTGCATGCTGCGGCGGACTTCTTAGGAATTCAACCGTTGCTGGAGCTGACCAGCTTAGCAGTTTTATTGCGTTACATGTGGGTGGGTGTATATATTTATCTAACTTTGGACGGAACTGTGACAAGATGCGACTCAATTCATACTTCATTACTTGGCAACAGGACAAATCTCCAGAGGATATTCAAAGAGTATTCATACATTGACGGTGTGATGAAATCATGATTCTTGGAACTTCGACCTTTGATGGAGTTAATCACTGGAACACAACATTGTGGAAACAAATGACTTCTTGGAACTTTAACCTTTGGAGCTGACTAGCAAGGCTATTATTTGCCAAAATATCTGATTGACCATTGTCAGCATTACATAGAAAATAAATAAAAACTCCACATGTACCAAATTACAAATCTGAACATGTATGGAAGACTTTACTTGTTAAACTGACAGAAATACTCATCGAGCCAGGGACACATCTTTATTGCAACCTTTGCTCGACTAATCCAACGCCGTACATCCTGTTCCTGGTATCGGTCATGAAAATTATCAGCACCATTTTTAGGGTGATCTCCCATAGTCTTCAACAACATTTTTGGATGTCGACCCCAGTAAGTAATTAAGTCTTTAGGAGTATTCGAATGGAGTGCCTCTAGCAATCCAAAGATGTTTTCATCCCTACCAACGATTTCATTCACAATCTCATCAATGGAAAAGTTCCTAGCGACCAGTATCCATGTTTCGACCGACTTCAGTGACGGGGATTCCATCGCTGATTCCGCACATTCCCGGATCAGTTTGTCGTATAATGTCTTGGCGTCTGCATTTGCTAATTGTCTCCAATTAAAACAACGTGGTTCGGACTTGGAGCGTATCATCAAGGTACTATAAGCTCTGGCCATATTGCATTCCTTTGCCTCTTCATCCCATGATATGCACTCAATCAATTCGTCTTCGTCGTCTTCCGTCGGGGTAACTAGCATCCATTCATCGCAATTGAGCGTTGTCATCTTTTCTTGCCTAAGGTTTTCTCTGGCTTGTTCACTCAATAATCGTTGTCTTCCGTCGCGGTTGAGAAAAGACCAGTCTAAGTGTGGTAGCAGTTGTCGGAGCATATCTTCCACGGGTAAAAAATATTCTGATTCTGAGGGACGGTCTGCAGTGGGAAACCACTGACCAGAATAGTTGTGGCATCATCTGAGCAATTGCGATGGGGCGCAAAAGTTCCTTTCCGGTATCAATCACGCGTTTTGTTGTCGTCTTCATCGTTATCATCGTCGTAATTATCATCATCATCAGTTTTGCTCATGTAAGCATTCTCAATGACACTCTTTATAATGTCCAGTGGTAAAACGCTGACTCTGTCGACGTACTGCCCTCCCTTCTTCGACATCTCTTTTCCATAAGTAATTTGGTGCGACACACAATGATCTTCTCTTCTTTGGTGGAATGTCGATCCCAACACTGTTCCGGCATCAACATCGACACTCTTCACAGGGGCCATAAAGAACTGACCAAGTGTTGCAGCATGTACACGAGCGTGTGCCTGGGAAATTTCCTGCATATTTGCCAGGGACATTTTGTATACTGCTCGTATTTGCTTGAACGGTTTCCCACCGCTACCCCTGTTGAAAGCCTGAACTAAGAACGACGATATGTCATCCGTGCTCTTTAAAAGCGAGTAGATCTTTTTGGTTGTAATGGATTTCTTTTTCCTGTGGGGTAAAAAGTTGTATGGTCCGATATTCTATGGCGAATCCTTCTGTCTTGATCTCTTTAGGAGATAGATTATCGGATTTAGCGGTTTTGGAAACATCGTTGCCGTCTGATAAGCGATAGCCTGGTCCACTTATCCGTATTTTCGATGAGGATACTTTCTTTCCCTTGATCAGATTATGTTTCATCATTGCGTCTTGGGCCTTGAGTGCATCCTTAAAGGAAGACTTTGCGACCTCGGCTGCTTTTCTCTTCGGTCGAAGTTGTGTTTGCGGACAATTACATTTTCGTTGGATCGCAAGGGCAAATCTCCAACAACATGCTTCCCGTTATATCAAGCAGTTTTGGAGGAAATCCTACCATAAGCTCAGGGATAAAATTTGCTCTGTCATTTCTTTTGACTTTGAATCCATCAAGAATCATTTCATTCAACATATCTAGGGGTGTGCTTGTTTCTAATTGCAGCTCTAGCGTTATCGGTAGAGTTGCAGACTTGTTTCCCCATCCCTTGGGAGTGGTGCCTGAGAATTTTATTTTCAACACGCTGTTCGTCTCCATGGTGGAACATTATTTGTTGGAGAGAAGCGGAAGACCCTCGTTCGACGGTTCATTATTGTTTTTGGGTTTTCCTGTGTGTGG
>JABMIG010000241.1:175668-233707 GCA_013187285.1 Cyclotella cryptica
TATGAAGCGTCAACGACGACGTGAGAGGAATCGGATGAACATGAAGCATGCGAGGGAACAGGAACACCACAAACGCACAATTCTCAAGACGACTCGGGACCAATTCTTCGAACAAAAGAAAATAACATTCTGGGATGGTGATAAAGACAACGGTGAATGGCGAAAGGACGTTACGCAGTGTTCCCCTGTAGACATGATAGAGCCATACGGGTTCAAGGCTAAAAAAATATCTGGAGTCATTGCAAGGCTAAGGGAGCATTCTCCTTATTTTGTGCTTGAAGAAAGTCGTATTAAGAGAGACGAATGTGCTTTTGTTGGGAAGAACGAGTCTTATATAACCGTCCGGCAATTGACTGGTTTTGTTACATTTCGGCTAAAGAATATGTCAGGCTAAAATGGTCGAACAAGAAGCATGAGGAATGGGTGGAAAAAAGTGCATATGTGCAAGAAAGGCCGTCGTCTGAACGGAAACGCCAAAAGCCTGATGTTTTGACTTCATCCAAGATTGGGGAATTGTCGAACACCCCGTCTGAAAGAAATGATGATGTCACTGACATAGTGCTCTCAGACAAGCAGGAGGCTTTGTTAATGGAAATTTACCCAAAGATGCGGAAAGAGGCTGCGAAATTAGTGGAAGAAGGATTACATCGTGACGCATTCGATGCTGTGCATCGAGAAATTTGTTTTGAACGATCTGTGGATTATTGGACGAGGGAACTCATCAATGCATATGACAACGTTATAAGGAATATTTACTATTTGGAAGTTGAAGGGCACCCCGTTGATTTTTGGACGAAATAGAAAGAGAGGACAGTTTGAAGGTCTACGCATCAGTATGGGAAGTGGACGATGACGGTGAACTTGTCAAGACAAAGGATGGCAAGGCAGTTCTCAACAAAGAACCTTCGGCTTCGCTTTTGAAGATAATGGGGGACCTACTGTGCAGAAATATTTTCGTGATGGTACAGATGGGAACGTCTCGATCCCTTGCGGAAGCGCACAAACTAGCGCGTAAAAATGTTTTTACGAAAATGAATGAAGACAGATCATTTTATGAGTCGAGAGGATCTTGGAAGAAAGTCAAGGGTGACTTGGAGACTGATGCCCCACGAAAGTTGGCAGATCTTTCTCTTATGTGGGAAAAGATGACGGGTTCTACTGCAGGAACAATTTCGAATGCAAATGTCATGAACCCAATGCATTGGTAAAAGGTGCATTGATATCAGGGAAAGCCGACGCTATCAAAAAGTCTGCGTCAAGAAAAGGGAACGCACGAAGTGTTGTATCGAATCCTGTAGCAGCTATGTCCACGCCATCTGCAAGGATAAAAGTTTTGCTACAAACATGCCAAACCAGAGCACAAGAAGAAATGTGCTAATTGTCATAAAAACTTTGCCCAAGTTGGTGGCGGGTTATGCAGAGGTTGTTTTGGTGGCAAAGCGAAAGCAAAGCAGTCCTTACGATGCAAAATTTGTAAACTGAACACAGCTAGTCGTATCGGCGGGAAGTGTGCGGGTTGCCTTGATGTCAAGTGCTTTGATGTGAAAAAGAAGCGTGTCAGGAAAAGAAAGCCAAAGAAGTGTCATGGTAAGCAAGGAAAGAGGCAGAAGACATGAGAATGACAAGCTTTGGTGCCGAAAATAAGACACGGGGACAGGTAAATAACAATCGTAAATCTAGATTAATGATTTATAATTACTTCAGGCTAAATAGAACCATGCTCTCTATTTTGTCTTGATTGTTTCAATCCTCTTCTCGATCTCGTCCAATCTCGCTTTCGCCTCACACAGCGCAGCTTTGAGGTATTCAAAACGTTGTCTGTCAGTTTCACAAGAAGGAGTTTTAATCTTGGATATAATGTCATACATAGCATCCAGTTTGTCGACATTAACAATGTCCTCCGGTTTCCTCTGGCAGATTATGGCGAGGTGTCCAGCATAACTCACCCCACTGGCCAGGTAATGTTCAGCACTTTTCTTGTAATTGCTTAATGGTAGGTCATCTCCCATTTGGCATCCGTTGCCACCAAATCTAGCAACCCTCCTATCTCTTACAACTTCCTTAGATGACAATAAGTGTTCTGCATAGCATTCGTACAAGCGTGCTAAACGATGGTGCGATTGCGCTACAAGTTCGTGAAACTCCCCATCGCATGTTTCAATGTTGAGATTCAATGCTGTGGAGTATTCTTCAACGGCAGGTGCCAAAAAGCCGTTGATTGCTTGGATTTGGCCTAAATTTTGGTGGATTGTAGCAAGATCTTGTTTCATTCTCTTTACCTGTTCATCTGTGTATTGATGGGGAGGAATTCCGTACTCCTCGAGAAATGCAACTCCATCGAGTACTATGCCAGCGGTGATAACCCTTGCTTTCTCGAGGTTATGAAAGGCGTGTTCGCGAATTTCTCTGAATGTTTCCAGTCCAGTTTGGTTATTGATATCAACTAGTGACCATTGCAACTCATTATATGTGCTGATGTTCAGGAATGCTTTTCCAAGTTCAGAATACAATGGGGCCACCGCAGGAAATAAACTCGCACGGAACGTTTCGTCGTCAGTTGCGTCGTCTGGTAGCCACTTCTTCAATTCTTCGTCAACTACAGTTTCCAGGTACTGGCAGAGCATCCTTGATCCATCGTTGGGGTTCCCGTGTGAGATCATATGGAATGCAAGTTTACAGCGAGTGTCGCCGTTATCAGAATGTAGAACGCCATCGCCCATAAGAGCGAAATAGTCCCCCATCCATGTGTTTATGTCGCTCCACATTCCATGATGATGCTGTGTTCATTATCCACAATCAAGGAACGCTTTTGCAGTGTTGACAGGCTGGCAGTTGGGAAGGCAAGGGTGTGAAATAAGAGGAATGGGTGATCTTACCGATTCCATTTTCCCGCCATGGAATTTTTGTCTTGGCATGTCTTGTTACGGAGATTATCGACGGGCTGAAATTTTGTCATGTGTGTCTACTGTATTTGTACTGATTCCTATGTATTATTTTATGCAGGTGTCGCGCCATTTTCCATCAATTGATGCGAATCATACATGTCACCATAAATCTCTATTGTATCGCACACAATCTCTGCATGACACAAAGACCAAGACCGTGCCAAGCGTGGCATTATTATTTCACTAATGGCTCGGACCAAACAAACTGCTCGCCAGTCTACTGGCGGAAAAGCTCCCCGATACCAGCTTGCCACCAAGGCTGCTCGAAGAATGGCCCCTGCATCGGGGTTAAAAGCCTCATCGTTATCGTCCTGGCACTGTTGCACTTCGCGAAATCCGCCGCTACCAAAAAAGCACAGATCTTCTTATCCGCAAGGTGCCATTCCAGCGCCTTGCAAGGGAAGTTCTGCAGGATTTAAATAGGCCAGGTTCCTATCCACATTTCACCGCGGAACGTTTTCAGGCGACTTCTTTGTTGGCTATTCAAGAATCTGTGGAAGCATTCAGCGCCGGACTGTTTGAGGATGCAAACTTGTGTGCGATCCATGCCAGGAGGGTCACCATCATGCCGAAAGACATGCAACTTGCATTGCGAATAAGAGGGGACTCTGAACTGATGCGCCACTAATGCTTTTTTGGAGATGGGGAATTTACGTGTGGGTGTTTGAGTGACTCGGTGTGAGGATGGGCTTGTTGGAACCTCCACGGCGTTCATGTCTCAGATTCTGAAATCCCATGCCACTTCGGCTTTAAGTAAAGTGTGATCGACACACGACAGGTCTTGTCCACTTATGATGATGTATCAACCTTGAATAGTGCTATAGTATTAATGATCATGTGGGGCTTTGCTGGTTCTTGGTGCGGAGGAATCGCGTAACATTATTATGCCAACTAATTGAAGAACAATTAATTATGCACACTATAGTTTGTCGTTGTTCTTTTATTATTTATACAGTGCCTATACTCCTTTCTCCCGCACGTTTTTGTATGGTCCCCGTCCTATAGTCCCCTTAGTATGACGCTTTGTTGTGTTATGTCAAAGTACTTTCACACCCAACCTTGTTCACTTAAACCTCTCATATTCCCTTCGAATTCGCCGGAGAGTTGCATATCTTTTGGCATGATGGTAACCCTCCTGGCATGGATGGCACACAAATTTGTGTCTTCCATGAGTCCAATAAGGTATGCTTCAGAGGCCTCCTGTGATGCTGCCAATGCAGTGGCTGTATAACGCATATCACCGCGGAAATCCTGCGTAACTTCCCTCAAAAGCGCTGGAATGGTAATTTGCGAATCAGAAGATCCGTGCTTTTCTGGTACTTACGAATCTCACGGAGTGCCACAGTTCCTGGACGATAGCGATGGGGCTTCTTGCAACCTCCTGCAGCAGGTGCACTCTTGCGGGCTGCCTTTGTCGCTAGCTGCTTTCGGGGCTTTACCACCAGTAGACTTGCGAGCAGTTTGCTTCGCTCGAGCCATGTTGTCTTCTGATGATACTATACCTTTGGGAGAACACCTGATGCCAACCGGTTCTGTTAGTATTGAAAAGCTGTGTCAGGCTGAAATTGAATAGTGTTGTGTTAGAAGAGAGGGTTCGATTGAATGAATGTGAGTTCTGTTTACACTTGTCACGAGACAGTGGACCCATGTTGTTCCGTCACAACGATTTTTTGGTGGATGCTTCATAGAAATCCCTCATCTAGTAGAACTTGCTGGACTAGGCCCAACAAAGTATCTTTGATGTACGGACTCGTGATTGAGGAAGTTTCAGTCATGAACTACCGGTATGCCACCCGTACACTCTGGGGGTAATTTTGTGTAAAAACTTAGCGTGATAAACAAAAATACGGCTTAAGTAATGTCTAAAAAATCCGGTAACCCACCCGTACACTCTTGAAATTCCGGTAACCTCCCCGTACACTCTGACGTTTTGCGAGTATACCGGGAGGTTACCGGTGTTTTTCGTTTGCAGTGTTTTTTGGTTTTAATTAACATGGTATATATTTTTACAAGCAGCCTTTGCAAGATTTTTTAGCAGCAGTGGGAGCCTGCAAACTGGAAGAAGTCAGGTTCCTTTAAATAATGATAACAGTGGAAGCAAGTTAGCATGCTCGCTGTGCTAGCTTTGCTAGAGCAGTGCACACAAGCTCAAAAGTAGATATAGATTTTACGGTACAAACATATGAAATGACAGTGATGACCATTGAGTGTCAAAGATGAAAATAATTGAATAACAGCTAAAATTGAGGTTTTTGCATTTGGTTACAAAAATAGTCAAGAGTTAAAAAACATTTCATGGAGAAGGAGATAAATGAGAAGGAGATGAAGGGGAAGAACAAAAATCTCCTTAACTGATACACTAAGATTTTTCAACTATGTGCAAATGCTTGTACATGCAAGTGGCAGCAGGTACCCACTACCATGTATGTATCAGCCCAACAAAAAAATCATTAACTCGGCAGTCCCGCACGGACTTAAGCCCGTGAGGGTGTGAGGTGTGGCCATTTGTTCTAAGACCCAAGAGGCCTTATAGATGTACTGCCTTACTAAAAGAGCATATAAATCATAGATAAGATTGTTAACCCTCACCCGCATCTAGAGCAAAAATCTACCCTAGTTAACGACATTGCCAGGTTTTGCCCACTTGCGCTCACTTCTGAGTCAATCTGATTGCACCATTCGAGTTCTTGCCAAAAACTACAGTCTAATGATACTCAGAACATGTTTGTCACATCATCTCAAATGACAAAAACAGTGAGGACCATATCCATGCTTTTGGCATACATACAAAGCAATGTCCCTTTTCTGGTGTAGTATCTATCTTGTAAAATCTAAAAGTTGGTTATCTAGAAGTAAAATTACGTAAGTTATGTTAACAAGATCAAAAAGAGGTGCTAATATCTAGTTATTGAAATTTATGAATAATTAACAAGATACAGAAATTGATCTAGTTAAGTTAACTAGAGGCACAAGTTTTAGCTTGAGTTAACACACTTTTGTCAAACAGCACTGGATTAGGAACTCAAAGCACTAACTAGAAAAGTAAAAGTTACTCTCTAGTAGTTGGTATAGTAGAAATAGAAAAACATACTAGGGTCTCTAGCATATTTAGTCCTAAAAACAGTACTTGTGACCCCATAAAGGGAAGAGTCAGATAAATGACCGCATGATCCCGTTGAAATTCTCGTCCATCAAGTTCACTTAAGTTTTCAAGTCATTTTGGTCGATTTTGGCAAGATGGCAGCTGGAGTTTTGCCAGCTTTCAAGACGAGTCCTCATCTTTTTTTCGATACACTGAGGAAGTATGTTTTTTATGTGGAATGAATAGCTGTTGGGTGAGGTCAAGTACCTTTCCCAACACTTTCGCAACATAGAGGAATATTGCTCTAGATTGATATAGAGGATGAGGAGGAGTCGCATGCATGTGTCTGTTCCGAATTTGCAACAGCCCAGATAGCGATCCAGTAATAGCCCGTTTGACAAATATGGTCCCGAAAGGCATCAGGTAATTGACAGGAATATTCTCTTATTAGGTGCGTTATTTCTCTCTGTCGCACACACACACAAAACGGCCTCAAAACGAAATTCTGTGAAAACCATTATTAGCAATGTCCTTCATCGTTCACACATTTGTTCGACATTCCAGCTGGAACACAGACTACCATCTTGATTTCCCAAGAAGATCTCGCCAAATTGTTAAACGAGGGAAGTATTGAGAAGAATTTTTGAACAAGGAAGAGTACGACAGTAGTATGTTAAGCAAAAGTATCTATCTATTCTACGGTTGGGCTAAACATTTTTTTGGATTGGTGGTTCACATTTTCATCACCATGAAAAAGTTGGTCAAACAGGTAAGGTGATAACGCCCTCTCAGCTTATAAGACTGATTGAAAAGACACAACAATGCTATGGGGTTGAGCATAGAACAATAAATTGAAAATAAGACACTAAGAATGTTACCTTGTTATAATCCAGTCCTCTCAGATTTATCCTCCAGAATGTCTGAGCAACAATAAGAGCATACTAAACCTTTAAACGTGTTACTAAGTTTTAGAATTAAGGATGTTTTCACTTCTGTAGGTAATACTTTCGCTGCCTAGCGTGAACTTCTTGAGGGCTGTTCAGCTCCTTGGGCCTTTGCAGGATTAGAAGACAACTGCCTCTCATCCACTGGGTGCGCACCACCTCAATTTGCTCAAGAATGAGCAATAGAGGCTTAACCCCTTTGGGATAGCACTTCTCAAGCAAGTGGTACTGGTCCCGCACCAATGGGCACATGCTAAGATATGGCATGCAAGCTCTCATGCCAGTGTAGGAGAAAACCTGTTGGGTCATGGTACTTGCGCTTAGGCTGTTGTACAAACACGGGAGGTCTTCCTATGTAGTTGTTCAGCTGCATCACACACTGCACAAACTAATGCACCCAAACCTTGTTGCTTTTGAGGCAATTTGAAATATAGAATTTCAAATTTTTGCCCCGCATCATGTGCAAACACGATTGGAGGTGGAGTAACTGACACCACTGAATGACTCGGACATTTTGCCGGTGACTTCTTCCTTTCAACTCCGAAGATGTCATGAAAGGGACTTGACTCGTCTGCTCCTTGACAATTAAGTCCCAGGGCTGATGTGCCTCCTCAGTGAGAAGGTTGGCGTAGAGTTGAAAAACTTCTAGGCCAGTAGGTCATTTTTGTCCTTAAGGTGAGCATGTTGGCCTTTAGGAGAGTGACTCTGTGGTCTTTTCTCTTTCTCAGTCTTGCTGAGGGGTCATCGGCAAGCTTGCGTAGAACAGCTTTCCAATCACCTTTTTTTGAGTCATATACCCTTTCAGCATCATTGCAGGTGGGAATTAGCCCCATTTTCTTGGCGTACTCACGCCTTGTTCGATGCAGTACAAACTGCAACCCTAACCCTAACCGTGACCGGACCAAACCGTGACTCTGGTTTCTGACCTGTTTGCGAGGGTGCACTTGAGGGTCTTGGGCTTGAGGTCCAAAGCTTCTTAGACTGGGTCCCGATCCGGCACATAATTGAGAGGGGCTTTCTTGTCACCTCTTCCGCCACTCTTGGTTCTTATGCCCAATGGGGGCAATCTTCTCAGTAGACATTCTTGAGAGGGCTGCTCCGAGACTTGTTCCAAGAAAAGGGTCTTGTAGGAGCTGGCAGTTCGCACTCAAAGGAGACGCCTTGACATGAATCTTGTTGGTGGCGGATCACGTAGCGCAGACATGGTGCTACTACCTACCAGCTCATCAAAGACAATGGCTCGACAGGCGAACACATGGATGCTGAACGCTGGACTGGCAAAGGACAGACGCAACGGTGTTGAACGGACGGTGGTCCGCATGACGGTGACGGACGGTCGAAGGAAAGTGCGGCGATGGACAGACGGTCCAAAAATTGCTCAAGTAGTTTATCAATTCATAAAGACCTAAGCCAGAAAGTATTTAAAAAATCTTGATGTCGACTTTGCTGACATTTTTTTATGAGCTTAACACTACTGTAGTAAGTGATGCATGAGATACTAGTTATCTCATGCACAAACAAACACAAATAATCATGGGAGAGATTGGCAGTGATTTGTGGCTGACTGGCCCATATTCAACTGCCCAAAGGAACTGTCCCATGTGAAGGTTCCTGAGAAAGAAATCCTCCATTGGATATTCAACCTAAGAAAACACCTACAATGTGTATTGTGGAGTTGTAGGAAGGAAAATCCTATTTGAATATGATTTCTGAGAAACTCATGTCTTATGACTTTTGAGTCCTTTCTCTGAATCAAAACAATGTGAAGGAGACTTATGGAGTTCCACCTGGAAGCTCCAGCTTGGCCTGTGTCACTCGTCCCCACAACTGGAGGGTCAGGTGAGATGTGTGAAAAAGAACCTTCCATGTGGAAAGGAAAAATGGGGAGGCCATTTTTGTGAGGGGAAGACACTTTTTTGTGTAGAGTTATACTGGTGATACAAGACTTTCCTGGCTGACTATGAAGCATTATTTCAAGTGCAAGTGTTGGTGAGAGAGTAACAGTGATTCACTGACATGTTCTTTTATTTTAAGTGTCTGTAGTGTCAAGGTATGGTGTTACTCTCCTAATGTTTAATCTTTCTGATTTTGTTCCGCGGTGAACCCTGATAGTACCATTCGTATGGACTGTCAATATAGTCCCAGGATCTTTATGGTATTTGCTTTCTGATTTGCAGAGGATACCTTCTTTGCAAAGAAGTACTCTATCACCAATTTTATAGTCCCAATTGACGAGACTTGTTTTCACGCTTTGGTGTTGCGATTGATTTGGCGGTGCCTATGATCTCCTATTTTGTTCCAGTCAGCTAGGAAGGGAATGTCAAACAGCATGTCCCTGCCAAATATTGCTGCACCTGGAAAGGCTTTGAGTACTGTGTGGTATGTGGAGCGAACCGCCCATGCAGCATCTGTGAGGTAGACTGCTTTGTCACTAGGAGCCACTGTATTTGCTGTGTCTAATTCAGGGGTATGGAGCATTGTCATGATTACTTGATGCATCCGTTCTAGTATTGCGTTCACTTGGTGGTTCTTGATGTGGGTTGGCTTGCTGATACCGTATGAATCACATAGGGTTTCGAAATTGAGCTTGAACTCGCTTCCATTGTCGTAAATGATTACTTGACAACGTGGGTAACAGAAACCAGATCTTGCTTACTAAAGAGCCAACTTGTGCTGATGATTTATCAAAGTGTGCTTCTTTAGGTTTATTATGTGTGTTAGTACCCTTGAGGCCCTTTTTACCCTTGGGAGTAACAAAATTGAATTCAGTTACCGGTAGTTCCACAATATCAAACCAACTGGTAGCTGGATCTATCATTGTGACATAATCAATTTCAGTGCCATCTTTGCCCGTGAGAGTTTTTGGCCCTATTAGGTCCACACATAGTACCTCCGAGGGGTTCGATACAACTAATTTTGTAGGTAATTTATCGTACTTTTGTTGGTGTCGCTTTGTTGACTTGGCATTTATGACAATTTTGACAAAGGTGCAGACAGAATGTCGCAAACCTTTCCAATACATCGCAGCGCGAGTCCTTTTCAATACAGGGTTTTATGGTAACTATTAATGCCCTCAATCTCAAATATTGTTCAGGTTTGGTTTCCTGTCATGAGCACCTTTTTTTGAGACATTTATTTTGATGATATCCTCCTCAGTCATTGCATCATGATCATCAGTAGTTGTGACATGATCTTTTAAATTTGTGTTGTCACTGTGATAATTTCCAATATTTGTTGTCATATTTTCATATTTTTCTTGCTTAGAATGATTTATGGCACATCATTAAAATTTCAATTTGAATTTGCATTATGGGCAATTTATTGGGACAAGGGAAAGTGTCTCATAAGTTTGACTCAATGTTTCTTTTCTTACTAACATGTTATTCTCTCATGCTCTGTGACCCAATACTTAAGACGCATGAAGGCCTGCAGAAGGCATTCTTGCACTCCACTCAGACAATCTGTACACAGTTTGCACCACTGGGCCACGGTCATTTTTGGGGATTACGTTTGTCACTAGGTGATTTAAGGTTTCCATCTGGGTATTGTTATGGTTATAGTCACATGTTTTGTGAGTCGTGTGCATGCCGTCATACTGTTGTGATGAGGCTGCCATGTTTCTCAGTGCTCTGGGCTTGCTCATTGTTCGCCTCCTTGGGAATCGGGAGTCCACTACTCCATCTTCCTTTTCTTATTGCTACCGGATTTGCCATCCAAGTTGATGCTCATCTCAGTGTTTTCAAGGACAAAAATAATGAGTGATCATTCATATAAGATTACTTCAGCCCATTAATTGGACATACACATAACAAGTGTTTTGCAAGTCATCAAGAAACTCATCCGGCATTATAGCACTGTCAACCTTTGGGCTTTAGTAAGAGAACAGGAGAATCATGAGATAGCAATTGGTACTTGGTTGGGCTTGTTCAATGTGTTCGTGATGAAATACTTCACTGTGTCACCTGAATAATGTTTGAATACCATTCACAAGTGAAAATTCATGAAGTGGAGAAGTGAATCCCAGGTCTTCTTTCCTTCTCCTTCATGTACTTCTCCCTCGGGATCTTCCCAAGGGCCAGTTTACATATATGCCTTGACAATCTATTCCTAGCACTGATGGGACTTGTTGGACAAGAGGTTCACATATTATAGTAGGAAGATCTGGGCTCCCACTACTTCAACCTTTGCCTTGGCCTTGTCCCTGGCTGTCTAGTGTGGTTGTTTTGGTCCTTGGAGCATGAGGTCTGACAGAAGGTATCTTACTAGGTACTTCTGCAAAATTTGTGATAGAGATCTGATGAGAAGTAAATGTGCAGCCTATTTCAATTGTTGACAGCTATGACACAAAGATTTTGATGGACGCAGTTGGGTAAATGATGGAGTTGAGGCAAGTAGGGGAAAATAATGACAGCAAACCATTTGACATGCTGCTAAGGTTGGAAATGCAAAGCATGAGATTTGGCTCCTGGTATTCCAATTTGAGTACTGTGACATTGTGTTTATAGTTAACTATTTCAACATTACTTCCTCATTTTTCCTTAGAAAACCCTTAGCCTTAGCAGAAAGAACTGGATGAGTCCCAACATCTCCTGAGTCCTGAGTGGCTCACATGGATACCCCATGCACTTTATTAATATACCTGCCCATTCAGTACATTTTTGACACAACAAAGATGAACATAATTATCAAAAATCAATTTTCCTTCATGATGTCAAGATAGAGGACCCTATGGAGCTTAATATTGTGGCTAGGCTTTCAACCTGTACTAAATCATCCTACTTGTACAACAACCTTTGGAGACAGGCAGACCTGGTTTTACAGCAGTTGAGGATTTTGCTGAAGAGGAGAGTTGACAATTTTCTGAAGAAGAGAGCTGAAAGGTCAAAAAATATCAGAGACACATTGTTTCAAAGAAAGTCTCTTAATTGATCTTACTGAGGTATTCAGCTGATGAGGCATGTCACCATATCTGTCGGTGCTATTGATAGGCATGGGGTTGTTTTCAAATTTTGCTTTTGTAGCAGCTTAGAGATTTTTGCAGCAAAGGTAGTCTTTGATGGGGGAATGAAAGTACTGGCTTTGAGAGGTGCATTGCATGCTATGTGCTTGCATCACTAGCTTTACGGGGGCGATTATGGGTATTTCACCATAAATCACCACACATCTACACTTCTTTATTGAGTTGTACATCTACAATGATATGACTATGACTACTTTGATTATGATACAAACTCCATGTAATATTTCAAGTATAGACAACAGACATTGCTGTCCTAGCAAGGTAAGTAAGTCTAGATTTGAACATGATATGATGATGTTTACAAAATTGACAACATATGTGCATTGATTGACACAAGCAGAGGACATGGTCCCCTTGAATTCCATGCCTGAGTTTTATAAACATCAATTGCTTTCTTCACATTAGATTGACTTTTTGGACAAAGTTAGTAATAAGATTTAGTCTAGAGAAACGTTTTACATTCAGAGGTATTTTGGTTATCATTTATGGTTCAATCCATTTCCAACACAGCCATGGTTTCTTCTCTTAACGTACTCAGGATTTTCCTCCCTAGATACATTTTTTAGCAACCACCCTATGTTAACATGACAAATTTGAGTTTCCAACCTCACTCAGAAGAGAATGAAATTTTCATTACAATGTACTCATGTAGAGTTCAAATTTTCTTTAGACACATAGTATTGTCATCTGGATGCAATTTCTTTAGAACATACCACAAACCGCGCTATCTGATATTATTCTGCATCATCCGCTGGAGTTGAGAGAAATGGGCCCCATATACACGATGGCTATATACAATAGGAGCACTATGCATCCTAGAGTTATCATGATACCCAGACGGCCAGCCAGTGGATTCCAAAACCTGATTTCGAGTAAATTAAAAAAAGAATTTTGGCACAAACAAAGTAACACTATTGTAATACAGCAGAAATGCACCAATTTTTTACAAGGATGAATGGATTGGTTTGTTCCGATCCATTGCATTCAACTGACAATACCTCTCAAAAGACTGTTCAATTGAACAAAATGAGAACGCCATTTGAAAGCTCAGAAAAAGATCTCCGATCAATATAAGGTTTTAAACAGTTTTTATTCCACCTGTGAAGTCATTTTTGTGGGGCAAATATACAACAGACAGAGCAGGAGTGCTCCTATTGTATTTAGCCATCTTATATAAGTCAATTGAAGTTGATATGGTTTACTGAAGAAAAATAAGATCTTAGAGTTGAACTGCTGTAGTTTGAGCCCCAAGAACACTTAAGTGAATAGACAAGGACAAAGGTGACCTTTAAATGCACCAGAAAGAATAAATATTTTATGTGAGATGGTAGGTCAGACACCACTCTGACCTGCCACATTATAGCAATGCACCATTTTCGTTGTGGTGAGAAAGAATCAATCGGTCCAATGTGCTCCTAAAACATTTCTTGATAAAGTAAGCCTGTTTTCAAGAGTAATCTGCTTTGTCATGAAAAGGACTCACTTTCAAAAATCAGTCCACTTGTCACTTTTTTATTGACATAATGGCTTACTGTCACGAGTAAGCCATTTCTTGAATGCAAGCAGTTTAGGGCCAAAACAGAATACACACAAGAAATTGCGTGTCTCAAGAGTAGGCCATTTTCCAAAAGTAAGACATTTGCCTCAATAGTAAGAAAAAACTTCACCCTTTGAAGTGCTGTCTGACACTTCTCATTTGTGCATGGCACAGAATGACATGTCACCCCAGTTTCAATGTGCATACACCAGTACGTATGGCATGATGCACTTACTTTTGGTAAAACCACACCATAAGGAGACATAAACGAAATGCAACTTAGTGGCCCACCCTACTCACTGGTTGACGTCATAAAATCCCCAATTCTAAGCCAAAAGTTTACTACACCACCCAATCTTGGAAAAAATGTCTGTGATCAAATAAGGGGGTGCTTACCGCTATCCTTTTTGCACCATACCATACAATCTATGGTAGAATTTGAGGGATTTTATGGCAATGGAGACAAAGTAAATACTAGTGTGGGATTCAACAACTGAGTTAAACCAGATGATGTTGAATCATTGGATCTACTGTTTTACTCTTATGGGGTCCACTATTTGGAGCGCTTTTGATACCGTATAATATACCGTAATGATTTTCTCGACTCTCAGATCGGCATCAAATTTCGTTTTGAGGGGTATCCTATTTCCGTTCAAGATGTAGTCATTTTCCGTTATTTTTCTGTCATTGTGAACTTCCGCTTTCGTCAGACAGACGGTATTCCCCCATTAAATATTGCACACACACCCGATGTGAACACCACGACACCACTCCCTCAACCAAAACAAATAAACTGCCATCCATGGTGATTTCCGTCAGCTTCATGGATCACCCCCCAACCTAGGATTCCTACTGATCCCACCAACCCATTCTGTTGGTGTTGGTATCGACTCTCAATTGTCAGTTTGTAGGTGAGTATGCGATGTTGGCTCTACGTATGTTTGGGTGACAGCCCCGGTTGAAGTTGCCTCTGTCTCATTTTTGAGAGCTCACAATTTTCACATCCACCCCATTTAAATCCCTTAAATTACTTGTTGGGGATCACATTACTTCCCCTTCTTTTTATTGTTATAGTTCACATCTCATTTCTACTCATTTATCCTACCCACAGGAGTGCCATTCCCTGCTTCACCGCAGCCATTACAATCCAAGGCAACCTCTGCCATTTTGGTGTATGACTTCACTTCTACGGTGTATCTCAGTTCTATAACGCCTATCATACGGACTAGTCAACTAGTCCATCACCGTTCATATTACGGTGAAAGAAATCAACGGTATCACTTGGACCAAGAATGCATTACGTACGGTGCTAGGGTAACCATCATCCACCGCACATCATACGGTGATCATCAACAACGGTGCAACTTGCTCCTACATTGTACCGCATACGGTTATTGTCACCACCTGTACCACCGCACTCCATACGGTGATATTTTAATATGGATCAACCGTATATCGTCGTTTCTACGGTGACTTCACACTCGTATTATACCGTTACTTTTACGGTGTTATTGTTGTATGGTGTCATATTGGTTTCAATCCAATTTTATACGGGTTTAGAAACTTCTTAGTCGGTCCTTCATTATACGGTGCTAGACAACACCGGTCAAACTGTATCCAAGATCGCATGCCACACGGTGATTAACTACTCCTGACAACGCATTCCACACGGTCAACTCTTTTTATCAATCTCCATATATACAGTTATCCACACCCTGATATCGAAATTTTATACGGTGAGTGTGATGTTCCCAATGCATACTATGCGGTGACCATCCTTCTATGCATGTAATTCTCAATTTTTGTTTGCTCTTCTATACCTATGTCACGTGCTGTCAGTATAAAATGGATCCATCCCTGGAAACCTCAATATTACAGGCATTTGATGAATGTCAACAATGGAAACAACTGTTTGTTGTAGCCAATTCTGGTGGCACTGTGGATCTCTCTTGTGCATCAACGAAATTATCCCCTCGGACACCTGACAACGCCAATAATCAGCCACAGAAGTATCCTGATCGTTCTGTTTATTGATTTGACCCAACAATGTTTACAGGCAAGGATTCATTCAATGCAATTGCGCTCATGATACAAAACTCACTACATGGTTCAAAGTTTTCATTTGTGAGGGGATCTAGGAACAATCGCTTTGTACTTTGGTGTTCGCACACCCGCCTCCAAGAGAAGACCCAAAAAGCCGTCCATGCGTTCGAACAAGACAACTACACTCAGGACGGGGTGAAGACCGAGAATCTCAAAAGGAAAAGCTCAAGGCTGCATTCATCACTTGACGCCATGGCGGGAAACAAGAAGCAAAGGCAATCAAATGCTCGACAACCTCAACGGTGTCTCAGTATTCTGACAATCAGCCTTCGAGCCGTCAGGTACATTCAATTCGTAAAACCGAAGCAAAAGATCGGTGCAAATGTTGCATAGCCTTTTTTATGTGGTGATGGGTATTACTATTTGGACTACAAAACAACTTGCCTAACGCATACAGGACACCCACCATACACACCGGAAGCCAAATTGAAAGGAATCCGCTACATCAGTGATCAATCCAAGCTTTTGATCGAGCGCATGTCGGCTGTAGGAGTCTGTCCATAACAGCTCGCGGTTTTATTGGAGATGCTAGAGGACGCCAAAGGAACGTACCAGTCCGCAACAGTATGTAATTTGGTCCAGAAATGCAAGCTGCTACATCAAAAGGAGTTAGGCATTGACCATACGATGTCGTCTGCGGAAAAGGCCATGGAATTCTTAAACCGGTGAGTCGCCGGATTATGTATTATTCTCTTTTGTATGGCATCATCTGACTATGATTAAATCACAACAACCGACTCAAGAAATGAAATATCTTGCCGTATTGTATACGACGATCCTACGCTCGGAGTATGTGCCATATCTTGACAGTGTTGAATTCAAAGAGTAATATACAGCCCCGTATATAGTACAACTTCACTAACATATCATCGTATAATTAACAGCACAATCTATGAAGACATCGTATGATATACGGTTAACCCTGGAATCACTAAGGTCATAGGAACCCTGATGTTGTACGAATTATAAAGATGTGATCTAGTTTCTATGTCGGTCAACCGGCATGATACTTTGGATATAACAGATTATCGTTATTACCGTATGATATACGATAATCCGTGAAAAGACTTAGTGAAACTCTTACACCAACATGAAATTTAGGTGATTTTGTATAGTGATGTAGTCAGATCTTCTCTGTGGGATGACAGAGAGACTAATCTAAACAGTCGAATGATTGTGTCAAATACGATAAGCATTGCTATTAGACCGTTAATTATACGCTATCGCAATCTGATGAATCCTGTTAACAAATAGTACGATGTAAACCCCAAAACGTTGTCATAACTACATTGTATAAATGTTAATGTGTAAGATACGATAATAGGTGCTATTAGATCAAGAGTTATGCGCTATGGTAATACCATCCATCTTGACAGCATTGTTGGGTTTTAAAGAATCCCATCGTATGACATACGATTAAACAGTCAAATGAATGTGTAAAATACAATAAGCATTGCTATTAGACTGTTAATTATACGCTATCGCACTCTGATGAATCCTGTTAACAAATAGTACAATGTATACCCCAAAACGTTGTAATACCTTCAAGTGGAGGGCCACTGTTCACCATGTTCCCCCGCATCCTCGATCATCTGACACACTCTAGAGATGCTGACTGGCTTGTGGTTGTATATGGCATTGTTATACTCATCAACAACATGTGACAACAATGCGCTGGCCTGATCAGACAAGTGCGGAGTGAAGTGAACAAATTCTCTAAGAACCAAGAAAGGTGGCAGAAACATGCGAGGACGTTTCCCTTCGAGCAACGCAGGCAAACTAACGACGACTCCACCGCTCTTCCCACCCTTGGCCTTGATTTCACTCATTGAACGAACACAATGTAAATAATGTCCTTTATGGACGGGGAAACACTCGTGATCGTAGATGTGGCTATCATGTCTAAGTTTGGTAAGTCTCTTTGAAAGATCTTCGCATGTACGAAAAATACAGTCAGCGGCCAAATCACATCGCTGATCGAGGATCACGGATTGAGCCTCGTATTCTAAGAGTTCCGTGAGGTCGGTGGGTGGCTTCTGGCATTCGGCCGAAGGCATCATGCTGCAAAGCACAAAAGAAGTAGCCATGGCCTGGATGAAAAACTTGTCTTGATATTTCTGGGTCTTGGTGATCAACATCTTCTTGTTGTCCCATTCCGGAGTAGGAAAGGTACGGGAAATTACGGACATGACACTGTCGTGGTTACGTGAAACTGATGGGTGGGTATGGTGCCTGAGGTAAAGCTTGGCGTTGAGGTGCAAGGCTTGCTCGTATCTTGCAAGTTGGCGTGAAGACACGCGTCCACACAAGAAAGGCCTCGATTGCAAGCCGTAGCTCAAGCAACGGGAAATAGCCTCCCGGCGTGCATTTGCAGGCACGCACATACCCAACCAAAGATGGGGGGTAATGCCGCTGTAATGTAAACAAAACGTATACAGGTGAAGAGTGTTAGAGGAAAATGAACATATAGAACAAACAGGCAACAGAACATACACAATCGGACAATGGGGCTTCTGGTGTCATTTCGTTGATGACATTTCACTACATCGAGTTTACTGAAATGACTGTCGAGTTCCATTGGGGTGAATTCAGTCCGACTTTCTTCCTCGTCTGTATCAAAGTCTTCACTGTCCGACGTTGTCTGTGCCTTGGTTGGTTGCCCTTTCTCAGGGGCAGAGTTAACAGTTTCCGAGGGGACGTCTTGGATGTCTTGCAGAGCCGCGTCTTCAGGAGACGATTTCAATTGAGAGGAATCGACCGGTGGCTTGGACTTGGATGACGCCTTTGTCTTCGAAACCGAGTCCTTCTTTTGACCCTTGGGCTTGGTGGTCACAGCCTTGGCAGGGACAGGATCATCCTCTTGTTCAACAACCTTGCACTTGGAGGCCGCCTTCATCTTGAGACCTGAGCACTTTTTCGGTCCCTTTGATTTTTTGGCAACTACCTTGGTGGGAACGGGATCATCCTTTTGATTGGAGGCGCCCCTCGTCTTACGAACAGATGCCTTTTTTTGTGATGCCTTCTGCGTGGAACCCCCGGCTTGAACCGGGTCGTTTGCGGGAACGGTGAACTTTTTTTATGATGCCTTACGCGTGGAAGTCCCGGCTTGAACCGCAGCTGGTGCGGGTACAGATTTGGGTGGGTCGTCCTTTTTTTTGGAGGAGGATCTGGTGGCACGCACATTGTCATTTTTCAATGATGCAGTTGGTTCACCATGATTATTTTGAGGGCTCTTCTTCCAACCCGCAGGCTTCTTGGGGTGGGCCTTTGGAGGTTCAGAGACGTCAAGAGGTGGGGGGGATGACAAAACTTTGGCTTTCTTGGGTGGTGGACCTAAACATGTAGGATGTTGGCAAAGATAGGTGAGTCCACGTATACAAGGCGGTATCAATTAGATCATCATCGTACATATGACGGTGTTGCAGCGAACACCAGTCATCGTATGATATGCGCGGAATTGTTCCACGTAAAAAATGTGGTGTCACACCATTCATCACTATATATGGGACGGTGTAGCAGAGAACACGAGTCACCGTATGATATGCGGGGAATTTTTCATCGTATAAAATGCGATGCCACACAGATCATTACCATACAGAACACAGTGCATCAGCGGACACCAGTCACCGTACGATATGCAGGGAAGCAATCCGTGCATAAAATGCGGTTTCAGTCATGTAACAAACGCATAATATGCGGATGATTGTGGGAAACCAACGCGCTCGGTCCATTGATTGACATAATACGTCAAACATGCGTTCACGGTCACAACACAACCGCACATCATAAGATGCAGTCAACTGATGGGCAAAACACGTGTTAAAGACATGTCAGGTGAAAAGCACAGTCACTAACCATGAGGGGAAGTAGGTGGGGTCGGTGAGGCCTCAATCGCAAGACGCGCCTCAGTGGCAACACTGTCCTCCGCGGCAAGTTCGGCTGCGAGACGTTGAGAAGTAGATCCGGGAAATGGATGCGGCATGGTGAATAGCTTTCAGACAGGGGGTGGGGTGAGCGAATGACCAGACAGATTGAATTAGTGTGTGACATGTGAGATCGATGAGTGCGATACTACGGTGGTGGATGGCTATCAGTGGGAATTATGCGTGTTGTGGCGAGATGATGCGTTCAGATGGTGTGGTGCAGTGAGATGAAATTAACAGTAGTGGATTAAGTTCGTGTGTTGTGGTGAAATGTAATGGTCAGTGGTGCAATGAAAAGATTCGGTGTGCGTGTGCCATGCGTTGAGAATGGGGAGGGTCGTGGAAACTGTACGGAAGTAACAAAAGATCGCAGTCGTGCAGAATGTTCTCAGCGATCTGCCAAAAATGAAAATGCAAATGGGTGAGAGAAAGAGATACCTTAAAAGAAGAAGGTTGGATAAATACATCCAGTAATGGATAAGAAATACAAGGGTGACACAGCATTAGGCTGGGACTTTGTAAGGTTGGATCCCAATCGACCGATCGGAATCCGTGACAGAATTTTTGCTGAAGGACCATTTTGTATTGGACTTGACTTTGTGAGAGCATTTGCTGGGAATCGCGAGCCAATCACATCCGATAGGGCAATAGTCCAATCATTTTTTCCCTGCCGTGTCATTTTTTTTCTCGCCACGTCATCTTTTTCTTCGCCATGTCAACTTTTTTCACCACGTCTGTGAATTTCCCGCCACTTTTAATCATTTTAGGTAATTACACGTAATAAGCCAATATAAAAACCGATTGGTCGATTGGACATCTAGGGTAAAATAGCGTCCAATCGGAGCTCCGATTGGACTGTCGGACTCGTGACAGAACCGATCGACCAATCCAAAAAGGGGGCTTAATTGGATTGAAGGTGTTCATAGGGGCCCACAAAGTCCCGATTCTATTGATCAGCTAATCGGGCTCGTGGGACTCACTCAGATCCGATCTGATCGGTCTATAGGGCCTACGAAGTCCCAGCCTTACCGTATATTATACGGTATCAAAAGCGCTCCGAATGGGTGACCCCTTTTGGGGTCATCATACTTTGCTAAAGTCCTTATGATCTCTCTTGTAGAGAAGGGAAATGCCACCTAACAGGCATTGAGCTATGCATGGATATCTTGAAGTGGAGGGCTGTTTAATAAGTAATATAATTTCTGTAGTATAACGAACAACGAAAAAACCTATGTCTCCGTCCCGTTACGTTATCGTTTCTCCTTTTTTCTCTTCTGGTCAATTTTTATATCTATATTGTACTGGGGTCTGAGCATGAATCGTGATATCGCCAAATATCATATCACTCTGCGACATGGGAACATGAAGAATCGCGAAAAAATCTAGATTCATGAATACGGAACTCTACGGAACAATCCAATTCCGTGTCATGAAACATGACATCGTCAAGGGGCAATAAATTTACCGGGGGAACTATCGGGAAATGGTTCTCTTTGACGGATTTGCTCTTTGTTCTTTTATTTTATGTTACGTGAAAAATCATCTGCCGGAGAATCGCGAAGGACGGATTCCGCCGCCGTTCGTCAGTGACGAGTCCAGTCGCAACTAGGTCACGAATTGATTCGAATCGCCGCAAATATAATAATGTCTTGGACTCGTCTGTGTAAAAACAATGATGGCTTTTCGAGATTTTGTTATCGAGAACTTCGAGAACACTATAAGTTAGCCTTGAAATTGTGGTACATCTCATTTTGTTATCCCGTGTAAGTAAGTTCCGGACGCGCGCTTCATGACAAGATGCTTCGTACGAATTCCTATTAAATTATTTCAAAGCAGGGAATGCTTATGGCCAATTCGGATTAAGCAAAGGCTCAATTAAGTCATTGTCCTGAAATGGAAATCATCCCTCAATTCTGAGGTGTTTCTGTGTCGGGTGGAATTATTTGATTAGAAGACCCCGTTGCACTATTAATTGTAGCTAAGTCAATGTCCAGAAAGTTCCAACATAAATTTCATTCGGTACAGCTTTCGGCAGCTTCAGTGTAGAACTTGGATCCGCAATCACTCTATTCATCAGAAACTATGTGTCTTCTCACATTGAATAGCTCGCATTCGTTGACCATTGGACCTTCGAAATGCTCGGCTTCACCTTCTTACACGCATCAGCTAAGTGTGAGGCGCCCCTCCAAGAGAATAAGTTTCAACGAGAGCGTCGCAGTTAGTCTAATTCGTGAGAGAACCAGCGAGATGTCGCCCGAGATCAAATCTCAAGCATACTACTCGAAGGACGAGTTGCGAAGATTTGAATCCGAACTCATTGAGGTACGCAAGAAGATAGGCCTACAAGCTCGATCATTGTCCAAGTCCAATCCAGCAATGTCGATTGCCCAGCACGTCAGCTCAATACTCGAATCTGATGAAAGTTTACGCGGGTTTGAAGTTAGGTTCTGTCCCACTCGCTGCGCTAACAAGTCTAAAGTGTTGAAGGCAGTGCTCCAATACCAGGAGAAGCTGCGGTCATCAGAACCTTCCTTCCATCCGTCGCAAAGAGAATTGGCTCTCGCAGAAGCTTATTCTGAACTGTGTCAGGTGTCCAAGATGCAAGCACTCCAGACCGCAAGAAATGACGAGATTCGAGCGTGCTATCAAAATGTTGAGAATCAAAAACTACCCTTACCAACAAGCCCTATACCATGTTTTCGGACTCTTTCAATTGTGAAGAGCATCCCTGCCCTTGACATAAGGAAAAGAAGAGGTTTTGCCGAAGACGAGTGCCGACGAAAGAAATGTAGGCTCTACTGAAGATGGTAGATGAAGGTATGATGACAATCTTTGGTCTAGGTCCACGACGTCACTATTACACCAGTGAAAGCTTGGTCGGATTTCAAAGCAAAGAACAGCCATAATGATACTGAACCAAATGAATAGTGCCCTTTTAGTGTGTGGTAGCTGCAGAGAGACCTCGGGGGCTGAGGAATTGGAAAAGTATATGATTATCCAAGTTTTCATTGAAAATAAGGATGACCTGCCTCCTGCCTTAGTATTTTTGGTGCTGGACACAAATTGGGCATGGATGCCTTCAATTTCACACAGACTGCACTCTCGAGTACCATATGCCATTGAGGTTGAGGGAACTGGTTTATATTAAGTGACCTTAACATAAGCAGAAAAATTAATAGAAAGTATTATTTAATTAATTGTAATCAAATAGAGTTGGCAAAATAATTCATGATTACATTAGAAAACTACTTTGTAATTCACACCAAAAAGAGGATCACCATTTTTAATTGACAACTGCACAAGAACAGCAACTGCCCGAACAATATAACCATGTTGTGTTGCATCATGACGGTAAACTTGCTCAAGGATCCAAAAGCTCTTGAGACGAGCATTCACAGTCTCATGCCTCCCCTGAACTCTCTTTTGCATTGCATCCGCCTCCTCAGAAGAACGAGTCAACTCCGCAGAAGGCACTTTTGTTACGTATGGGCTCTCACCAACATAACCATCATCCGCCTCCACTCTCTCGCCAAGCTCAAGTTCCTTCATCAGACCATCACAAAAAATGTTGATATCAGGCCAATCCTTGCAAGGATATGGCCCATTCAACCACTTTATCTCCCCTGACAAAATTCCCAATGCAACCTCGTAGCGCAATGCAGACTTGCCGCTAAATTTGTATGAGGCAAAACCCCGACCTTTCTGCTGGATCATGCAGTCAGTGCAGTCCACGCTGAGGTGAGTATCGTGTCGTTTGTTGTGTTTCCTGTCTTCAAATATAATATGGAAAAGAAACGATATGATAGAAGAATATGTTGATGGAAAAAAGTGAAATGCACAAACTCACCACAGCACTTTCAAGGTCTGAGAGTGCATAGATCAACGGCCAGATGTACTTTCTCCAAGTCTTGGGGTCCACAGCACCATTTTCAGATGCTGCAGCAGAACAACCTTCTTCAGTTCGCGGGTAGCACTTTAAAAAGTACATTGCCCACAGCAAGTGGCACTTTTCAGCATTCTCAGGCAGCAAACAGCCACAGCAACACCTGTGCCAAAGTACTCACGAAAGCAACGATCCTCCGTGCCATCTGCGGCCAATTTTTGCCCAGTACGGCGCTGAACATCCTTGGCAAGGCAATAGAAGTTGTCGACGGTAGTGATGTCCCGCTGCCTCTTCGCTCGTGGAAGATTGTCGTCCATATTCACCGAGAAATACGGAGGTGACGGACTTGATCGCAGATGTGTCTCGCTTTTGTTGTCTTGATGTGGACGTCGAAAAATATTCTGCTGAGCATAAAGACCATCGAGAGTGCAGAGACCGTTAATCGTGGCTCGTGGGTTCTTGAAGTATGATGAGACAAGTCGTCAGTTGCATTTGTACGTCAGAGGACATATGTAACAACTTAATAAATGAATATTTATATGACATAGGCCAAGAACCTACCTCAATTAGTACCCTCATTGGTACCATTATTAGTCCCAATATGGACTAATTCAAAAATACCCAGATAGGGATTAATTTTGAACAAAGGAACAAAGATCCATATCTTTGGATCTTCAGAGCAGCACTGCCCAAAGATCCATATCTTTGGATGGCACTGCCCCTGTCAGAACACCCTCAAAGAGAAGGGTAGAAACATACCAGATTGGTGTGGAAACCTACACAAAATCACATTGTTTCGTTTTAGGATGAAAGGGATTGCATTGCCCTTCCATCCACATTTGTTCATTGTAATTCATAAACAATAAGCTCACAATTTACTTTCATCAACAATTCTATATCACCTTTATCTACATAATAGGTATTTAGTATTTTTATCTCCAAACGGCTTAGGTCACTATCTATAGATAGCCGTTTCCGCGACCTTCTCGCGTGAAAGCCACCGAAAAGTTTTTTCCCTCCACTCCGTCACTCGTGCTCCGTTGCGCAAGCAGACCCGTCGTCAGCTACGTCATACGAGTGTGCAAAAGCGCAACTACGTCGCGTCAGCCACGAGAACTAGCGCACGTCAGCGGTACCCCTAGGAGCTTTTTTAAGGCCCTATTCATCAGTACACGCCTAGGTGACGACTTAGGAGAATGAGCACCTCAAAGGCAGTCCCTGATGGACTTAAAAGCCAAGAGTGTGAGAGGAACCCGGACGGAATAAGCCGCCCGTTCCATACATACCCGAAAGGGATGTAGTTCAAGATGCTTTGGCAGTAGATACTACCGCCAGCACAATGAAGCTCACCCTACCTGGTAAGGTAGAGCTGAGGGTATCCGTATGGTCAAACGGTACCCCTGAGCAATTCCTGATGCATGTCCAAGCAGCCCTGGATGCCGTGGAGGCAGAAGGGCCTTGATACGGCATATGATAAGGTCTGCAAGGACCAGAAGGATTGCATCAAGAAGGCAAACAAGGCCGAAGAAGCTTTTAAAAGTTACTCGGGATCGGATGCGAATCCTCCCGAAGAAAAGGCTTATGAAAAGGCCCTAGAAGCCGCCAAGAAAGCTGACGAGGCTGTTACGTCCGTCATCAATCAAGTGTTCAGCCTCTACTCCAACCTACTCACGGAGGAAGCAAGGCGCCCCTGGAAGAAGATCGTGAGTGAACAAATTGACTGTTCTCCATGGACGGATATCTACGGGAAGAACATCCCGAGAAGCGTGAGCAGTCTTGGGGGTCATTCATGGAATGCGTCAGCTTCCATTTGCTGACCGTGTTCCGTAATGACGCAGCTGAGACCCAGCGCTTCTACATAAGTAACGGGTTGAAGAAGCCTAACAGGGTTCCGATTCGCCAATTCATCAGCCGCATCCAGCAGCTGAATGGCTACTTGACTTATTGCCCTGTCTTTACTACTCCAACCGTGCCACCAAGCTCACCACTGCGGTGAAGCCGTTCGATGACCCGACCTAGCTAGTCACATATTACGCATGGTCCCAAGGAATTGGCAAGACCAATACGAACTCAGTGGGGCAACGGTACCCCAGAGCGTTCGGAAGCTCCTAGAAGCACTCGAACGCATCGAGAAGGCTTATCCGACCGACAAGGATCGTGATGGGCCTAAAAGTTCTGCGAAGTCTAGCGACTCCTCCAAGCAGAAGATGGTTACGCTTTAAGGATCGTGATCCCGCGTAAGCGCACCACCAATGCGGCACTGTATATTGTGCAAGAAGCATGGGGGCGCGCACACGACCCATAACACACAAGACTGCCGCAAGTATGCGAAGGATGGTTCCTTCAAAAAGGAATTCACAGGAAGAAAGCCCCGTGGACCTTCGCATTCTAGTGAGGCTTCTCCTCGCACCAATAGTGCCTATGCGCAGTTGTCTGCGAAGATCGAGAAACTTGAGAAATCTAACAAGAAACTCAAGCCGCTCGCAGAAGAACGCAAGCGCCGCCACGAAAGTGACAGCGATGACCGACTCGCCCTGAATGGATGGGTGCGGTAGTACCGGGGAATTAACTAAATGTTGTAAGAAACTAAGAAGTAATAAACAACCAAGTGATACTTACCCCAGTCCGAGTAAAACTACCGTTGACTCAAATTCAAATAGTAATTCGAATAAAGAGTTTATAAGAGATTTAAAAGATCTTGATAAGATACCGAAACATTCAATTTCAAATAATCGAATTGTTTACAATAATACGACGAAGCAAGATCAAAAAATCTTGCAGCAAAAGTCGAAAACAACACACAGAGTGAGATAACTGCCGAACTGTCGGACCCCGAACTGTCGGGTGCCTTTCTCAATAGTGTGAACACTTCTTTCAAAAGTCAAACAGGAGGAAGAGTCACAGCTGTAGTGGCCAAAGCATGGCACACCTTAGCAACTGAAAATCAACTTCCACAGAGACACGAACACTCGAGGAAGGGTTGCACTAGTAACAAAGTCCTTAAGGTTCTACTTGACAGTGGATCTGATGGTGACTTGATGTTCCATGAAAAAGGAGCATCCATGCATTTCCCCTACTTGGCTAGGCAGGTGCCAAATTCTTGGCACACGTCGAATGGGGACTTCCTAACCAAAGGAAGGAGTGAGGTTAATCTTCGATTTTTGATTATTCCAACAGCAAGGAGTATCTGGTGAAACCAGACGTTGTGGAATATGATAAGAAGAAGATGGCCAAGCCAATGTATGACCTCATTCTTGGTTGTAATACCATGAAAGAGTTAGGAATTGTTCTAGATTTTCGAACAAAAGAAATAACAATTGATGACGCCATTTTGCCGATGAGGGACATCAATAGTCTGACTAAGTCAACAATGGACAAAGCCTGGGCTGTTAACAACAGCATGGCTCATGAACCCAGCAGTACGCAAGATGCGACTCAGCGAGTGGTACATATCCTAGACGCTAAATATGAAAAAGCAGACCTCCAATCAGTTGTTAGCACCAACTGTACTCACCTTAGTCTCCAAGACCAAAACAAGTTACTAGAGTTACTCACAGAATTTGAGGAACTTTTTGATGGAACACTAGGTGATTGGAACACAGACCCCGTCTCCCTACAATTAAAGGAAGGCGTGAAGCCATATCATGGCCGACCATTCCCAGTGCCAAAAGTACACAAGGAGACCATAATCAAAGAATTGAACAGGCTCTGTGAACTGGGGGTATTAGAGTTTCAGCCCGCATCAGAATGGCGTCACCCACATTCATAATACCAAGAAAGATAACACCGTACGTTTTATCTCAGATTTTAGGGAGGTAAATAAACGACTAGCTAGGAAGCCGCTTTCCATTACCTAAAATCAGTACAGTGTTGCAAGAGTTAGAAGGTTTCACTTTTGCTACAGCCCTTGATTTAAACATGGGTTACTACACCATCAGATTGGATCCTGATGCATCCAAAATCTGCACCATCATCTTCCCATGGGGGAAGTATTCTTATCTTAGATTACCGATGGGTATTGCAGGTTCTCCAGACATTTTTCAGGCAAAGATGTCAGAGTTAATGGTTGCCTTAGAGTTCGTGAGAACTTATCTGGATGATTTGCTTTGCATCACCAGGGCAAGTCTGGATGACCACCTAGATCATTTAAGGTTGGTACTTACCAGACTGCGAGAAGTGGGCTTGAGAGTCAATGCCCCTCAAAATTTTGTGCTGTAGAAACAAAATACCTAGGGTATATCTTAACAAGGACTGGCATCAAGCCACAACCAAACAAAGTACAAGCGATACTGCAATTACGCCACCAAAACAAGTCAAAGACCTCCGTAGGTTCCTGGGCATGGTCCAGTACTATCGAGATCTTTGGGCAAGACGTAGTGAAATGCTTGCCCCACTCACCTCACTTGTAGGAGTGTGGTCATACCAAAGTCACCAAAGCCAAGAAGACTAAAACGCGACCTTGGTATTGGGATGAGGTACATCAAATAGCATTTGATAACGTAAAAGCTGCTATCGCTAAAGATGTAGTTTTAGCCTACCCTGATTTTCAAAGCCATTTGAAATATTTACTGATGCCTCATCTAAACAACTTGGTTCAGTGATAACTCAAGGGAATAGGCCTCTTGCGTTCTTCAGTAGGAAGTTGTCTGAGACGCAACAAAGATACAGTGTGACCTAAATTGAACTACTGGCCATAGTGGAGACACTAAAAGAGTTCAAAGGTATACTGTGGGGACAACAAAGATTTTATGTTAGGATGTTATTGCAGATGTTTGATTGTTGTATCCAAATAGTCTATCTAAGATTTATTGCACTTCTTAGTTTCTATTTTTATATCTAATATCATTATAGTGCTATGAGAAAAAAATATTATGAATAGGTCAGTTCCCTCAACCTCATTAATTCATCTTGAAAACAGAACTATATCACGACGTAACTATGGTATCCCCTAATCATAATGTTTATTTCAAAATAGTTTTTCCCGGTGCCATACTTTTCTGTCTGAAACTCCTTGCCATGTTGATAATCACAACCAATTGTTGTAATTATTTTTACAGTTGCAAAATAAGACTTTTGTGTTGCTTGCAGTCTAATATCACGCCAACTTTTTGCTAACAAATTAAGATGGATACCTTGAAAGGCAGCCAAAAACACTTACGTCTAGTGACATAATGATCTCATCAAGTTCTGGCAACTATGGTACCCATTCAGAATTTAGTTTGGCCAATTATTCCGCAGATATGGTTGGCCACTCATGTGGCCTCAATGTCCAACCCTTGCTACTTGAGATCCAGCCAAGATTGCAAAACCTTTTGGGACTATCTTGAGAGCATAAGTCCACCTCTACACATCCTCAGGTTGTTGAGATCACCACCTCAAATTAGCTCACGTTAGGTGTCATGATTGAGATAATGGTTTAAAGTGTTACACGAAGAAATTGGTATGTTTTTTACGCTGATGTTATGGAATGATGCTAGTATGATGCCAACCCATGAGCAAAAAATATTTTATGGTTGCTTCAAGTAAACCACAGACAGACTGTCTGACAGAGTTCATATCCAAGTAATATTTAGTTGAAACATGTTCTAGATGATGTGTTCCAGCCTTAACGGTTCACAGTCCAGTCAATGGACCAAACTCAATTCTGGCTTGTACAGTACAATGCCATACTGGGATAATATTGGCTTATAGTTGTCAGAGGTTGTCGTGTGTGGGACTAATATGGTCAACCATTAAAGCCCCAAATGGCAACAAAAGATTAAAGGCTGATCGAACAATTAATAAGATTCCAGACGCTCAAACGAACGAACGAACGAACGAATGAACGAACAAGCAAACAAACAAAGGAATGAACAAACAAACCATGACTGCATCTCCTTAGTTTCACTTGATGAAAAATTGTTGAAAAAGGCACCATCAAGGACATGTCCTGTACATGTCCTGGACATGTCCTAGGCATCTAGTGTTTTAGGTGTTTTCAAATGAGGGCACAGGACATTAAATTTTGGACACAGAGGACATGACAAGACATGAGAGGATATGGAGTGCTTACTTCATTTAAGGATCCTTTTTTGATACTTTCGGGTGATACATACCAAGAGTGGTGGCTGTTGCATGCATGTTACATTTCTTTTTGTGCAATCCGTAAAGCTTGAGGTACATGGTACACAAATACCTAAGATACCTAAGTATGGACCCAGATACTGTTATGTAATGTGTGGGAGTCAAAACTCTGAGGACATGGGGTGGACATGGGACTCAACACTGATGTATGTCTGCATGTCCACAAGAAAATTGTTCCGGAGAAATTAAGGACATACGACACCCTCAATCACATGTCCAGGGCATGTCCAGGACATGTGAAACTAAGCACATCTCACCATCAACAACGCAATCAACAGCAAGAAAACAACAAAGCCTTTGCTGCAGCATTTGTCGATATTGCTGCTCCTCACACGCATCCTTCCAATCCCCTGTCAATCCTCCTGAACAGCAACCACCACCACCAATCATCTATTTTGTGCACTTGGATGCACATCCTGCTTAGTTACAATGCCCCCATATTCCCGGTGATGTTTGGCCAGTTCAAAGACAACCACAAACACCTTCCAGCACTTATCCACTCCATCTCATAGATGGACAAATGCTATGTGGTCATGAATTTGTACAACATCATCTTTGAGGCATTACAGCTGACGGCATAGTACGTTGGGTAAAGTGGTGCGTCTACAGCAGCACCAATGCTGGTGATAATGTTGAACCGCCTATACCCTACAGGCACAACTACATCATCAACTGGAAGAAGCAGATCTCATGCTTCATGCCAAAGAACCATCGTCAATGGGATGTCAAAAAATAAACTGACAACCCCACTTTTTCTTCTCAAATAAAGAAACTCCTCGGCAACATAAGGAGGATGCAGGTCCAATGTTGGGGTGCTTCACCAGGGATCAAGGGTGAGAAGGGCATACACGCCTCAAGAATTCGAACAGATGATGGAGCTCTGCTCCAAACATGACCAAAAAGATGCTTCCCCTCTTCTATGATATTTAACTCAGCTTTCAGCTAGGCATGATTACAAGGCTCAATGTTACAGCAAAGTTCTGCTTCTGCTTACCATATCTCCTGCCCTATGCAAAACATGAAGACTGTGACATCATGGGTCTCTTACCTTGGTCTAAGAATGTCAGGAAAGAGTAAGATGCTCCAAACCAACTGATCTTTGCATCTATTGACCCATTGTATGATACCCACTCTCTTCTGAGTTTGTGGCTCAAGTATAGATTTGAGTTCTACCTACAAGACAATGAAGGTGTCTTCTGTGTTGATGACATAAGGATCCTGTTCAAATCAAGGGCAAGATTCAAAAAATCCTATTCAGCATCCTTAAAAGGTGAGAGGCATTGGCCTACTTGAAGACTCACAGCACTCACAAGTATGGAGTAACCTTGGCTCAAGGCAATTGGTGTTCCAAGTGTAAGACTTCCTTGTGTAGAGGATATTGTTGCCATTATGATAAATTGTGTCTAACTTCATTCTATCTTATTTTTAGGATGACGGGATTACCTTTTGTGACAAAAAGCCAGCATGACACATATGATGATACAAATATTTGATGTGTTGATACAAAGGTCATGGCTATGCTATCCCGGGGAGGAGTTGTTGGATACTAGGTGCATCAAGACACATGTACGTTCATGGGCACCTAGTAAATTGCCCTCAACCTGATCAACAACGAAACCAGCTCACATCTCTTCCACTTCTGGTCATAGAAGATGTCAAGACAGAGCAACCCGTGGAGCCTCATCTTATGGCTAAGCTTTCAACCTCCTCTAAATCATTTTATGACCTTTGGAGAGAGTATGCCTTTTACAAAACTGGTGTCCAAGCAACATGATTTCACTGAGAAGGAGAGAGGAGCTGGTAAGTCAAAATATTCAGAAGAGGGGTATTCAGCTGACAAAGCATGTGACCTAGTTTATACTCTAATTTATTGGTGCATGACAAAGATAATTAATTATATGATCTGTGATATGAAGACAGGTGGACATCCTATGCTTGCAATTCATCAGAGATGATAGGGTTTAAAATCCTTATTGGGATTGCTTGCTTGTGATTAGGTCGTGATTTGAATCTAATGTTTGTCTTTGTTAGTTTGTTATAAATCACTAGCTTTCTACACATATGTAAGACCTTTTTCACATCAAGTTATTACTAGATATAATATGTAGAATTATTTTTAATGGTATTCTGGGTGTTGTCTACCACTCATGGCACATCCCACTGTGCAGTAAATATGAACCCATCTACTTCTACCTAGCTGTTGTAGTAAATTCTGAAGTAATTTATCAAGGTAAAAAAGTAGGGCCTCAAGTAAAAATATCGTGACATTTTGTCAAATTCTTCAGTCCAAATCTCAAAACAAAATAATACTCCCAGATCATCACAAATTCTAGGGACTCTACTAATATCGATGAAAACATCCTTAAGTCGAGGACAGAAATGGCCTCATTGGTTAAAACCCCAAAGTCAAGTCATACCTTATTAAGAATACCTTCTATGCAATAGAAATTGACCCATTTACCTTACTCTAAAGTCACTTCGAAGTCATGCTCTTATCATACTGCCCTAAGTTTACCATGTACACTGAATTGTGCTGGCATCTGAATACAATACAGAGGTTTATTTACCATTGCATAGGGCTATTAGTCCACCATGGTGATCTTTCACAACATAAGATACTACTCTAAATCTTGCAAACAAATGTGAACAATTGTAAAAAAAGATGTACGTGTATGAGGACTGTACATATTTTCTTAATTAATGGATTCTTCCAAGATCATGGAACTCTACAGGATCAGAGGAATTCACATAGATTTGTGAATAGGTTTTAGAATTGCTGATTATTTGAGTATTGCAGCTTGATCTTGCACTGATCTCACATAGAAATCTACATGGTTTCTGGAAAATATGAGCATCTTTAAAACATCTTTGTTGTCATGGTCCATTCACATTTGTGAATTATTTTAACCAATGAACTTTTATTAAGCAAACTTGTATTTTCACATGCAAGTTTTGTGTGTTTTTTGCAAAGTCCTTTGCCTTGTCATCCTTCCTGATGATACACCAAAGCACCGAGTTTTAACAGTTCCAATGCTTTGCTAGCTGGCTTCCTACTATCAGTAAAAGGATTTCTCATATTTGAGTTCATAGAAAATTAAGATTGATATGATTGGCAATCGTCTGTATCTTTTCTAGGTTGCAAATTACTTATTTTGTGACTGTCACAGAAACTACCCAAATTATTACTGCCGCAGTAATCATGGTGATTCAGTAATTTGTCGGTAGGAGTGTCATTGATTTCCCTAACCCCAACCCTAATTTTTTGGTTCGATAGTATTTTTGTGGTGACAAGAGCCATCTTCCCTCCAAAAAGGGAAATATTACCCAGGAATCCTAAATTTCTGAGGAATTCATGGGTAATTTGCAACCTAATATATTTAGAAAAATGAATTATTTATGTTATCATGGTCTATAAGATAAGTTACACTTTCTTATGCAAGTACGGTGGGAGTTTTTGCAGAGTACTTACCTTGTCATCCTTCCTGATGATTCACCAAAAGGGTGAGGTTTGAAGTGTCAATGCTTTACTAACTGTTTTCCTGCTAGTAGCAAAAGAATTTTTTGTTTTAAAGCTCTGACAGGAAATTGAATTTCATAGAAAATTAAGATTGGCATGATTGGAAATCAGATTTCTGAATACCTCAAATTTTCAGGTAGAGTTGGTTTGTTATTTCATAGAGTTGGTTATGTTGCCACTGAAAAAAAGGGTGAAAAAATATGTCAAGACTTATTCACAATCCCATAGCTCTGCATAAAACCTTTTTATCATGTCCCATGAACAAGGTTGACTGATTGTGTGAACCACAAATGACATATCAAAATAGGTTTTACACAGTTCTAAAAAATATCTTTTCATTTGTATTTACAGAATGTGATCAGGAAATGGTCCATCATTAGCCCGCTCTTATTTCAATAAAGGGGGGGGAGGTACAAATATCTTGGCTAAGAGAACATTTTTTGGGTGCCCCTAGACCACAAATGGTCACAGGGTTTCCGATTTGAAGTTTCCTACCCATGAACAAAGCAACAATTCTTTGTGAACTTATGTTTATTGTTGCCAGCTCATTTACTGTTACCAAACACACATTTCACATGTTTGCATGACTCAAAGTCTTGTTGTTGTAACAGGGCTCTATGTGTGATTCTATGTATGAAAGACACCTATGTTTTGGCTAGTGAGTACATAACTTAGACTATTACCTGGTATCTTGCGCATTAAACAATTTGTAGATGGTGAGCAGTCTTCTATCCATGGTACATGATCTGGAGCAAGTATGCTAGATGTGATGGTCAATGTTTGGGGAAGTGGCCGCAAGCATTGCAAGTAGTAGGATGATAGTAGGATGGGTGGGGTGGGGAATCGCACAGAAAAAATAGATACTAGAGCAGAAGAAACCGTGCTAATACAGGTATACAAACTTGGCAGAGTGCTAATGAAAATAGAAGAAATATCCTAATTAATGGTGGCTAGAGCATAGCTAATGCAGCAAATATATATGCTGGGCATCTAATCTCTGTTTTGAGTGGCAGAAGAATTTACCATGAACTTTGAGCCCAATGTCTACTGGCACCACAGACAACAAAAACAGGAATCTAATGGTAATGCAGAAGTAGTTAAAAGCTTGGAGAATTCAGATTCCAAATATATGATCATGTATGACCTGCATTAGACCTTGAACAAATCGAGTTATCTGTGATGCTATGGTATAAATCTGTGTTTAGGTAAATGAAATGTCAAAAGATACATTTAAAAATAACTTTTAATATATCCAAGCTACCTTATTGTTCATGTATTTTTTTGGTATCTTTGCTTATTTACTTTGGTAGGAGGTACTTTTTTTTGCCCTTTCGTGCCAAAAGTTTCCACCCATTTAACTTGATGTGATGTGCCGTGGACGTGCCCATAATGTGTGGTGCATTTAGCTGCCATCTGGCATAACTCCACAACTATAAGTAGTTGGGCATGTTGCTGATGTTGACGTGAATCTATTTTTTTATGTTTTAGCATTGACAGGGTGCCCACACAGCAAAAAAACGAATGTCAAGAATTTGACTCCCACAAGACCTATAATGTGAAAGATCTAAACACCGATTTATACGGTAGTTTTGAAGAGAAGTCATGATTGTATAACATACATGCACTGATGTTCTGACTTGAAATAAATGTCAAGAGTAAATCCCCCTCTCCAATAGTCCCCCTGGATATAATTTTTATGAATGCAGCCACACTTAGTCCCTATTAGAAGAAATTAATTAGCAGGTTTTTTTTCATACTCTCAAATCATGGGATTTTGATGTAATAGGCCAAGAATCTGCCTTCTTTAGTACCCTTATGTACTTAACAAAAATCCTAAGACCTTTATTGCCACCAAATGATGATGCTACAAAGTATTCATCACATTTCCAAGTAATCACACATTGGCTGGAAAGAAGTTTGTACATTTAGGAACTATTAGTCTTAAGGATACCTCCTGATAAAGAATTTCATGAACGCTGATAGTAGCATACAAAACATCAAGAATTAAATGCTCACGGATGAATTTAACATCAGATTGGAAAGACCTCCTCTTGAGGCACTGTTTACTCAAATCCCAAAAGAAACATCAACAACAATATGTCTTTGGTTGTTTGTGTTTTTGAACTAGGGAGACATTGACTTCATGAATTCATAACCATTACAAAATGCTACCTTGATCAAAATAATCAAGATTTAAGAAAAGGCAAAGATGAAAAAAGCTGACCCTCACACATTCTTGATGAACACTTTCCATTGAAGAAGTATGTGTTTGTACACTAGTGCTCTTGTCAATTGATCAAAGTGGGACAAAGCATTGTTGGATCTTGGAGATGCTCATAGAAAGGATATAAGCTGTATCTTAAAGTTTGTGTGACAAATGGACACTAATTAAGGCAATGAATATCAGTGAATTTAAAAAGAGAAGCTGATTTGTAATGTTTATGTGATTTATGCTCTAGTTTGAATATCATTTAAGTTCTGCCACAATAAACTTTAACAGTCCAAGTTCACATAGATGATTTAAAAAGTTACGGTGGTGACGGGGGTCTTAGCAGTCTACTATGTACTCATTGTGATTATGATTTCATCTTTTTGGTTCAAGTTTTTTTGTCAAGCTTGTACAAACTCCTACAAATTCAAACTTCACTAGCATTAATTAGGAGTTCGATGAAATATTGGATACTTGTTGAAGTAAGCACAATTCTATCAGATTTGAATATTCTCTTATGATTGGATTGAATTGTTTTCGTTCTTGTATTATGTGAATGTGTATTGCCTTTATATATTATGAATGACAAGTAGTTCTGAGGCAAAGGTTGGTGCATGTGCTCAATGGATAATTAAATGGTAATAAATAGGAATTAAAGCTTGCATTGCTGTTTTGCTTGTACATTGACGCACATCATGTCAGGCAAAAAAGTGGACAAAGAAACTTACCTATGGGATCTCCCTAATTACCACTACGACCATTTTCCGGTCAATCATAATGATCTCTTTTTGTACTTTGCCCCAACACCTTATCTTAGATATTTGTCTTTGTGAATGCAGAAAGTTGGATGAACATAAGTGAGCATCATTATATTCATCAAAATTCACAAGAGTAGTATAGGGTAACTATTTTACATAGAAGTATATTTTTACTCAATTACTAACCAACTCCTCTGTCATGGCCGCTGCTTTTAACTTTCCTTGGATATCAAGATCGCAGCCATTTAGTGAGACTGGGATGCACAAAAAAGGAGATGCGTTTCTTTCAGTTCATTTGAGGAGGGTTGCGGACCCATTTGTCAGGTATCAAAAATGATCAATCTCTAACAAACTTGTGATACATTGAAGGTATCTTGATCATCGATCCTCAAAGGCATTGTAACATCTAAATCACAACCGGTTCCTCTCCCAATTCTCCAACAAAGCCCTGGTCTGTCTTGAACAACCATAAAAGGCATTCTCACCGACACTAAGCAATGTCACGGGAACTTCCTCCAAATCCAAAAGAGAGCAACGTTGAAAAGCGCGACTTCCAATTGTTTCCAATCCAATGGGGAGATTGATAGATTTTAGGGATGAGCAATTGAAGAATGCCCATTCTCCAATAGTGCGGAGTTGGGACGACGTGCGAGTAGAGGAATGCGTGGTGGCAGAGGTGCTCCTTCTTGCATGGGGGCGTGTCACTTGATCAATCTTCTTTTCTTCACCATCGTTTGTCTTTTTGGTGATACCTCGGGTAGACTTGGACGATCGAGTTAGAAAGATGACTTTCTTCAACTTGGAACATTTCCTGAACGCCTTGTCTCGTATGTTCACAACAGAGGAGGCAATGGTGACGGATTCCAACTCATTGCATCCCTGAAAGGCTCCTTCTTCGATTGAGGTGACGGAAGAATGAACCAAAACATCTTTAACATTCTTGGGCACGATTCCCTTTGTCTCTTTTCCGTTGCTCACTTTCATGGCATAACCGCCCTTGTACACATAGTCAAAGTTACCCTCAGGGGGAGGAGGTGACGATTCACACGATTCCAGCGACTCAATAGACGATTCATCACCATCCTCTTCATCGCAACACGATCCCTCATGAGTATGCAACGATGATATTTCCGAGGGAGTTGATGTACTCTGCGTGGTATCTTTATCCTCACTTTTCTCCGAGCTTCGAAACGACAAGCTCGCGCCCCTCGAATACTGTTCCCGGTCACGTGGCTGCCCCCGCACAAACCCAGGAGGGGGCAAAGAAATCCCCAATGGCACGCCCCCATTGCCTGTGGAAGGAACAGGGCGATCCAAGCTGGGAAAATAGCCAAACGAGAAGGCATCTTTTCCATTCGTCATTTCCAATGAAGAAAAAGCTCCGTTGCGGAAAGCATCGGCAATCCAATCGTGGGGATTCATCTCATTCTTTCCTTGCCGATTAGTCATAATATCGTTATCCTCTTCTTCTTGGCTTCGCTTCTTTCCCGGCGTCTTGGCACCGAACGACGGGGGGCGCAGACTCTCACTTCTCTCCAACACGGCGCCCATATCATCGGAGTTCCATTGTACGCCCACACTCCTTCGACACGAAGCCTCATACTCCCTGCGAACCATATCCCATTTGATTTTGGATAGTTTATCATATGCCGCAGTCAGTTCCTCCAATGCCTGCATCTGAGTATTATCGCGGTCGGTGTGGTCATACAAGGACTCGGCGAGCAAGTGTCTGCGAACTTGTTCCATGTGCAAGACGGCCATCCTGCTGAATTGCTGGGCGTTTTCGAGCATTGATTGGGATTTATCTGCGGAGTCCATTCGTAATGACAGATTCATGTTGGCGGGCGTGTGGATGTTTGTTGGTGAGGATTTTTCGGTGAGCGAGTAGAGAGGCCGGTTGTCCATTGCTTTGCTAGATTCTGGTTCAAACATAACTGATTTTCCTATGGTGACGTTGGATTCTTCACACAAATTGATTCGTTTCAATGATTCCTTTCAACGAAATAACAAATGCCCCTATCAATCCCCCTTTTTCCCAATGGGAAAATAGGGTAGATTCGAATCGAGTTCTTGGCGATGTGAAACGATAATAAGTACGCTAAAATTTCAAATGCAACTCGAGGTGAATCTTTGACTTGTAAAATCAGAAATGAAGGGGAACGGTTCCCTCTCGTAGAGAAACGTAGGGAAGCAGCAGTGGAGAATGCTCGTTGATCGCGAATAGGATGATGACGATGGAAGGAGCGCGGGCGAAATTTCAAATATCAATGCAAATACTCTGGTATGGCATGAAAGAAACAAGGCAGCAAATGGCCTGAATCGCCAATCAAGAATGTGATTGGAGAAAGATCGCGCGTACTAAGGCGTAATACTTGGTGGTTTTGCTTTGGGAAATGGGAAAAGGCCGCGTTTCAATGTTCGAGAAGGATGCACGACCGACTTCAAACTTGCTTGCACTGAGCGGACTTGTTCACGCTGCGGTTAAAAAATCTGAAATTCAAACTCAAACGAGGAAGCGAGGCGAGATACCTGCGGTATGTACAATGGTTCAGCACCACGAGAGAGGCATTGATGGGAGGAGGCCGGGTTGGTCGATGTTACTTCGGACCTCTTCGGACAATGGTAAAAATAATATTATGTTTCGATGTTTTGGTGTGTCACTCCAGGTCACTCCTTGCGAGCAGATGATAATAATATGAATCGTGGTTGCAGTCAATAAAAAATGTGGGCAATGGAACGCGAGAGGGCCACTGAACGATTCCAAATGGATTCCATGACTTTCCATCTCTTTCCATGACCGACATCGAAACAGAAAATGACGACAACGAGAATGAACTCACGAAGATAAAAACGTATCTTGAATTGAAATGTCCTTTGATTTTCCGTTTACTTGATGTGATATCTTGTTGGTCGCTCACGGGTCCAGGACAGGTTTTATGGTGCACGTCTCGTGGTCGCGTGCGGAGCAATCTCCTCGGCAGTTCTTCACCCATCACAATAGATCGCGATTGTAGATAACCCCGTGTGAACCATGCCGCCGCCGCCACACGCCACCTCCCTCGCCCCCTCCTCAACATCCATCGGCCCACCCGTGAAATCATGGACCAACACGGCCATGAGGGCACTCGCTTCCTTCCTCGGCGGCAGCGGCAGCTCCAATCGCACCGCCGCCGCAGTCGTCGATCCTTCTAACGAGCGCGACGTCAGAATGGGCTTCGCCATGGGAATTCCCACCATCATCTCTCGCGGCGTGGGCTGTGATGGCGGCGTAACTCGATATGCCCCGAATCAGCTGTTGGCGTTTGCGCCGTTTCCTCGTGGGGCGGCCGGAGCTTGTTCGACTTGGACGGCCGGCAAACTTGCATGCGGAGCGAGGACGTTTTCTACCGCCAAGGACAGCGTGGACGGTGCGGCCGCTCCGTCGCCGTCGAAACTTTCCTCGTCGAGGGCGCGTCGGGCCACCTCTCTCCTCCCCTCGTATCTCATTGATGCACGCTCCATTCAGAAGTATGATGCTGTGTCCTGTCCGGAGGGAGCGCTGCAGTTGAGTGTGGCGGAGAATCAATTGTGTGAGCGTCCCCTAACAAATGTCAAGTTGATTCGTGGGGATGAGAATGATGCCGATGGGAAGGATGATGCTACGGGCTTTGGAGACTTGACCTTGATGGACGTGCTGAGCTCGTTGGCATCTTCTTCGAGTGCCAAACCTTCGAGCCTGAGGAATGGGGATGCTTTTCGAGATGACATCGCAAATGCACAATCCCATGTATTTCACAGAGAAATGGTCTATTATCAACCCACCCAGGGGACGCCGGCGCTACGCAAAATCATGGCACAATACCTGCAGAATCTTTTGATGGATCCAATAACGCCGGGCTCGTCTACCAGTGTGAGACAATTTCATGCAGACAATCTAGTTCTTGGGGCAGGATGCAATGCCGTCCTCGAAAATCTATGCATGTGTCTCTCGGATCCAGGGGATGCCGTTTTGGTCCCCACTCCTTATTGTAAGTCTATTGCCGTTCTGCTCCTTTTTTGTCCTCGTGCTCCATTCATATCTCCTTTGTTTTCTCCGTCGTTGTATCGATAGATGCCGCGTTTGAATTTGATTTGGGTGCAAGGGCCGGATGCCCAGTCGTCCCAGTAAATACCATGCAATTTCATAGCCCCAACGATAGTCGAGGTGATAATGGTCCGATACCGGCAGAGTGGTATTATCCCAATACATTCTCATTGGATCACGCCTATGCACGCGCTGTCAAAGAAACTGGACGCCCGCCTCGAATACTACTTTTGAGTCATCCCAATAATCCATTGGGGGTGTGTTATCCTCCCGCGGTTGTCAAAGAATGTATTGATTGGTGTCGTGAGAGAGAGGTTCACTTGATATCCGATGAGATTTATGCTGGATCAGTCTACAAGACAACTCATGCTTCACCAATAACTGGAGAACCGGAAGCAACGTTTGTCAGTGCCATGTCTTTGGCATCCAATCATTCTCCATCATCCACCGGATTAGGACTCGGGCCCTACGTCCATCTAGTGTATGCTCTCTCCAAAGACTTCGCTTTATCTGGCCTTAGAGTAGGAGTGGCCTACACCGAAAATGATGAAATTTTATTTGCTCTTCAGAAATTAAACGATTTTTGCCAAATTTCCAGTCATACGCAATTGCTCGTCGAGAGAATGCTGACGGCCACAGTTTCGCGACGAGGAAATGCGACGCCGGAACAATTTGTCGATGTCTATCTCGAAGCAAATTGCAACAATATACAATACCGATCGGAGAAATTGATGTCCTGTTTGAACGAGTTGGACATACCCTACCTCTCGCCCGATTCAGGATTGTTCCTCTGGATGGACCTACGTGAGTTCCTCCCTCCACTTTCCATTACCGAATCATCCGACGATGAAGCACTGGCTTCCAAAGAACAACGTGAGCGTGAATTGTATTTGTCACTCATGAAAGAGTACGGATTATTATTCACCCCTGGGATGAGTATGAGGAATGAAAAGGCGGGATTTTTCCGATGTGTGTTTACTGCCGCTAGTGATGACGAGTTTGAGTTGGGACTGGTCAGGATTCGCAAATTTGTGGAGGGAAGGAGAGGTGGGAAGTGATGGCAATCGCTGCAGCTAATACATGACACGCTAGATAGCCAAGTTCATAACAACGATAAAGTGGAAGCCAGTGTAATTCTTCTATTAATGGGAAGAATTCAGTTCAATCAATCAAACGATCATTTCTTTTTCGAATAAACAGATCGCTTATGAAGTGCATACTATCGTACAACCATGCGAATACACGTAACACTTTTGCACAAGGGCTGAATAAAGATTGAATCGCAGGAATCCAAAATGACTGACTGAAACTCGCATCCACTACTTTCCACGCTCCTGCACAAGGGCCGAGCTAGAAAAAAATGAAGGAATACAGCATGGCTGACTCAATCATAGCCAATACCTTCAAGACTCCATTCAAAACCCAAGCTATTCAATCTATGAATGCGTTCCTCTGTCAAGAATTTACCTCGTTTGCTAGTACCAGTGCCAACCTTTTTATATTCACTACGTAATCGTTGGACCCACTTCCCCAGCCTCATGTCCGCTTTATATTTCAGAGGTATTCTCGCATGGCCATGGGCTTGTTTGTATTTGACTAGTTCATTAAAATGATCGTCCCACGAACGATTATTGTCATATTTGTGAAAGACGTTAAATTTGAACCCCAACTCTGAGAGTTGATTGAATTTTTCTTCAACTTCTGGAGATACTTGTCCCCCTTCCTTCCAATTTTTGTACATTATGCTCATTTGGACTGCCCATCCACCAAGATTGCCGCCTTGATAATTCACGACGCTGGAAATGTTAGTCACTGTGACAAGAGTAAAGAATATTGTTAAACATTAAAAATCACTCACAGAGGCGATAATTATGATCAATGTTGAGATGACCAACATCATTATAAAACGATTTCAACTGATAGATTCGCGTTTCCCATGGGAGATGGGGCACTTCCTCTTTCTCGGTGCTGCAAAATTGCATTTCATCTTTCACTGATGAGGTCTTACCATTAGTTTCATCAAAGTAAAACCCAATGTCAGCAAGCTGCTGCATTCGTTTTTCATCGAGGTATTTGGATTTCTTCCCGCTGATGTAGTTTTTATAGTCGGTGCCAAGTCGTTGGACCCATTTGTATAATTTGAATGTTTCGTAAGTTTCATTGGAATTTCCTTCGTCTCCACCTGCATGCACTTCTTCGGAGATGGGTTGGGGCACATTGAAATGTCCATTTGCTTTGTGAAACTCCACCTTTTCCAACAAAGACGCCATGTGATTCGCAGTCATATCAATGCAATGCAATTGAATCAAAAAGAAGCGGAAAGCGCCAGTAAGATTTGCTCACCATCTTCTCAATCATATTGTCCCATACAACTTTATCATCGGTCTCCTCTTGCGCCACACCCCTCCAAGGAAACCCAATTTCCTCCAACAGCGGCGCCCTCTCCAGCATAAACTTTGGATCCTTTCGCTTATAAAACTTACGTTGATCTTTGACAAACGCCCCCAGCGGATCAGATCGAGAAGGCCATCTACCATGAGCATGATGAAATTCTTTGAGTTGTCGAAAAGTCTCTTCCCATGGTTTTGCGCTGCATCGTCCCGGAAGAAGCTTCCAAGACAACCCTACGGCATTCAATCGCTCGACCTTATCCTTATCCAAATACCGCTGTGACTTCCCAGGTGGTGGATCTGGCTTTTCCATTTGGGCTTCAGCATCCAAATCAATGCCCTTTTGTTCCAAGGCTTGCTTCTTTTTCCTGAGTCCTGCCACCCAACTGCCCAACGAAGGATCTTTCTTGTATCTTGCTGGCACGTCAACGTGGCCGTATTCTTGTTTAAATTCCAATAATTTTTCGTACATTGTGTCAAAGTCTGGCGGTTCCCATTTGGGAGTTCGGGCGGGTGGTTGATCGCTCCGTTTGGCGGGCCGGGATGCCGCGGCGCGAAGACTTAGTTCTTCTTGAAGACATTCCTCGAGTAATGGAGGTGCTCCTCCGTCGAGGCTGATTGAGAGACTTCTCTTCTGCAATACCTTGAATGTCGTCTTCATTCCTGCCATTAATGTTGTAAAGCCTTCAGCGTCAATGCCCGTCCTGGCATTGATCAACGAGGAACCTTCTACTTCCCGCAACTGTCGTTGCAGCCAGCTGAAATATATGTAAATTTCCTTATGCAGTTCTTCCCGCTCCGCATCAAGAAGCAAAGCCGACTGCAGAAATTTGGCACCCTTGCGACTTCTCCTCGCCACGGCGGCTCCATCGTACCCGTTCCCACTCTCCCCGACCGAAGCACGGCGCGCTGCTTCCTCCGGCACATCTCGTGCAGTGTTGGCATCGTGATAAAAGTAGGGGTATCCCGTGACCGCTCCCTCCCCATCGCATTGCACGTGCGGAACGGCATGGGGATATCTGTGCATCCAGTTGGCCTTGGACGAATACGGGACAAACACCATCCGAGTGCGGGCAAAGCCATACTTGTGGAGGTGCTGGACCACGTTCTCGACGAATGTCACGTCGGATATCCAGGCGAAGCAGTGCTCGCGTCGTGAGGAGGAGCGGAAGGCGTGGAGGATGCCGGACGGGGCCGTAGCATGGTGGTTTTTGGGTATGTCCGATTTGAAAATGAACTTGGATAGTTGCACAGACGGGACCATTGTTGCAAACATACCATGACAAATGACCTCAAAAGACTCATTTGCCGCCATCATGCCACCATCTCTAACTAAGTACCATACCATATCTAGACCATATCTCTAATCTGTGCAGATGACCCACGCTCTCTATGGTATTATTGTATTGTACCGTACAATACGGGAGAGCAAGGAGGGAGGCTGACGGAGGTCACCGTCTAGTCGGGAGGACCCCCTCCGTGGGTGATTTGCCGTTTGCCGGGCAAGTCTTCCAGAGGACGTTGTCACTAAAAAAGTCTCGAATATTGTAACCTGGGGTTTTGTTCATCAAATAATCTCGCTGAACTTTGTTTGTTTGGTCCAAACAGATCATATGATCTTGTTCAGCCTTGGGCATTTGGGGGATGTATCCAACCAAGCTCGTTGAACTTGTCACCTTAAAGGAGGAAATGTGAATACTGAATTAAACACTTTTCTGGAAAGTAGTCCACAGGTTGTAGGAGAGTTGGATCCTGATGGTGATGCGGAATTAGATTATGAAACTTATTTGGGTCTTGAGGCAATTTCATTGGATCAGTTGCATGAGAGGAATTTATTTGGTGATGTTGGAAGCAAAGGCGACCCCATCTTATCCTCAATTACAAAAATGTTAGGCAGCTCTTGTCCTATGATGTTAGGAAGTCTTGTATGAAGGTGATGGAACTTCTTGATCCAGGTAGGTAAGCAAAGGGTTCATTGCTTTTTGATACAAAGTAAAAGCCTTACCAACAAAGATGGGTGGGTTCAAAGGTACAGAAAAAACCACTGCAGAGCAAGTTAAAGATAGAGATCAAGTGGATAAAGACTTAGTTCCAGATGTCCGCTGTGTCCACGTCCAATTTTGTTTTTGAAAAAGATACAGTCAAGGAAATGTCCAGGACATGTCCTAGACATCTTGTGTTTTAGTTCTTCAAATGAGGACACATGGCATTAAATTCTGGACACAGAGGTCATGACAGGACGTGAGAGGACATGGATTATTTACTTCATTTCAGGCTCCTTTTTGATACTTCAGGTGAAACACTCCAAGGGTGGTGGCTGTTGCACAAATGTTACATTCATTTAAGTGCAATCCATAAGCTTGTGGTACAAATTTTTTAAGAAACCTAGGTATGTACTATGTTATGCAGTGTATGTGAGTCAAAACTTCTAAGGACATGGTGCGGACATGGGACTCAACACTGTTGTATGTCGACATGTCCAAAAAATGGTGTCCTAGAGAAATCAAGGACATAGGACACATCCAAGGACTTGTCCAGGACATATCCAGAACATGTGAAACTAAGGATAAAGAGGCGGAAGAGGAACTTTACATTTAGAGGAAATGAGCACAATATTTGGTTGCTGCTGACTAGTCCCATTTAGTTGACATTGTTCATATACTAAAGCATCAAATTGTCATTGTGTTCAATACTTCTAGTCCAAGAGATAATCACTTGGTGAAAGTCAAAAGTTGCTCTGGTGGCCAGATCCCACCCAAGGGTATAAAATTTCTGTTTCTGGCAGAAATTTTCATCACCAGGGCCATAGTTAGGGGATGAGTTAGTGGTGACCCCCCTCCTCCCTCAGCAAATGAGTTAAACTACGTCACACCAGGGGAGATCCTGAATAACCAAAAGAAATAGATGGGCAATACGAAATACATTGGAATGAGTAATTTTGGGTCATCTCTATGTTTACAATGGGTGTGTTGGTAAAAATTAAACCTGGAATACAAGCTAGTGATCACAACTAGCAAAATAACTATTTATCAATGGAGTTACTAAAGTTCTACTTCAGCCAAAAGATACTCTGTTTAAACAACTTTTGACATTCCACCATGTTTATCTCAGTAGGGAGTAAGTGCAGGAAAGCACAGTCAAGAATCAACAAATAAAAATGTCATCTCAGTAATATTGTGTGACACAAAAACTAAATTATGTTATTTCACTGGAGCTTGCTTTTTGTGGACATTGACATAGGCCAAGAATCTGACTTATTTAGTGCCCCTAGGTATCAAATGAAAATGCTCTGAAGTAAGTTCTAATCCTAAGCTCCCAACTAAGAAGGTATCCTTACACCCAACTAAGAAGGTATCCTTACAAGGGCAAAGATCCAGATCTTTGGCAACAAGAGAACACCCGCCAAGAACACCTTCAAGAGAAGGGTACACACATACCAGGACTGTGTGGAATCTATCGATTAGTGTTGTTTTAGGATGAAAGGAATTGCATTGGTTTTCCATCCTCATTTGTTCATTGTAATCACTAAACAACTAGCTCAGAATTTATCAACACCAAAAGTTGTACCCTGCTTTGCCTACAATAAATTTTTTTAATAAATTTTTACCTCCAAATGGCTTAGGTCATATCTTTTGATGGCCTTTTCTGCAACATTCTCCTGTGAAAAGCCAACAAAACAGTTTTTCCTTCCTCATTTTTGTGAGCAGATCCTTCAGTAGTAAATCTAGATTAATTTTTATTTTTTCTTCAAGCTCAAATGAAACATACTCTTTATTTCTCCCTATTTTTTGAATTCCCTTCTCTGTCTCATCCAATCTTGCATTGGCCTCATAAATCAAATTTTTAAGGTGTTCCTGGTCATACGGTTTTCCAAGTTCAGAATACAACTCGGCCACCAGGGAAATAAACTCTCATGGAATTTTTCAACATCTGTTGCATTGTCTAGTAGCCACTTCTTCACTTCATCATCAACTACTTTGTTAGCAGATACCAGCAAAGCATCCTTGATCCATCTTTGTGATTCCCACTTAAGATCAAGTAAAGTGAAAGTTTACAGTGAGTGTCCCCATTATCACCATGTAGGACACAATTGCCCACAAGGGCAGAATAGTCCCCCATCCAATATGTTTTTACTTCATTGCACCTTTCCATGGTTGATGCTGTATTTGTTAAGCACAATTTAGGGATGCTTTTACAGTATTTATGGGCCAGTAGTGGGGAACCGGAGGGTGTGGAAGAGAAGGAGTGCTTGCACAGTTTCCATTTACTAGCAATGAGAATTTTTGTCAAGACAGGTCTGGAGAGACGTGATGTCAATTCTTGAGAAGCTTTTTACCAGCTGATATTTGGACATGTGTTGCCAATGATGATGGTACTAAATCCTATGTAGAAGCTTCTCTTGATATTGTGCCATTTCAAACAAGTGATCCAACTAAATTATTTCTATTTTACATAACAAAGACCACTGCTTGTCCAGCATGTCAACAAACTGCGTGCAAATCTACTTGTGGAAAAGCTCCCCAAAAACAGCTTTCCATAAAAGCATCTTGATAAGTGCCCCTGAATCAGGAGGGGTTAAGAAGCATCATTGTTGTTGTCCTGACACTGTCACTCTCAGCAAATTCTGTCGCCACCAACAAAGCACAGATCTTCTTAGCACAACATGCAATTCTAGCATCTTGCAAGGGAAATCCTATAGGATTTAAATCGGCCAGGTTCCTATCCACATTGTGATGTGGATCGTTTTCAGACTGTGTCTTTGTTGCCTATGTTGAAATCTATGGATGCTTTCAGTGCGAGGCTTTTTGAGGATATAAATTTGTGTGCAATCCATTCTAGGAGGGTCACCATCATGCCAAAAGACGTGCAACTTGCACAATGAGTGAAAGAGGAATCTCATTTGATGCACTGCAAATGTATTTTATGAGATGGGTTGAAGTAATGTGTGGGTGATTAGTGTCAAGGTTCGATTTTTTAAGTATGTGAGCTTGTTTGAATCTCCACAGCATTAGGGTGACCATCCTATTAAAACAAAATTCAGCTTAAACTTTGGATCGTAGGGGAACAACATATGACAGGAACTGGTCCACTAATGACGAAGTGTGGGCACTTAATAGTGGGGTTACTACTTTCATAATAATATGAGGGTTGTTGTGCTTAGCTGGAGAAAACGCAAAACGTTACAACATTTTAACGTTCCATAACAATTTGATTTTTTCTCAATGAATTGCCAAAACAGTGATGCGCTCTATAGTTTCTTTTTGACTTTTTATTTGTTACACCATTCCTATGCTCCCTTTACCTGCTCATTATTGCTTGGTCTTAATTTCTCTCACTTAATCGAATATGTTATGCTTGAATCCTGTAGTCATCATATGGTTGATATCACTCCCTTTAATTCCCACTTTGAACTCAGTCACTCTATACTGCTTTCTCTACTATACATTATTTTGTACTCCCCTATCCTAGTCCCCTCAGTCTGAACTCTGTTCCACCTACGTACTTCCACACCCATACTCTTTTGCCATTTTATCATTTATCACTTTCTACCTGCAAACCTTATTTTAAGATTTTCCTTGAGCTCAACTTAGATGGGGTGAGTGGTGTTTCTTTGATTTACTTCAATGGAACTACTTTCTAAAAAACTACAGATTCACTTTGAAGATAGATTTCAAGGTGATGTTGGAAGTCTCTGAATTCTCCTGTGCTGTCCAGCACAATATCACATAACAATAACTAGTAGTAACTGTTTGACACTCTCTCAAGAATCAAGATTACTTTAAGACAAGTTAGAAAACTTTAGAATATTGCCCTAAGACCAAAAACCCTGGTCAAAACCACAATATCCGGGGTCAGAATCTGGAGCTAACAACTGCCCTCCAACACCCTCCCTAGATCCAGGTTCTGGGTATTTTTCTTCCATGTACTTGTCAACACCAACAAACTTTGGGATATGTTTGTTGTACAAAGGTGCAGTAGTATTCTTTGCAAAGACACCTGCTTCATGCTCATCCCCAGGTACATGCTTGACAACTACTAGCCTCTCATTTTGGCTCATGCAAAAATGATTTCTTGCATCCACATGTCGAGTTCACCTTTCACGCTCCAGTTATTTGCTAGATCCACTGTTCCTTTGTTGTCCATTTCCAATAACATAGGAAGATCCACAGACAAGCCAACAGAGTCCAAAAGTCTGTAAACGTACAACACTTCCTGAGCAACCCCGACACCGGCAGCTGATTCAGCCTCTGTAACTGACAATGTATCAAATTTCTGTTTTGAGCTCCTAAATGTAATTGGGCAACCTTTGAGGTATACTACCTCTCCAGAAATACTACATCTGTCATCTTTGTTTGCAGAATGATCACAGTCAGATCTTCCATGAATTTATAACTTGAATTATGAACTGCCATCCCACATTCTATCAGGATACAACACCAGCCCTCAATCTGACATACCCATGACATACTCCATCAAGTGCTTAAGCTTAAGAGCTTTCATACGAGATTCATACATGCCCTGCACAGTCTTGAGTTCCATTGTAGATATCAGGCCTTGACCACTGCATTTTGTACATGCAAAGAGTCATTCCAGAGCGATACTTGGTTGCATCCCAAGGATTGAGCACACCCCTCTCATCTCCCTCTCTAACTAGCACCTGGCCAGGTGCTGCTGGAGTCTTTGGGGTTTTTTCCACCAGGCAAATCAAACTCATCCCAAAGCTTTTGAACCAACGCATGCTGTGTAACCTTAATCTTTGCCCTGTCATCACTCTGCTGCACAACATCAACCTTGTTACCGACATACTCTTTCATCTCACCTTCAATTACAAAGGCACTTTGCAAGTCAGATTCAATCTGCTTCACATCCTCAGGATGTCCCAAATCCAAAACGTCATCCACCCATAGAGCATTACAGCCAACCTGCCATTCCTTCTTAGGAAATAAGACATGGATCTGCCTTGGATTACTTGTAGTTTTGATCTTTCACCTCCTTGATCAAGGTTTGATAGAAACAATGAGTGTTTTCTTTGTACCATAAATGGGTACATTCAATAGCAAAACAACATCCTTTTGGCTTCCATAGAACTTTTCCATTCCATCTGATATGTGAATGTGCATGTGTTCTCCATTGGTGACCTTACCCTGTAGAAATGCACCCTCAACATCAATGATAATGGAAACCCATTCCTGGATCATGGCTCGTAAAGTCAACACCATATGAATTGTGCTTGGATTGGTAACTGGTGCAGCAATTGAATCCGAGTAGTAATGCTTTCCCTCCAATTGCTCATACCCTCTGGCGTTAAGTCTCCCACGACATTTCCCATTTGTTTTCTTTTTCATGGCCCAAGTTGTAGACATGATTTTTGCATCACTTGGAAATTCATTGCGCGGTACCACAGTAAATGCATTGAATTTCTGAAATCTCTCATATTCATTTCTAATCTCCTCTTCCCATGCGGCTCTGTCTGGGCTATGCATGGCTTCCCTGTAGTTCACAACTTTCAGTTCATTTTTGATGACAAAGCGCCTCCAATTCCAGCCCCTACAAGAGCAAGCTCCATATTTTCACCGTTTACTTCATTGTTGTCCAATTCTGCAATTGCTTGGTGATATCAAATTTCAGCAGCCAAGACAGTCACATCCATCATTTATCTTGCTGGTTGTTTCACCATTCGACCCAATAGGGTTGCTGAAGCAATTTGAGTGACGCTCCCCTGCTTCAGGCTCAATAACTTTGGTTGTTGCAATAGGTTCAGCCCACCAAACTCGAGTTGACTGTTGCAAGTCACTAGTCCCTTTCTCTACAATTTCTTAGCTATCATTTGATCCAATGATATCCTTGGCATCTTTTGCCTCAGTATCAAGTGGGGTGGATTCAACATCAAAGAATGCATCTTTTGGCTGGGTAAAATACTTCCGTTTCATCCAAATTACATCATGAGTAGTTACCACTCTTTTTGTTGATGGATCCCACATTCAAACACTATCAGACTCACTGCTTGCAGGATGGCCAATGAATATCATCTTGACCTATGCCGGAAGTAGTCGAAAAGTGATTGTAGGTAAAGAAGTAGGAAAAGGTGTTCCAGTTGATTGGAGATTATTTTTATGAGCAATTGAAATGATCAACAAATGAGGATTGCCCAATGGTGATCCTCTCAACTTTACCATGTAAATCATGTAATTAACAAATAAAATATTGGAGGCTAGTGTGTCCAATATTTACAGAGAAGCTCTCACACTGCAAATTTGCCAGTTGAGAAAGTATCACACTTTCAGGCTCTTCAGTTGAGCAGTTGATCCTTGTCAACTGCTTTACTTAGCTCATTTTTCTGAGGTTTATACTTGCCAGGTATGTACCGCAAATATATTCTTTCTGAGAAGGTCATGAGTTGAACTGATGTATACTTCCCCTCTTCAGCAGGAATAGTATTTATGCCTATGGCCTGAAAGTGGAGCCTGGTTGGGGCAGGGGTACCAGTAGGTATCCTTGGCTCATGTCACTCGCCCCCAGGAATGGAGTGATACGGTGTCAATGCACACAAAAATATAAAACCTCCTGTGGAAAAGAATAACTTCTGGTAGGAAAAAAAGATGGTGTAGCATGTGACAAAGCGTGAGTGTTATGTGGAGAGAGGGGATAATGTACAGAGGTTATTTTAGTCAAAATATGGTGTAACTCTCCTTATGTTCAATCTCTCTGATTTAGTTCCGCGTTGAACCCTCATGGTGCCATTCATATAAACTGACGTGATGGTCCAAGGATCCTTTCACACCGGCTTTCTGTTTTGTGGAGGATACCGTCTTTTCGCAGCAGTACTTTGTCACTGGGCTGGTAGTCCCAGTCGATGAAGGAGGCATTTTCCCGTTTTGTATTTTTATCTGTTTGCTTTTATCTGTATTACCATATTTTTGACCAGTCAGCAATGTAGGTGGCGTCAAACAACATGTCCCTTCCAAAGATAGCTGCTCCTGGTGAGGTTTTTAGTACTATGTGATAGGTAGAGCGAACGGCCCATGCGGTGTTTGTGAGAAAGTCAGCAATGTCACTCTTGCTGACTGTATCGGCCATGTCTAAGTCAGCTGTGTGGAGCATCGCCATGATTGTTTGATGCACCCGCTCGAGTATTGCGTTCGCTTGTGGGTTCCTGACACTGGTTGGCTTATGCTTCAGACCATATGAATCACAGAGGGTCTCGAAGTGAAGTTTAAATTCACTTTCGTTGTTGTAGAGAATGTATTGACTATGTGGGTAATGGCTAAACCAGGTCCTATTTATTATATTACCTTCTGTTGCTGACGTCTTGTCAAAGTAGGGTTGTTTAGTTTGGACATGTGTGTCTTTGCTCCTTTGCCCCTTTGTACCGGTGGGGATATCAAGCTTCTGGAGCTGTGATACCGGCAACTCTACAATTTCGAACCAGCTTGTTGCAGGATTGATCATTGTGATGCACATGAAGTCAATTTGTGTCTTGTCCTTGACCTTGAGGGTGTACGGTCCTATGAGGTCCACAAATAATGCCTACCATGGGTTCGTGATTGCAAGTTTTGTTGGCAGTTTTCCGTAGTTTAATTGCCTGCGCTTGTTCACCTGGCTACTATGACACATTTTGACGTGTGATTGAACTGTCTTTCGTAGACCTTTCCAATACATTGAAAGACGAAGAGTTTCTTTGAGATGCTTGATCCCGAGGTGCTGTAGGTAGTGGTGGAACCAAGCTACCGCACGGTGTTGGAGGCTTTTTGGAATAACCATTTTGCCATCCTTACAGAGTACTTTAATGGTCTCAACTAAGTTAGTTGAGTAGCCTTTGTTTAAGAGTCTTTTTTCTTCTTGATGTGCCTCCGCTATCTCTCTGGTTGTGAGTGGATAGATGGAGTCCTCTTTGTTTTGATTTGCAAACACCTGGTTCATGGATTCCTTGGTGGTTGCTAGGGATTTAGGGATTATGTTGGTTGTGCCGTGTTATGATAACACCAGCATTGTGCAAAAGTCATCCATGTTGACCTGTCATTTGTAATCGGTCCATAGTCCAGTCATGAAATGGCATCCGCTGGATGCCTGCCATACTCTTCTAAGAGTAATCTCCAGCGGTACACTCGATCAGAGGTCAGACCTAGAGCATTCTGCATTAGATTTTTGTGGTCCGTGTAGACCGTAATTTGTTGTCCCCAAAGCATACCTTTGAACTCTTTCAGTGTTTCTACTATGGCCAGTAGTTCTTGTTTGGTCACGCTATATTTTTGCTGTGTCTGACTCAGTTTTCTACTGAAGAATGCCAGCGGCCTGTTGTTTTGAGTAATTACGGCACCCAATTGAAATTTGGAGCTATCCGTAGATCTCAAATCCCTGCGAGTAGTCAGGGTAGGCCAAGGTAACATCGCGAGCAATAGTTACCTTTAAAGTGTCGAATGCTTGCTGGTGGATGTTGTCCCAATGCCACGGCTTTTCTTGGTTTTATTAGCCTTTGTGACTTTGGTATGTCCACACTCCCCAACTAAGTTGGTCAGTGGTGCAAGTATTTCACTGCCTCTCGCCCAAATGTCTCTGTAGTACTGGACCATGCCCAGAAATCTACGGAGTTGTTTGACATTTTGTGGCGGTGTTAATGCAAGGATTGCCTATACCTTCTTTGGTTGTGGCTTTATACCATCTCTGGATAATACATATCCTAGATATTTTGTCTCCCCAGCACAGAAAGATGACTTGCGTGCATTCACTGCCAAGCCTGTATCTTGCAACCTGATGAAAACCTGTCTTAGCTTATTAAGGTGGTCTTTCAGGCTACCCTTGCTGATGCATAATAAGTCATCAAAGAAAGTTCGGACGAACTCAAGGGTTGCCATTAGCTCAGACATCTTAGCGTGGAAGATGTCAGGAGAACATGCAACACCCATTGGTAACAATAGATAATACTTACCCCATGGAAAGATAATGGTGCATATTTTGGACTCATCTAGATCCAATCTAATGGTATAATAGCCCATATTAAGATCAAGGGCCGTGGCATATGTAAAGCCTTCTAGTTCTTGTAGAACAGTGCTAATTTTGTTAATTGGAAATGGTTTTCTCACTACCCGTTTATTTACTTCCCACAAATCACTGTCAACCCATACGGTGTTGTCCTTCTTCAGTATAATGAATGTGGGTGATGCCCATTCAGAATCACCTTGCCATTTGAGTACCCCTAAGTCACATAGCCTCTGTACCTCCCTTTTGGTGATTTCTACGTGCTTCTTGGGTATGGGAAAAGGCCGGCCATGATATGGCTGTGCTCCTTCCTTCAACTGGAGGGAGACCGGCTTACAATCCCAGTCACCTAGTTTCCCGCTAAATAGCTCCTCAAATTCTTGTAGGAGCTCCAGTAACTTTGTTTGTTCTGGGACACTTAGGTCTGTGCAGTTGTCCTTGACAATTGCCCTGAGATCCGCTTTTTCATATTTAGCGTCTAGTTCGAGCGTACTTTGGGGCAAGCGTACTTGGGGTTCTTTGGACGTGTCTTGGTAGATGCTATCATTCATAGTCCAAGCCCGTTCAACTGTCGCTCTTGTTTTTAATTTATTGATGTCTCTCTTTGGCAGTGAGATGTCATCTACTGTGATTTCTTTTGTCCGATAGTCTAGGACAATTCCTAACTCTTTCAAGGTATTACTACCAAGAATGAGGTCAAACCCTCCTTTGGTCATGCTGTCTTCTTTGTATTCCACAACATCAGGTTGTACAAAATACTCCTTGCTACTGGAGTATTCAAAGAATTAAGCTCTAATCTTCCCCTGTCCAGTTGTCTGGAAGCTCCCATTTGGCATATGCCAAGACTTTGGCACCTGCCTAGTCAGGTAGGGAAAGTGTTTGTCTTTTCCTTTTGGTAGGAAAATAAGGTCTCCATCAGACCCAGAGTCCAGTAGGACTTTGATTTGTTACTGGGGCAACTCCTCAGAGGTTGTTTGTATGCTCTGGAGGATTCACTTTCTGTTGCTGGTTCCATGATGGCTATTAGTGTCGTAACACCGAGGCGGTCCTTGGTGTGGGATGCAACGTCTTGTTTTGGTTGCTGAGACTATGGTTTGCACTGGGAGTCTTAATACTGTCCTCAGTGGCATTTGTTTTACTACTGACATTGTTTTTATCGTAAGTTTTTTTTGAAATATTTGAGGTTGTAGTCTTTAAATTGTCTTGAATTTTTAATTCAGACTTTTCTGTTTTGGAACAAGATTTTTTGATGTCCTCTCTGATGACAGTCAATTTTATTTTTTTATTTTTATTCGTTTGGATAGCTTTACTCGGACTGGGGGTATTTTAACTGTTAACTGTAGTATTTAGTTTACGTTTCTTACGTACATTTAATTCCCCAGTGCTATTCGACCCGCGCCTTCAAGAACTTTTGTCGGAGTGGCTGTCGCTTTCCAAGTCATTGGCATGGCATTTCTTGCGCTTGCTAGACTTCTTGTGTAGTGCTTTCTTCAACTCCGCCCAGACTATCTGGGCAAAGTTCGCACCCTCTGGCTTCCTTTCTTTTGAAAGGGGCTTACCTGTGCCCCCATTCTTCTTGATTGGAGTACCGTCTTTGTTATAACGGCGGCAGTCACGGGTGTTGTGACTTTTGTGCTGCCCCCATGCTTCTTGCATAGCACACAGTGCTTGTCAGTCCAGCCCACCTTCTTGGGCTTCTTGGGGATGCAAGAGTCCATCAACTCCATCTTGCGCTTCTGATCAGCCCCGTTTGCTTTGGTCGTGCATGAAGGCTTTGCATCGAGTTCCGCATTATTCTCAATGTTCTCTAGGACCAAGAGAAGGGCCCTAGTGCTAACCAGAGTGGTATTCTTGGTCAAGTTGTATTGGGTCTGCCACTTGGCTCTACAAGTGAGTCATGAGGTCGGCAACATCCAAGGGCAATACCTTCTTGGTAGCCTGATTAGCCTTTGGGCTGTAGTACAGGCAGGGCAATGTCTCGAGGTAGCTGTTGAGCTGTTCTACTCGGACAAAAAACTGACGTATCAAGACCCTGTTGGGCTACTTCAACATGTTAGTTATGTAGTACTTGAGGGCCTCACCCACGTCATGACGGAACACCTGCAACAGGTGAAACATGACGCACTCGTGGAACGAGTCCCAAGTCTTCGGGGGAGTCTCCATGTGGTACTCCCTTGATGTCTTCCCAAGGAGCGTGAGTCACTTGGGTCTTGATGATCTTTTCCCAAGGCTGATGGGCCTCAATGGAGAGGAGGTTTCCATACAGCTTGAAGGGCTTTGCTCCTGTCATATGTCATTGTGACGGCATGCTTCACGACTTCTAGATCCTTCAGGGCCTTGTCGTATAATGCCTTTGCTTCGGCTAGGGCAGGCGGTTCATCCTCGGGGTGCATCTCCTTTATTGCCCTTCTTCTTTTTCTCAGAGTTATGTTCTTGTGTATACTCCTCCTTTGCAATCTCTGTGTTGGGCTTGGCTAATTTAACAGCCTTCTCCGCATCGGCTAAGCTCGTGTCAAGCCCCATTTGCTTGCACGTGTGAATAGCGGAGCGTACATGCAGTAGAAACTGCTCGGGAGTCCCAGATGCCCATATTGCCACCTTTAACTCATTCCCTGTGTTGTGAAGAGTCAACTTGAAGTAGGTGGTCTTTTGGTCTTCTCAAGGGAATCCTGCACAGGATCCTGCTCAGGAATGTAGATACAGGGAATTCTTTCCTCCGACGCCTCGTTCGCACTCAATCCACTTGAGCCCTTCAGGAAATGCTTTTCTGGAGGACATGGCTCATAGCTTCTCTCCTAGACTAGTTCCCAAAAAAGTTTCTTGTAGGAATGGGAGGACTGAGGAAGAAGTCATTCGCACGGTGGTGCACGATGAACGTAGTACTCTGCGTGGTATATTTGTTTTCCCGACTGCCTGTGGGTTGTTGGGAGAGCCTTCTTTGTATGGTAGTGCAATGAACTTACTGCGTTTGGTTATTGTACGATAGTGACCTTAGCCGGAAGTAGTTAAAAAGTAATCGTAGGTAAAGAAGTAGGAAAAGGTGTTCCAGCTGATTGGAGATTATTTTTATGAGCTATTGAAATGATCAACAAATGAGGATTGCCCAATGGTGATCCTCTCAACTTTACCATGTAAATCATGTAATTAACAAATAAAATATTGGAGGCTAGTGTGTCCAATATTTACAGAGAAGCTCTCACACTGCAAATTTGCCAGTTGAGAAAGTATCACACTTTCAGGCTCTTCAGTTGAGCAGTTGATCCTTGTCAACTGCTTTACTTAGCTCATTTTTCTGAGGTTTATACTTGCCAGGTATGTACCGCAAATATATTCTTTCTGAGAAGGTCATGAGTTGAACTGATGTATACTTCCCCTCTTCAGCAGGATAGTATTTATGCCTATGGCCTGAAAGTGGAGCCTGGTTGGGGCAGGGGTACCAGTAGGTATCCTTGGCTCATTTCACATCTCAATTCCACGGTCTTTAGATTTTCCATGAGGTCTCTCTGACACAACTCCAGCTTCACGGGTTTGATTTGAATGCATGAAAATCCCATGTTCAGGCTTGTTGCTTACTGTTATCACCCTGAGGCTGTCAAGATATGCAGCACATTTACATTAGGCAGGGATATGTGCAGCCCCCATCATGGCTTTTGCCTTGCTGGCGATAAAAGGAAATGAAAGTTCAGCCTATTGTTATGCTGTGGTTTATCACGCAAAATAAACTCAAAATCCACTCGTTGAAAATACTTCCAGTCAACATTGCCAACTTAATTTTCGAGCTCTTTGTTCTTGACAGCTGGGTCCAACTGAATTATTGAAATTTGAATGCCTAGCTGCTTCTTTTTGCACATGAACTCACAGGTGCATTACATCATTCCCTTTTTAGTTGGTGTAAAGTCGCTCCACTTCTTTCCAGTGGATTTGTCCATGACTACCTTCCACCACTTGTTTGAAAACTCAAACTCTGAATCATCTGACTTGGATGTAGTGACCTTGGATAAGTCCAAGAAGACTCTCCCACCAGGAACATCTGCCTTTGGAGCTGTTCTTTCCTTGCACATCTTTTTCTGCTTTGCATTTGCCTTGTAACAATGCAGACAGGGCTTCAGAGTTCCTAGAGTGAGTATCCAACCAAGTTCTTGAGCAGTTTTCCTTGTTGACTCCTCATTGCCATGTCCTAACAATTCATGCACCTCTTGAATGCTCATTTTTGTTCCAACATCAGTGCAAGCGGCATACACATATGCATCACAAACAAATTGACATGCAAAAATGGCCCCATGTGTGGTGGGTATCATGATGTCAAAATTTATCACCCTGCCACTTCCATTTGTGAGTACGATCCTGGCTGCATTCCTAGAAGTAATGCTCCAGCTGCTGCAAAGTAGCAGTGTCAAGCTGATCAAATTGAAATTCAGCTTTTCATTATAATTCACATTTCTTTTAATGTTGCTGTCAACCCCAATGTGCCATCTTGTGCCACAAATTGACCAGGCATGTCAATGGTACTAGTTCCCTTCACAGCCTTTCCAGTGTGACCAAGGCTTGCACTGCTGAACTCTCTC
>JABMIG010000222.1:0-263034 GCA_013187285.1 Cyclotella cryptica
AGGGGTTCACACCTGCTAACACTTTGTTGGCAACTTCGTTCTGTGCTGATGAGCTTGCTCGTATCCTCGAGGACGAGTTCAACACCGTCTACGGCCATAATTTTAACCTCGGTGGACTATCCGTATTCCCATTTGCTGGAAACACCGGTTTCGGTGCTATGTCTGCTCACATCCCTGATGATGGGTTCTGCCTGCTTGTTCACGCCCCTCACGCCGGTATTTCTAAGGATGGTGTCATCGGGAAAGTCGAACGTTCAGGTATTGCCCTTGTCGACAATTGCTGCGGGTCTGCCATCGCTGCGTCCAACTACCTCAAGGGTATTACTGATGGAGGTGCTAAGATTACTCCCAAGCTCCACGCAGTTCTCGGACTTCCAACAAGGTGCTGTTCAAGAGCTCATTCTTCCATTTGGAAAGCGACTCAATGAAGCAGATAATCGCATGAAGGAGCTTCCTTATGCCTTGTATGATTCACAAGACATCCTGGTGCGTGACATCGTCAACACTGGTAAGAAGGGGATTAAATCAGGACTTGCCTTGTTGGGTGGTATCCAGATCAACACTGGCCCGGATACCCTGGACTACTTCCATCCTCTTCGATTTGAGTTCTATGATTCTGAGGGTAACATGGTGGAGGACATGTTGTCTAAGATCTAGTTCTTCATTGTCTCATATTAGTTCTGTGGATAAATTAGGTTTGTATTGACCAATACGTCTACTTCTCTAACGATATGCCTGTGAATTAAGTATGCCGACATTTACTTTTTTATTACTAGAACATGATGTTGGTGTCAGAGATACGCTCACCAACGGTTGAATTGGACAGAACCGTTCGCATTTTACGTAATCATGTTGCTAAAACGATCGTTCTGGTTGACTTCCATTTGACAGATTTTTGCACTTTCTGCAGACTGTCTCGAAATCTCTTACTTACTTTCATGGGTGCCCTGGGGACTGCATTGTGGCAATATATAATTTATTTTGATTAACGAAAGTATCCCTGAAATTCTTCCATTCTTATCCTTTTGTCACCTCACCATAGTCTCCCTCTGTATGCTTCTCTTTGTGGATCAAATCACTGCATTTTTATAAGTAGAGTGTGAACCACTGAGGCATGGGATATTATTTTAATTCGAATGCTACTGCCATAATTCTCTGTTATAATTTTGTTCCAAATTTTACTTGAGGAGATGCAATCAAAGATTATTGGGATGTCACTTGCTTTGAAGTTCGAAAGATGCAAAGTGTGGAATGAAGACAGGCAACATTATGGGACACTGTATGTTGCAAAGTAATCATGTTATGTCACACCGTCTTGTGCAAAAATATCCATAATGTGAGCAATACAAAATTGCGACAGAAGTAGACATGGTACGTGAAATGTAGCTCACATCTGCATCATCTCTAGTCTTATTTTTAGACGATTAAAACAAACCTACATTTGACAATGCATGCATCTGCACCCCATTTAATGTTTTTCAGAGCTTCAAGAAGACATTTATTTGAATATTACGAATCAAAATTGGACCTGTAATAAATCATAGCAAATTGAACTAGTTTACTTACTATTTGCTCCTTGTTAGTTTAATATGAAATAACCATACAACTCCGAGCACGCAGCCACTATAGATAAAAAAGCAAGAAAGCAGAGAGCACCAAGTGTTGACTTACTTGCAAAACAATTCAATTCATCCTAGTGTCCTCTATCTTGCTTTTTCGCATTTGACCTTATGCCACAGCAGCACTAGAAAATTTGGAAAATATTTTACACACAGTATAAATTGATTAGTTTAATGGTAGTTCTAGTGAAGCAGCTGCAGAACTGATCACCAAGAAATCACAATTTGATGGCTTAAAGAAATTTGCTACCCATTCTTAGGACACCTTAGGAAAACCCTTCTCCTCGTCCTGTATATTTCATTTCTTTGATACTCAAAGGGAAAGGCAAGTAAAAATATGTAGGACTTCTGTGCATAATCTGTTTCTGATGGCAAGGCAATGGTGTGAGATACATCAAATGCAAAGCTTGCACATTTGATTCAACATAACTGGTGTGGTGATCGTGGTAATAAATCGCAACAATGTTGTTCTCCTTGCATATTTTCCATTTCCTCTTCAATTGAAGGCTTTTGGATGTGGAAATGAAAATAATGAGGACGAAGCAAGATAAGAGTGATTTTAACTTTGTACACTTTCCCCTACCATTCTCTCCATTTTCCATTTACCTGAATACCATGGGTGGACCCTGGCATTAGAATTCTGTGTCTTTGGTGATTTCTTATTGTCATTCATTCATGCCTTTGTTAAAAAAGAGATCTGATGCTTGAGTTTGAGCACATCACAAGTTTTATTAATTCCAAGATACTGTGAGTGGAAAAATCAAGTAAACAAATATCAGATCTAAAGTTTCAAGTAAATAGCGGGGACATTAAAAGATGTTGTACAGATATTTTTGATACATCATCAGCATCTTTTGTGCATGTATTTTATGTGGACACACATCATAGAGTGCCATCCACCTTCAAACACCTCATGATTGCCAATATATCTAATTCCAATATTGAGGTGTGCAGGCGCTCGCAGGGATACTAAAGGATTAGTATGCCTTAAACTAGAATGAAATGGAGAAAATGTATTCCATGTTTATTACAGTTTGGAGCAGTGGAGATAATTTTTAATCTAATAAACATAGATGCACCTTGTTTCTCTCCAAAATTAGTCACTATAGTTAAAAATAGTCAAAGAAAATATAGAGAAGTCATGAAAGCATCAGTTTGAAAAAGTAATGTCTGGAATCCCACATGGTAAATAGTCATGTAACATCTGTTCCTTTTCAGAAAAATTTCACAATTCCATGAACCAAATGATGTTTCAATGGAAGTGATGTTAAACAAATAAACCATTTGAGGCTCATGTCCAAAAGGACTTTTGGGGATTTTGCCCAAGAAGAAAAATCTTTATTAAAATGAAAGAGTCTTTCAAAAAGTAACAATTGGGGAATCAATACATGAAGTTTTGGGTGCAATCATAATGTACATGTATTTCAAAATGTACTGACTTCTATTTCCGTACATCTTCTCAGTTTGGCATGCATAAAATAAGGAACTAGTATTAATGGAATGGAAGAAAAAAGAAGTAGTCATGTTGCTGTACTAGTACTTTATGGAGCATGTCAAATATTCTTATATTTTTTAGTTGTTATTTCTCTAGCCTATTTTTAGAATTTAGGTTAGAATACCACTTCTTTTCCGAATATTTTTCTGTTCTTTCCTTTTTATCTTTGTTCTATTTTCTGCACAGGACCACCAGATTTTTAGCATATTTTTCATTTGAATTCATGGTGAACTTGAATGAGAATCAGAAGCCTGACATGATGATCTTGTTATAGATGTACTTTCATGGCTCATTCCAGTAAGTCACAAAATCTCTCATAACCCCCCAAGTTCCCATACTTATCCTTAATCCACATCAAAAATGATGTCCACAGATTTCATATGTGGTTCATTATTACAAGGGGAAGATTTTTAAAACTTCGTTTAATTTCAATATTTGTCGTTTTGTTTTCCTGGGCAAAAAGTTGTCATTAACAAAGGCAGGCCATAGTGCAATAGTAGCTATCTAAAATTCCCCTTTCAAACATAGCATGGTGCAAATTAATGCCACAGCAACTAAAAAACTAACACAACCTGCCAGTACACTTTCGAGTGCATGGGTGTCTCACTGGAGGCTCCAGGTCCAGTAAGACACCTGCATACTTCTGTAACCCAGCCATATATTCATGTACAGTTGGGTTACCTTAGTGAACAAGTGCACAGATTAGTGACTGACAACTCGATGCCAAAGCCACATTGCATCATTTATTCTACGTTTGAGGTATAAAAATCTAAAAAAATAAACTTATCATGATTCATATAGACTCTATCTTAGTCATGTATATCTCCTACAAGTGTACAGGCAGACAACTGGAAGTATACAGTTTGGTTACTGAAAGTGTATGGTTGGGTTATGGGAAGCTACGGTTGGGTTCCAGTTTAGTACAAGTGTATGGTTCTATTACAGGAGAGTGTCCAGATGGGCTACGGAAATAAGATGCAAGATGTTGTTGACTCTTAAATTATTATAGTTTACTACAATAATTACATATTACAATTTAATCACACCCAGGATTGCCCTTCATCCCCCGAAGAATGATCCCAGCAGCAACAGGCCACATCCTGCCAAATTTCAGAACCACACTAAAAATACTACCAAGGACCAAACACACCAGCATGCTGACTTGATTTTTTATCTTGAACACCAACAACATGCTATTGCAATGTAATAGTAATAATTGAAAGTGAATTGAAATTCAAATAAGAAATATAATTAAAACAAAAAGCAGCGCTTACAGGCAGCAATGTCGGTGTGATTCGAAATGCCATCGGTGGGCTGAGTTGTGGCTATTCCAGGGAAAGTTCATAAATACATCATTCAAAAAATAAGATGCAGTGAAAGAATCAGTTGAAACAATTGAATACATACAATCTCACCTTCAAAACATATGCCGTCACTACCTACTGCCGTTGTCTTCATGGCAATGCAGGCAGGAGGCCAAACTCAGTCTGTGAGCTGAATTTTGGTCTCTCCCATAGTGGGACTGTAAGAATTTAATTGAAAAAGTATTTATCATGTGAGCTAAAAGGTGAAGGAAATAACATCTCACCTTCAAAACATACTTGCTGCTGCCTATTGTTATTGTCTTGATGGCAATGCAGGGCGGGATGCCAAACTCTGTGAAGGAAATCATATCTCACCTTTAAAAAAAACCTGTTGCTGCCTATTTTGTTGTGTAGGGAACAATGTGGGACGGGATGCCAAGCTCGACATATGGGCTGAGTTTTGGCCATTCCTGTTATAGGATGGTGAGTATTTAATTGAATTTGCTGTGAAGTTGGCTAAAAACATGGGTAAAGAGGTGAAGGAATTAGTTTTTGTTATTGTCTAGGCCATGATGTGGTGCGGAAGCCAAACTTAGTCTGTGGGCTGAGTTTTGGTCTTTCCCATAGTACAACTATAAGAATTAAATTGACAATGTGTTTCTTGTGTGAGCTAAAAGGTGAAGGAAATAATATCTCACCTTCAAAAAATACTTTTCCACTGCCTATTGTGGTTGTCTAGGCAACAATGTGGGGCGGGAGGCTGACAACTGTCCGTTGGCTGATTTTTGGCTATTCCTGTGATAGGAAGGCCAGTATTTAAGTGTATCTTGTACGATGTTAGCGCAAGAATATGAGTAAAAAAGATGAAGGAACTAACAACTCACCTTGAAAAAATATCTTCTGCTGCCTATTGTTGTTGTCTATGGGACAATGCGGGTCTGGATGCCAAACTCAGTCTGCGGGCTGATTTTTGGCCATTCCTGTCATATAATTGAAAAATATGAATTCAAGGTGAGAGAGAAGCCCTAGAGCTGCCTCTATGGTGCGAACAGGTGTGTTGTAGGCATGGTACTGTACCATGCTAAACCATATTATGCCATACTGTAGATATATTATTTTATGATGTGTGATTATTCTTCTGTTCGTATTTTTTGGCGCAGTCACTTCTCATATTCATGTTTTGGATACCTTACATGATTGAATTTATTAATTCTTATCTATCAAGTATAAATAGTAAATGCATTAATATGTTAACAAAAAATAGGTCTAATCAGTAAATGGTATACTTCTGGAAAAGGAACTTTCGAGATTTGTAGTTAGTTCCTATTTACAATTAGTTTCAAAAGTGGACCGGCAATATCAAACCAACTGTTTTGTCAATAAAAATAGAACCAATAAGCTGTCACGAATAAAATACAAAAAAACAACCACAGAATCACCTCCAAAACTTAGACTCAACAGGTGATCTTCTTTGAGGCAACTTGTGATTCATGAAACATCAGTCATTAACTACCAGTATGCCACCTATACAGTCCAGAGTTTTTCATGTAAAATAAAGCACAATGCATGAATATTTGGCTTAAGCAATGTACAAAACATCCCCTAAGCTACCAGTATAGTGTTGAAACCACCGGTAAGCCACCCATATACTCTGACATTTTCAAGTTTATGGGCACACATCTCCACCAACCACTCATCACTCCATTGCACTTGGATCATCCAGATTTCAAAAAATAAAGTCAATGAACTCCACTCAAATTTTGCTGCTACTTGGTTATCCCCCAAACAAAGCTATCTTTGTTTGCCTTCATAAACAATGTCCTGGTTTCTTGTTATTTTCCATGTGTTGCTTTCAATGTGAGAGCAATTGTTCGTAACAGTGGAACCTTTTGAAGCAATGAATTCTTTTGAGTCGACATTTTGTCGGACTCAGTTGGGGTGGCTTGCTGGTTGGAAGTGCAATTGCCATTATCATTGATTGTGAAATTGTGACTCTTGTTTGTCTCCAGCATAACACCATTTTAAGGACAAATCAGTTGTCTGCTGCAGTGCAATTGTTGGAAAAGCCCTCCATGGAGGTACCAGAGGTGCCATCATTGCTGGCTTCCTTGTCGGTGCATTTGTTAGAGATGGCTCAATTGTTGCATTTGGTACGTTTGTTGAAGGTTTTGCATTTGTTGGTGGAGAATTCATTGGAGGCGGTGGGTTTCGATTGTTGCTCAGAGCCGGCACATTCTTTTGGGCGGTGCATTCATTGTAGGCAGAATGGGCCTCGTAGAACACAAGTGCTGCAGCTTGTAGCCTTATTCCTGGTGATTGAAACAGTGTTGATGGTGTTTCGATGAAGATGTTGATTTTGAATGCTGTTTTTAGATGGTGGTATCTTGATATGAATAGGGCTTTGGGATAGTATTTTTCTGTCCCGTGGAACTTTCTCAAGAGGTAGTTTCAAAGGATTCAGCTTAGGACTTCATTTAGAAAAAGCTTGCTTAAGAAAAAACATTTGCTAGGTATGGGTATTTTTCCCAACTAGGACTAGATTAATATTAGTAACTTCGGATACCGGATACATATACTATTTGGAATGTTCCAGTGAACTTGTATAAGGAATGTACCAAGTTAATCAAGGCTTAAATTTGCTTTTCTCTTTAAATTTTCATTTTGCCTCATCTTGCTTTGGAACTTCAATGGACAATGTAGCAATTTAATTTTCAGTTTATTTTCACATCATTTCTCTTAAACCTTATATCATAAAATGCAACCAGCGGCCCAATCTCAACATTATATTCCAAGTTTTATAACAAGAAATACAACAACTATAAGACTAGTATGGAAAAGTAACATCATTGGGGTCATTGACATTTAGTGCATGGACACTTTCAATGTAAAAACTTCCATATAAATCGGAAAATCAGGTTTATCAGCAGAAAACACAGTATGTGACCTGAGCTGTTATGGAGGTGTCAACAAATCTGCAGCCTTCCTGAGCTGCAATAATGAACTAAACTCATTTTTATATATCCAGGGCAACTGGAAAGGGTGGAAAGAATTCAGGGCAGGACAGAGTTCATGATGAAAGTAGTATGATTGTGGGTAGGTATTATTGCGGAGATAATTACACATGGATAACTTAAGAAAATAGGGGCTTAGTTGGAAAAGTTGGTGTCTCGTTGTCTGCAAGCCCCATTTTTTTAAACATGTCTTGTCATCATCTCGATGTTGCGACATGTCATGAGCGTGTCTGATGATGTGCCGGCAACATCACAAGTCTCACAAATCATGATGACAACATATATTTTCCCGACATGTTCGCTTTGCACTAGCTTTGCATAAGTCGTGTCATGGTTTTTCACCGACATGTGACCTAGATTGACTCCCAGTCATGGTGTTGGCGACATTGAAAATGTTGTCAAAAATACGACTATGGCATGTCGAATGACACATCGCTGAAATGTCGACGACATTTCCAACTAAGAATATGGGGCAAAAAAAAAATCACACATTCTGACCACAAAAAATGAAGCTGGGCCTGAGAATACAGTAATTCATACACTCTTGGCTTGCCACTTCCATCCCTCACCACTCATTCCCTCATTTCAAGAAGCCACGAGAGAATCTATAGAAATGGTGGTCAAGCAAAGTCTCTAAATTGATTAGGCTTTTTTTGTGAATGAAAGAAGCATAATTCATTGCCCCAACACTGCCCTGTCATTACACAACACAGCAAAACATGGTCCAATCAAGACCCATGGGTGATGCACCCAGTGTCATTACCGCCATCACCAAAAGTCCTCCCAGAAAGGCTCAGACCCTCCTGACTGGGAGGGCTCTGGATTGACTGCCTAGATCCCTGTCCTATCCCCAACCTATCTGGGCTGGTCTCATCCAGGGCCATAACAAGATGTCAACCGGACATTATTTCTTCTCATCTACCTCACAAGACAATGCGGCTTCTTCACAGCTTTGGTCATAATATATCCCCACCCCCAGCTACGGTGCAATATGTTCATAGTATACTTTGATCAAATCCTCGTTTTCTCATGGTGCAATATTTGCACCATAAGCATTATGTATGCCTAGCATTCATGTGTTACAAGCAAAAAGTGGCTTTTGTTCTTTCTCTCCAAATACTGATGCCAAGTTTCAATTGCCTTTTGGAGGAATGAGCTTTACTTTTTCTTCAGTGAGTACGAGGGAATCGTTAATCTTATGGTGCGATATTTGAACCTCAAGGATTAATATGGGGAAAGCTAGTTACGGTGCAATATTTGCTCCTTGAAAAAAGGATGGGATATGGACCAATGGCAACCAATGGCCACAGATGGCCAACCTGAGGAGGAAGTACAAAATCACCAAAGTCCGAGTTTCTAAGGAATCTGTGTGATCGCCAAAACATGTCGGCTGCTCGCCGCCACCACCTTTTTCCAGTATGGTACCATACTGTAATTAGATGTAAGACCACTAAAGAAGATTATTTTTCTTGTGTATGACAACTTTCAATAGACTTTATTTTATGTAAGATCTTATTCAGACAGTCATATTAACAAAGATACGTCACATTAGTCACAAGCACGACAAGATACCATCACGAGTTGAAGTTGCATAGGTTTCCAAATGCATGAAAATCCGTGGGGAGGAGTCATAATGACGGCCAACAAGCAACCAAGATCAGAGTTCGCATTCAGAGAAAAAGAAGCGTAAAGTTAAGACCAAGAGGAGGGGTGCCGTCATGTGCGAGAAAAGCAATGAAGAGAGGTTTGACAGGTGAGTGGGTGCATTTAAGACGGCTAAATACAATAGGAGCCACATTTATTTTTGGGGTATCATGATACCCAACCGGCCAGACTGTGGATACCAAAAATGTGTTTGCGACTAAATTAAAAGAAAAGAATTTTGAAGCGAACGGTAGCTCTATTATAGTACTGTAGAAACATACCAATTTTCTACAAGAATGAATGGATTGGATCGTTCCGATCCCCTGCATTCAACTCACAATAACTCGTGAAAGACTGTTCAAATGAAGAAAATAAGAACACCGCTCGAAAGCTTGGAAAAAGATCTTTCGATTGATGTCAGGTTGTAAATATTTTTTTACTCCAGCTGTGACGTCATTTTCGTCAGTCAGACGGTTGACAGACAGAGCATTGTGGCTCCTTTTGTATTTAGCTGTCTTATTTACTTCGATGAGCATGGTGAGAACAACAAGAAAGCCACTTACTCAAAAAATCGTGCGGAATATCGTGTTTCTTGTAGATCTGGGATGTGAGACTTGTCGAGGTCCGAAATTTATGAGCACTTCCGATGACCAAAAATTCAAGATACGAATCATAAAGAAGTGTATGGTACAAGAGAAAGAACTTTTGATACCTGCCCCTGATCGTACACATTTAAAAATGAGAACAGCGAAACGGGCCCTTCATGACTCTTGTGAATGAATTTTGTCATTTTGTAATGAAGAAACATAGAACAAGACCGGAACGTTCCCTTTAAAATATCTAAATTATAGTAACTGTATGTCATCAAAATTTACGTGTTCGCCTGTAAGTCTATTTCAAGTTGTCATGACAAGAAAAAAATCTTCTTGCGTGGTCTTACATATGGTACACAATACAACGGTTGTCATCTGCACTCGTGTTCTTACAATTTTAGGTAGCATGTCATCAAAGGGGGAGTCTCTTTGTCACATCACGGAGAACCACTCGTTACACTCGTGGTTCACCGTGATGTGACAGAGATTCCACCTTGATGACAAGCTACCAAAAATAGTAAGAAAACTCGTGCAGATGACAACCGTATTATTATTTATAGTAATTAGCGGGTCAGCAGACATCAACAAATCTAGCACCACATCGACCCATTGCCACCATCCTTGAATGTGGCCGCTCTGACCGCCGCATCTTCTACCCCTCGCCATCTGTGTTTTCTACAGCTACACAGCGACGACTATCAACACCAATCCGCAGAGGTCATCATGATGAGGAAGGTCGCGTCGTTGTCAGCATCGACAATAACAAGAGTTTCAAGAAATCTCGTCGACTTTCGAACCATTCGGACTTCTGCTCCGTCGCACGATGATTTTTGGCTTTATGGCAAATCGTCGTCTATTGGGATCAGTCGTCAACAGGGGTCGCTGCCTCCTGCAAGGTTGCAAACGCAGCGTGCTCTTTCTAGAAACACATCGACGCAAACGCCATCACTCGAACGTAGGCTGCAGAGGACCAAGGTGGAAACCGACATGATATTCGAAAGAGAAATTCCTTTCCGCAGAAGCAAAGGCAAAGATGGAAACCAGAGTGTCCTAAAGCGCAACACGAAATTAATGGACACTCGTGCGGAAGCAAAATTACAAGCATTATCCGAAGCAAAGGTACACGCTGACATCATCAGTGCTAAATATTTCAGTCAAAGGCAAAGTGGACATGTGGATGCAGATATGAAACAACTCAACGAGGAGTTATCTCAATGTCAACATCACTTGGCACAGGCATACTCGCAGGCAATCAAATATTCATCGCGGATCCCAAACAATCCCGAAGCGACGTCCGTGGCCGAGACATTACTGTACGAATGGATGGGCAAAGTTCTGACTGGCTTTCGTGGAGATGACAGTAAGGCAGAATTGCACGACGGAGAAACTGCTAGCGAAAGCGCGGAATTCATCATGAAGAATGCAACGATGAAGAAGAAACTTATGGTGAGGACAGTTCACGGTATCATTCCAACATTGCGATCAGAACACGATGCCAGGACCCAATTTTCATTGGATGAAAAAAAACATGAAAGTATGACAATTCACAACATTCCTCCGCCTACATCCAAAGACTACATTAATGTTCTTCGAGCCTATTCCATTTCTAAAGCAAGGCGAAAGGGTGAACAGGCGGAGGCACTTATCGTCAACATGCTTGATTTGGCAGAAACATTAGCAAAGTGTAATGATGATGCTCACAATGATTTGTATACGTCGTGGATTAAGGAGAGCATTCCTAATTCGAAGATGTTTGCATTGACTATCAAGTGCTATGGTGGCTCCACTCGTAAGATTTTTTGATACTTTTAATGATGCAATCTTTATTCTGATTATTCAAACCTAACACAATGTCTTTATGCTCAACAGACAAAGATTCACTTGACAAAATATACTTACTAAATGAGGTCCATGACGAATTCGCACAATGTTGCAAGGATTTGATCCCTGGTATTTTCATCAATGATCCATATGTGCTATTACACTCGATCAAGGCACTTCGAAACTTGCAAATAGAAGAGGAGAGAAAGAAGGGGTGGCTGACAAAACTACATGAGTTTGTGACTGACCCAAATAACAAAGATTATTTTGTGGAAGAAGATAAAGTGAATCGAATAGACTCGAACATCAACACTGAGAACGATGAGCAAGTTGGATCGGATTTTGAAAATGCATCAAATCCTCCTGATGGCAATGTTGGAACCGATCCGAACGACATGTCTTCCAAAAAATCTTCTCAAATTGATGTCACCTCTGCCTACGTCACATTGATTCGCCTGTTGGCTCGCCTCCGTGGAGAGAAAAGCGCTGCCTCGGACGCTCGCAGTATATTGGATCGAATGCATGAAGTTCACAAACTTATGATGATCGGGTCAAATGATGTCGACGGTACAACCAACAGCATCGCATTCATTGACATCAGGTCAAATGCCTACAACCTAGTTCTCGGCTTGTACAAAGACAGTAAGAATGGAGAGGATGCGACCAAGGCTGTTGAATTATTAGGTCGAATGGTTGACGCGGGCAAGAAGGAAGAGGAGGAACGCGATGGGGTGCCTTTGCCTACTCATCAATCTTTCGAGTACGCCATTCTTTCGTTGGCGAAAATGAATGATAGTAGCGCTGCTTTCAAAGAGGCCGAGAGGTTGATTGCGTTAATGGAAGAAACGGAGTATTTGGATCGCTCTGTCATAGTTTATAATGCTTTGTTGACTTTGTGCTCAAAAGTGTTATACGACAAACATGAGCTGTATGACAAGGCAATGGACATTTTCGGAAAACTAAATGAGACTACCAAGTTACATTCCGCGCTGGCACCGACCCCAGAAACAATGTCCCTTGTAATTAAAGCCTGCGCCCTTTCTCAGAGAGAAGACCACGAGGTAGTTTTTGGCACGGCGACTAAAATATTTTCAGAGCTTATAGCTCAAGAAAATGACGAACGATCTTCACTTGTTGTTACAGACAGTTGTTATTATCACATGATGAGGTGCACGATGGCCCACATGCCCGGGGATGCAGAAACGAGAAAGGAACGATTGGAAGAATTGTTTTCTCAGGCCTGTCGGCGTGGGTTGTGTTCAAGCGCCATACTTACTTTTTACAGGAATAATACATCTGAAGAAGACTATAGATTGACTGTGGGACAAGGAAGGTTGGCAGATAGTTGGATTGCGAATGTCACAAGTCCACGAGCCCTCTACACAGACGGTTCATCCAGAGGTGCGGGAAAGAATGCAAGACGTGCGGGGAAGTCTACATCAAATTGGGCAAAGAAACAGCAGTTGAAGGAAGCTCAGAGAAAAGTCAACAAGGATTCGAAACGAGTAAAGAAAATGCTGAAGAATTTACAGTAGAACGACGGCATACTCATCGAAAACTACGCTAATTCAGTTATGACTAGCCTTAGCTTTATGATGACTTACTATCACCTCACGCACGGCCTAAATATTATTTGTTTACCTAGTAATTTAGGCTAAGTTAAAACTACCATACGCCAAATTATGGTTAAAGTTGCTGCTGGTGGTATGACTCCTCCAATAATCACAAGGAAAATGTATGTAATGCGAATAAAATGCTAGTCATCAACTGAAATAGTTTCCACCTTTTCTGGCATTGCTTCAGACAACGGGATAACTTTCTCAGGAGGAGATTTCAAGAAACGATCAACGGCTACCTTCATAATGTCCTTAATGTCATCGTTGTCGCTAGACTTCTTGGTACCGCTCTCATCCATGATGGCCTTATTCATTCTCTCTTTCCGCTCTTGAAGTGAATATATGTCTTCGTCGACAGTGCCACGAGTGACCAATTTTAGGATGGTGACAGGTTTTTTTTGACCGATTCGATGGCATCGGTCTTCTGCCTGGCGATCGTTGAATGGGTTGAAATCGAGATCGTGCAAAATGCACACATCGGCAGCAGTTAAATTTAATCCCATGCCTCCCGCTCTTATGCGACGAATTGCAAGATTATGTGAGATGGCCTGGTTGTCCGAATCAAAGCTTAAGTTGGCAGGGGAGAGAGACTCACCGTGTTGACAACAAGAACACAGGAATTGTCGGGTCATTAGTAAACTGATCAACGAGTGCCTGTCGGTCACTGACATCAGTTTGTCCGTCCAATCTCAGAAATTTCATGTCAAGCAACTCCAGCAGGTTATGCATTAGATCCAGCACACGAGTCCACTGACTAAAGAGCAAGATTCTGTGACCTTTTTGAACTAACTCAGGAAGAAGTCCACGCAAGCGAACAAACTTGGGCGAGCAGAATAAATCACTCTCCATAAGAGTATATCTTTCAAGGAACTCTTTACGGCATGGATTTTCTTCGATCATCGTCAACGCAGCGCAGTGGATATCGTAGTCGCTTAGCTTTTCCAGTTGATTCTTGACAAGCTGCAGAGTGCAAGTGGCGTCATTGCCGAAGTAATGGTAGTTAAGTAATCTTCGAGATAAATCATCCACATCATTTTCATCCAAGAACCGTGTTCGCAGCAAGAGGGGATGATTGGCAGCCTTGCGAAGTTCGGTAAAAAGATGCTTCTGAGCAGACATACTAGCCACTGCAGTAAATTCTTTCGATTTGCTCTTAGCTTCAGTGCCACGTTTGACATGATTCGAAAGGATTGTGTTATAAACAGAGCTCGTAACTTCATCCATGTCTACAAGGTCTACCTGGCGCGTCTAAGTATTCGTGCATTTTTAGTCAATTCATTGTAAAAAGATCAGCAACAATGCGCATAATGCAACTGGCACATCGAGATAATACTCCTTCTCACCTTTGGTGGCATAATCTGGCTTAGAACATCACTTTTCTTGCGACGTAAGACAAACGGAGCAAAGAGCTGCTTCAACTTTCTATAAGCAGCAGCGTCTGAACCATCTCCTGCCTCGAGATGTACGAAATGCTCCAGCATTCGTTCCCCACCATCACTGCCATTTTCGTCGTCGGAATCGAAAGACTTGCTTTTCGACGACTTTGTCTTGCTGTCAAAAAGTGGCATCAGAAAGCAGAGGAGTGACATGAGCTCCTTAGGAGAGTTTTGAACGGGAGTCCCTAAAGTAACAACATCATAATGAGGACGTAAAGAGATACAAGAAACAAATATTCCATTTCATTCCATACCTGTTAGTAGCAACCGGTGAGACGTGGGAAACTTATTCAAGTTCCTATAACGGAGACCCTTGGGATTCTGAATGCGAGTGGGACGTGGAAAGTTTTAGTTGCGAGACTGATTCAGGCCATATTAGCGAAAGTTACGCGTCAAACTTACCTTCAGTGTGTGGCCTTCGTCGACAACTAAGTAATCAAAACGAAACTTTCGGAGGAATAATCTGGATGACATGCAAGAAAAGTTTAGCACACGATGCGGTCAGTGAAAGGTAAAACAACTAATTAACGAATTCTCACCGGTCTTCACCCTTCTCAGAGCTAAAGTAAGAAAACGTAGTCAACACGATATCCAAGTGAGCACTGGCGGGAGTTCTATCGTTGGGAATATACTGCCTCATTTCATTTTGAATGTCGATGCGTTCCTTCTGAGATCCATGATATTTGATAACAACCATGTGGGGAGCGAATTTCTTGAACTCATTCATCCAGTTTGTGAGAACAGATGCAGGGACAACAATAAGATGGGGTCGTCGCGCTGAGGAGGCTGGCTTTTCATCCTGGCCAGAGACCAAAGTCTCGTCCATGTTGAGACTTTCGTTCTTCAGCGTCGAGTGATCGTCATCAACACAAATTGCATTCTCAGCAGCAGCACCTTCAGTTGAAGGAAGGTTACCACCGTTCTGACAGTTCAGCCACGCCAAAAATGCAATTGTTTGTACAGTCTTTCCCAAACCCATCTCATCTGCTAATATTCCAGAAACATTCATCTTGCCATCCTTCCCCCTCTTTCCGCCCTTCATGAAAGTTAATCGATTCAACAACGCTATCCAATTCACTCCTAATAACTGATATTCCGCCAACTCTACACGAGGCATAATTTTTTTCATCGTTTCTCTGGATATCCATTGGTTATCGTCCTCTGCCTGAGTTAATTGGGTAAACCCGCCGCCACCGAGACTCAATGCCCCTTCTCCCAGAATCAAGCCTTTGGAAGTTAAATTTTCAGCTTGACCTTCCCCCTCGCACCACTGACTAACAATCTTCACAATCTTGGCACTGAGCGCATTCGCCTCATTGAGAACTTGCGCCGCAGTCTTTTGCTCTGCATCATCTGACGCATGTGATGCCACGGAGATTTCACCGTCATCCTCCCCGGATTCATTGTGTTCCACTTCTTCCTCCATGTCATCGAGATAGACTACTTTCGATTGTTTCTTTGCCTTTTTTGCAGGAGGCGCCATTGCAAGTCTTTCAAGAGAACTCTTGATTTTCTTCATTTTCTTCTTTTTCAAACGCTTTCGTTCGTCTTTCATGCTGGCCTTCACGGCTGCGGCCATGGCGATGGCCTCTTCGTCATCGGAGATGAAATCGTCGGAGGAGAATCCATTGTTTGGTTTGGTCGGTGTATCCTTTACAAAATCGTCTTTTCCATCAATTAACACGTTCTTCTCGGCGATCATAGCAGATCCCGATCCCACTTCTTCTTCGTCGGATGAATCCTCGAAAACCCTTCTCTTTCGGTTGTTGGCCCTGTTCCTATGATTTGCTGCAACATTAATCACGTCGTCTTCCTCCTTCTTCTCCTCGATATCTGTTTCAGAGTCATTGCTCTTTTGAAAAAAATATTTAGACTGAGTCGATTTCTTCTTCGGTTTCTCTTCCGGCGAATCGTCAATTTCTTCGTAAATATCATCCATGGACTGGTCCACTTCTGATTGATAAAGAAAACAGGGTGGAAGCGTGGATCGTGAGCAATATGATTACGGGGACATAAGAATTGGAAATTGTGCACATCTTGTGCACGCAATGATCTAAGATAGATCCGCAGTCGAGAACAGCGAGCATAGAAGATTTCCTTGAAAAGACAAAAGCCATCAGCCGTTGACATGGCAAACTTACCATCCTCACTAACATCTACTTCGTAAACAACCTTCTTCCCCCTCGTCCGTTTGCCCTTTGATGTAACCTTCACTGGTTTCTTCTTCCCTCTGGCCGCCTTACTTTTCCTGACAACACTCTCATCGTCTTCTTCCAAATCAGAATTCCAATCTCCCTCCTCACTCCCAGAATGACTCATCTCCTCTTCGTCCGAATTGACAATAAAGCCATCGTCCTCCAATTCGTCGTCGTCATCATCATCTATAAACGAGCCCTCAGAAGAATCCTCCTCCCTCCTACGCCGTCGACTCCTCCCCCCTGCGCGCTTCGCTGCACCCGCGGTGGTACGACGATTCTTCGCCTTTCGCGCCTCGGCTGCCTCGTTGGCCGCACGACGAATGGCGGTGTCGTCTCGACCGGTTTTGCGTGTGGTCATCCACCCGTCGTCGTTGGAGGTGTGGAGGATGGAGAGTGCGCCGATTTTGTTGCCTGCGGCGAATTGGGCGAAGGGATTGCTTTTCATTCTTTGGTGCTGTTGCTGTTGTTGTTGTTGCTGCTGCTGCTGCTGCTGCTGTGGTTTTGGAGCCTTGGGTTGGTTAGTAGCTTGATCTTTGGGGTGTAGAGAGGGTGTATAGTATTGTACACTACAATACTAGTCTCCTCTGATGTGAATTTTTTCGTCTATCGTCATCGAGTTTTTGTTGGCATGCCATGCTGGCGGTATGGGTATTGTATTGTTCTGGTACTGTATTGTATGGCATTGTTCTGTTCGTTTTGGCGCGGTGGCGGGCGACGAAGGACAGACGAACAGGTGTGTTTTACGGAATCATTGTGGGCTGTTTACGGATCTTTGCTTGAACTGTTAAATCACTGATGTTTTTTCGTCACGTCATAACTAACTTGGAGAACAGGAGACAGAGATGTGGAAACCTTGGATAGAGAGGAACATCATGGGTGATGAGGAAAGGGGATCGTCAAATCAGACTGTGAGTCTCAAATTGAGCTTTGGCCAAGTAAACGTATTTCATGCTGCGAAAAAATAAGCAACAAGAATGTAGAGGTCCTTATTTTGAGTAGAGAATTTACAATGGTTCGACTGTTATCTACTGCGTTCACTCTATCACTTCTCAAAAACTAATATCATTAGTCACCACCGTCACTTTTACAAAACAAATCCATAATAATTGCATATGCAAACCACTCGTTGTTCAGTCTTTATCTTCCATTTCTAATTCAATGTCTTCCAATTCCACGTCTTCACTAGTCGACGAAAGTCCAGATGAAAATCCACTGCTCTTCCTCTTCTCATTGTTCATTGCCATCATTGCAATTTCAGATGTCTGGGCAGGAAGTTGTTCGGGACGTGAAGATGCCGCGGTGGCAGCACTCTCATCACTCATGGAATACATGTAGATTGCAATAAAGACGAGGAGACTTCCCCCGATGAACAGCTTTGAGATCAAGAATCCAAAAACGAGCATAGATACAATTGTCGACGTGACAATTGACACGGCCGTGGCAAAGGATTTCAAAATGTTGTCAGCGTACTTTATCACTGCGGCTACGACCAGCCCACCCCCAGCCTCTAAAGTTATGACCAAAACCACTAGAGGACTGTATCCCTGAAAGAAACCGTTTTGTAATATAGCCGCATGGTCCTTCACAAAGGCAGTAATTAGGGCAATAACCAGCGCGAACGAGCTCAATTGTACATTTTTGGCCCAAACCGAAGGCGGGGGACGAGGTATCGCTTCTCCCTCCAGCTGAATATCCTGCCGCGGCTTCAGTACCAATTCGAAATAAACCCCGCCAAATCCGGAAGTACAGCACGCGCCCAGCACGGCGAGCACTCCCACCCATCGTTTCTGCTCTTGGAAACTTTTGCTTGCGTTTTCTTCGACCTTATCCAACTGCACCAAGGACACTCCCAGCGTAAGTACTAACAAACCAATGATTTTGCGACAGCTCAGCTTTTTACCCAATAGAATCACAGAGAATACAGCCGTTGTGAGGATTTTTGCTTGATACGTCACTTGGAAGACGGCGGCATCAAGGTTGGATATGGCAAGATAAAGTAAGTTCTTTTGTATTGTGTAGAGGAGAGCTAGACCGCCCTAAGAAGTCATTCCGGCGTTGTAAAGTTTTGAACAGAAGGTGATAAACAAATGTGTGAGGTTTGTTTTAATTGAAAGCAACAGGAATATGAAATAAATGAATCATTTACCATTCTCCAATCAAATTGAAGTTCCTGGCGTAAATACCCACCGAATGTCTTCCCACCTTCATTCTCGGTCTCAAGATTGTCAGCATTGTTCTGTGGACTTTCTACGTCCGATTCACTTTCCTCACTACCAAAATCTTTAACACTATTCGATTCACTGGAGCTCAGCTGGCTGTACTCCCCGCCCCCATCGCTCCCGCCCTTCCTACAAAAGTAACCAAACGTCAGGATGAGCAAACACGTGACCAACTTCATGGCTTCGTCGCAGCATACCGCGGTGGAACCGAGGTACATCGTCCCCGGTCGAGTGCGAGAATATCTCATTAGTAAGACCAGACACGTGTTCTGTACGACCAGCAGGACGAGGACGAAGTATTTGGCTTGGCAGCACGTCATGGTCAACTGCGTAGGTGCCGAGTGTTGGAGAAAACGGGCTGCTTGCGCTGTTTCGATTACGAGACCAGAAAGGAATCGCTAAGTGCGGCGGAATGGAAGGTTTGGAGACTCGAGGAGTTTGGAACTTGATCGCTCCAAAGAGCTCGAGTTAAAGGTGTTTCGGGCTGTTTCAGTTTCGGCAATGGGGAATAGTGGTCTAATAGTGGTGCATCACTCTGGTAAATGCACGGTAAGTCCGGTATGGTGCGCACTGTATTTTATTGTACGAAAATGACTTCATGTCAAGTTTGACCGGCGGGGGCAGCTAGAGGGGCTGCTTCAAGCCTCCGGGTGTACCATACATTATGAGGTAAGTTTAATACAATACAATATGGTACGGTACCGTATTAATGTAATGGTATCATTTATTTTCATTTTTGAAAAGCCAATAGTTCATTTCCTCGGTATCCTCATCTGACATTGATCTCCAGAGCAATCATGGAGAAGCTGTATTTGGTGAAACCACAGTGTCTACTCTCAAGGCCGCTACATATACCAACAAGAACCTCCTTTCTGAAGCAACACAAGCAAAATCCAAGTGAAAGAAATGAATGGCTACACAGATTGATGGTGATATCAAGATTTTGTTATGTCATGCATATTTTCCCTCGTTATGAGGTAGATCAAGCTCAGTTGGATAGAAAGAACTAGGAATTATTGTTTTGCAACTCTTTATCTCAGGTCCAGTGTCAAGTTCAGTGTGCATGTAAAAGTTGTGTATTGGGAAGGAAGGCAACAAAAGATGATGTTTGCAGTCTTTGTAGAATCCTAAGGCAAAATGATTGAAGCTTATGCCTGCAAAGGTTGATGGTGACATTTAGGTTGGTAATGGCTTGCAGAATGTCTCCCATTTTCATGATATAAATCAAAGGAAGACAGATGAAAATAACCATGCCCCTATTGTTAAAAAATCCTCATGTCGGGGTATGTTTCATGTGCATATAAGACTAGTGCCCTGCGCAGGCCCATAGTGCAAAAATAATGTTGGTAATCTTCCTGGAAGCCACAATGAAGAAAGTCTATGGTCTTGGATCAAGGTTGAAAAACTTGCCTACTGAGAGGTGGCAAGAGGGTATTGCTTACTGGTGGACAGAGTTACAGTGCTCATTGAGAGTGTAAGGAAAATCCTGCTGTGAAGTGGTGAAAATGAAGGCTGATTAGTGTGTTCTATGACACCAAACATTTCATACGAAACATGATGCAAAAGGGATTCAGGTAGATTTGTTTTGTATTCGATATTTACATTACTTGGCAGATACTCTTGATGTTGTAAGAAGCGAAAAATGAGTTTAGTATTAAGAAGTAGTAGACAATCAATGAGTCAACTATTGGTTGGATAGTTGTAACAGTGTTTAAAACATCAGTAAACAAGGACAACTCTCTGGTAAAGCACACATTTAGTATTGACACTGTTTGCATGTATGCGGAGAGCATAGGTATGCTTTGGGCAGTGTCTCTATCTGTGTAGTAGGGGCAGGCATCGGCAGGGCACTGATTGGTACCTTTGTGTATATGGGCCGGTATGGCCAGGATTCCAGTTGCTTCAGTATATATGCAGTTGAGGAATGAAAATGTAAGGCAGAGTCTGAGTGCCCACATTTATAGAGGTATAGCATCGAACTTTTATGTGCCCATCTGTAATTATTTGGGCAGTTATAATATATATGCAGGCACTGCCAATTCATAGACAGGCATGACCCAGATATATACAGGCACCTTTTAATTGGGTACCAAATGCAAACAGGTTAGATAATATGCTTGTATTTTGAAAATGAGCACAATGCCTGTTGCATACAGGCACTGTTTGTAGTTGTAAATGGACGCCAACATAATTTGAACTGTCAATGTTCATTCTGACATCGCAGATATATGATCCTGACAATTCAGATTCCTCATGTATATATTACCAGCAAGGAGAGTATCATTTTACCTTATTTACCAATAAAACTACTGACATGCTTTTATTGAATGTTGAAGGGACAATCTGGTGAAAGAAAGAATCAACAATTATGCACTGCTATTTTGGATCAGAGGGTTGGTCATGGACTGATCCATTTCTTGTGATGACATTTCCTGTAAACTCTTCCATAATGCAATACTATTATACACATAAGCATAAGCATGTTAGCATACACACAATGCCAGATATGATAGAGCTAACTACATTAGGTACACCCATCAAATTTTGGGTATTTAGATACACAGCGGACATAGGCCAAGAATCAGCTTACATGCATACAATCTATGAGCTTCCACCTAGAACCTCCAAAGGCCTTCTTCACTTTGTGCAATGCAAAGGAAGTACAAAAGACCTAAGATTCAAAAGTTGTTTTCTTTCTTGAGAAATGCCCGTACATGTCAAATGCACTTCTCAAAAAACATACCCAAGGAGGTATTTCTTTCTCAGAGATGAGAAGATCAGGGGACAGATCCTGTTGGCAGTTGAGAGAAAGGATGCAGCCATGCATCTGCTCCAAACATCAACCAATCTCTCGCAGGATCCTGTGTGCATCATGAATGCATGATGTGTCTACTAAACCTGAGGAGCAGTAAAATAGTCTCACAATAATTCTTCACAGAGAATCACTACTTGTTTACCTACACAACACTTACTTGATACTTTACTTCAAAACAGCTTAGGTCAACAACTAGTTCAAGTACAGATGACAATAAAAGAAATTTGATGCAGACAAGGTATCATTGAAGCATACCATCTTCCTACAGAGAACATTCAATCAAATCTTTCTGAATGACTGGTACTTTCCAATAGCCATCTGAAAAATTGAAATTATGACACCAATAAAACTTCCAAAAAGAGATCTCAATTGAAGAGTAAGATCATTGGTATCAATGAAAGTTGTTCATCCATCAAGTGACAAGGTCAGAACAGGAGTGCTCCTTTTGTGTTTCATTCGCTTGTACAAGCTGAATACAGAGTTATTCTTTGGTATGACATACTGGACAGCTACACTCAAACGTAGTCCAGAATTTCTCTCACACCATCTAAAAGACAAAATTGATGGTGTGGATCGATTATGGAGATGTTGAAAATCCAGCCTTTATAAATCAAAACTTGTTTCTCAGAAATTTCTCAGATGATGTAGTAATTTCGTTCGCTTGTCCATATAGTCCATTCAGTGCAGCAGTTCAAAAAAATTATCTTTGCAAACAATTGACAGTTTTAACATAATGATATCAGAGTTATGTCATTTGTGCTGAAGTACTTTTTGTGTTCACATTACATGAGGTTTTTGAAAGCCTTTATCTGGTCAGTTAGGTATATGGAAACCAAGTTATGATATAACACCAGATGGACTGCTTTATTCATAAATGACTGTCAGATGAAGTGGTTTGCTTGTGAATTTCTTGGCAGGAAATAATTGTAATTCCCATTCTAATAGGGTACGTTCAGGATGAAGTACCAATTAGAGTGTGGCTTGAGAACAGTTGCAGACCATATCATGTTAGGCAATCCAGTTTTCTCCAGATTATTGCACCTAGTTTTTACAAAATTTCAAGAAGTGTCAAAATGGTCCTGGATATCTCAGGTGGTACCTCCTCTCTCCTCTTTTATCCAGCAGTCTTTATCAGGCAGATTTTTCTTAAAAGGAGGTCCTATCAGTCCTTCAAACAAAGGAGACCATCTTGTCAGAATTTGGAGACATGTCACAATATATCATTTTACCAAGCATCATCTGGTTTATACCTTTCAATCCTTCCTAAAAATCAGTCAACGGTGTCTTATTATCTAGTGACATTTTGGGATAAGATCTTTACCAACCTAAAAGCATTGCTGTATGTTCAAACTTTCTAGACCCCAAATTTAATTTTCTTGCAAAAATGAGATTGAAATACAATAATAATTGATGCATTACTTCTAATTAATTCAAGATCAAAAGTGGATTAATGCCAGTTCATCAACTTTTGTTATGGAAACTACTTTTGAGTTGGCCGTGATTCTGTTTTTAATTACAACAGCTTTTGCTCTCTGGTTGTCCGTTGCATTTGTCTCACTTTCGTGACTGTTACCTTGAATTATCTTCAGAATAGACAAACTTCATACAATTCTTCATTTAAGGTAGAACATCGATCACACTGCCAAATATTCAAACAAATTCCAAGATCAAAAAGTACTTCACAACGGTCACTGAAGCATACTCTTTGAGTCTCTGGATATTTGTAGCCTCCCCTGCTTTTAAAAACCAATATAAACACACATTGTACAAAAATTAAGAATTTTTGGGAGCCCTCTTTGCTACGAGAAAAAATACTGCTGATTCCAGTGTTTTTATATTTACCTAATCATTCAAGATAAATCCAAAACGTTTGGTATTGTTGTCCATTGAAAATACATAAGCATCCATCCAGATCCAGGGATGTAGCAAAGTATCAATTCACCCAAAATTGTAATTAATTCACCTAGAATGTTATTGGCTACAAGAAACAGTTGAATGCGGCGGTGTATGTGACATAGATCTGCCAGAGATATGGAGATGTACAAGAATGCCATGATGGAGGACATGGTGGTGTTCTATTATTCATTATATCAGACTCAATGGTGCATGTTACAAGCATTTGCATTAAAGAGAAAGACAATTTGAAACAAGCCAAAAGCATTAGCAGGTCTCGTGGTACTCATTCAGCAGTATTCCATAAAAGCTACACCATATGTTCATCTTCACCTTTATGTCTTGACGGCTGCCCAAGTAAATTGTTTGCTCTTGGAGCAGAAAGAAGACAGATTCAAGCAACAAAGTCCTGTACCTTCTGCACACAAAGACATCTCGAGATGGATGTGGACGATCCAACTCACAAAAATAAAAGGGCACGTACACAAACCATGTGACAATCAAGTATGTCTCATATCTCAGCACTGATGTCAAAGCTTGATTGTAATCATCCAAACCAAAGATCATGACTTGAGGGGAACTCACTTCTGTGTTGAGCATTATTATTTTGTATGGTACTTTTATGTGGTGTCACATCAGAAGTTGAATTGGGTCGGTCCTTTGGAACACTAATGCCAGGGTTGTTTCAAGGGAATTGATTTAGGATGCTATTGAGGAAATTCCAGACCCTTGCTAGGTTGGGATTCGTCCAAATAGGGGCTAATGATTAGATTCTAGAGATGCTCTGACTTTTAGAAAGGCTCTACAAACTACTGTCTATGAAATGCGTTCCTTACATTAAATGTATATTTGATTTGATGGAGTTTGACAAACTGTGGCATAGCAGATGTGCTTGATATCCTCAGAAGGAAGGGTTGATTTCTCAGGTAGTAAAGTCTGGCTCTATTTATTGGACTTTGCCTTTATGAGAGCAAAGTTGAGGGCAGCATTCTCAGGACCACCTCATGAAGTTAGCCCTGCTACCGTATATCTCGGTTCATAAGAGCTGGAAAATGTCAAAAGATACGTTTAAAATTATCTTATAATCCGTGCGAAGTTAGAGATGCTAACACGGGGAACAACTATAAGCATCCAACCTATTTACCAAAGTACTGTTGGTACTGTATGTTGTGCCAATGCCCTTTCGATTTTGTGCTGATGCACCTCCTATTCCTGATGTGTGTTGTGTGTGAAACGATGGGTGGTGAGTTTGCCGACAAATTGACATAACTCGGCAAACAACCGGAGGAGTTATAAGGACCTATGCATATTGGGGTGTTGCTGTTGAGTAGGTGAACCGATCTATGATGATTTTAGAATGTCAAAGAACGATATCATGGGTGAAAAACATGAATGTCATGAAAATTGGGAAGTATATCTCATAATCTGTGGGCTCTTCGACAATCAGCATTCTTGTGTAGGCAGTGTGAATTGATAGTTTAAACTTCTGGTCCAAATTGGTCAGCTTACAGTAAAATGGCCTAAAACGGGTTCCTTCAAATTTGTTCCTCTTGCTGATTTTCAAGTGTTGACACACAGTTTCAAAAAAGCAAGCCATGGCACTGGAAGTCAATCAGTTAACTTTCATGTAAACCACACAGTGTTGTATTTGAATGCAGATTTATACGTCTCAAGTACACAAAAAACATGTCAAGCTTTAGTAGCAACAAGCAGCAGCAATTTCAAAATTGTCTTGTCAGAAGATTAGAGACTGACTGCACAATGGAAGTTCTACAGAAGAACAAATCTGCCTTAAAGCATCCATGATTTGTTAACGGACACGCTTCCCTTGCCTTCCTTGAGAGTAGTCTGTGAGGCTATGAAATCCATACAGCACTGTAAATGCCAGGGACATTTGCAAGCGTTTGTTGGCCTTAATCTCTTCCCAAGTTCTGTTTACCATTCCAAGAATCTTGGCATGAACACATTGGAATGAAGTGATTCTTTCCAGGGTGTTGAGACATAAGGCTCCAAAAATAGAGTTTTCGTTCGAAGCTGATTTCATCAAAGTAGACCTAAGAAGTTGGGATGCCAATCCAGCGCCGATTGCCGTGGATAACAATCCACATGATGCAGAGAAACTCATGGCAGATCGCCACGTTTTTCGGGTCGACGGGCTCTTAAGTAACTGAAGGACGAAGCAAAGAGAGGCTGCAATTGCAGTCCTTTGCAGGGCTTTTTCGATTTGTAATGGTGTAGGTGATGGTGTTTCTCGACTTTGATTGGCGTCTTTGTTGGCGGGCTTGTAGTTGTTTTGGTGTAATGTGCCCCCATTTTTCGAAGGAGCTTCTTCGGATGCAGCATTTTCTAAGCTTCCGTCAGGCACAGCGGCGGCAGCTACAATTTGTTGCGGTTGACGAACATGAATCAGCTTAGGAAGTGATCCATGAGACGTAACCAACTTCTCCTCTTCGAGATCATGACTACCAGATCCATCCGCCGTCGAGTCCAACGTCGGGGCATCACACACGAAGGATGGACGTTCTACGGCGGTGCTCCTTGTCCAACTAATCAAGGTGTCTCTAAATCCGGCGGGAGTAACGCTCCAAAGACCACCGGGACGAAATAGAATGTCGTCTAGCGATGGATCCACGGCATAAATGACTCGACGCCTAGCGCTTTTGACTTGCGAGGTGAGCGTCAAGACGTTGTTTTCTCTGCAAGAACTCGTAGCATCCGTTGCCGTCGTCGTCGTCGTCGTCTGGGGGAAAATATTGTCCGGGAGGCTGTACAGAACAACGCCCCCCGCGACCCCTGCGGCCACTTCATTTCCCGTTTTCACTATTTTTCGCAGTACATCATCGGCAACCATGCTGTCGACGAATTCCACCGCGCTTTCCAATCGTCGCCCCAACGTCTGCCTTCCAGCCAACATCACTGCCTTGACCTTGTCCACGATTTCATTCCAGCTGCAATCGGCTAAATTTTGAACCGGCGGCTGACTCTGATATTGCGCACAAAAATAACGCAATTCCTGCCGAGTAAGAATTACTCCCACGACAAAGGCCGCAGAGGATAGAAAAAGGAAGATCAATGGTGCCGATCGGAGATACGGAGATGACGAGGATTGCACCAATGCTTTTCCGAGTGTTGTCAGTATATGCTCGTCTGTTGCGCAATCGAAGTTCAACCCCTCGATTAGTGAAGATTCTATACTAAGATCATTTTGCGAGGAAAAAAGGAGCAACACCGTCCCCGTCTCGGAGAGAAGCAGTCGACACAGAGTCGTTCCGACGGCCGCCGTGACGCCCGCGACAGAAAGGAGGAGAAGGCGCGGCCCTCTGGAGGAGGACGTTGCATTGGACGAAGGAGGTTTTTTGCCGAGTTGGTTGTACGTCTTCGGCATGATGGGGCGATGGATGGTTTTCATGGACTGTTGTGAATCTACAGTATTTCGTTGGTAGCAACGCCATTCGCAATTGTTATTGCGTTCGGATACCTTCTACTTTTCGGTTGGATGTGACACGAACAAACATCATGCTTACATCGCTGACTAACAGGGGCGCGTTAGCAACATGGGAACTGGTAACATTTCATTTTTCCACATTGTCTCCTCACTGCGGTCATCACTGACAACTTTCATCGTTTTTACTTGGAAGAACCGGGATTTACACTTAATTTTTGCAAAAATGGAGTTCGTAGAATCGCCAAAAACTCCAGTTCCCTTCGAGAAAAACACTTATTACGCATTTACGTATGTACAAGCATGAGATATGTAAGACAGTATACCAAATTATAGAGCTGTTTCTTTTGCATGGGAGGTAATTGGAGTTGAGGGAATGAGACAAGTTAATGCTGATATTAGCAGACTCAGCGTTTTCAGGCAAAATGTTAAAGGAATGGAAAGTGTGTTTGACGTAAGACACTGCTTTCTTGAGAAAGTGTGATGGAACTACGACACTGTCTTGTAACAAAAAAACAATTGGAATTCGAAGAGGTTCTTAGAATATGTTAATGTAACGGATGATGTTAAATGAAATTTTCGAAGAAGTTCGATGATGCTCAATGAACATAAAGTCTTGTTCCGAACTTGCCGTATTTTACTGCTGATTCAGGCATTATATGCCCGTTGAGGCATAATATGCCGTTTGAGACATTACGTGCCGAAATCGGCATGATTGTGTTTTCTGTAGAAATTTAATTGATTCCTATATGGAACCGTATTAAATGTCGAAATCAGCCTTAAGTGCTGACATTAGCATTATATGCCGCATGTAGCATTTAATGCTTCGGCACGGTAATATAATGCCTGAATATCACGATTAAGATGAATGACACGTAATTTGCCTTGTAAGTACTCAAGAAGTTGACATTGTTTTTTCTTCTTTCGGTGATGTCATTCATGTCACTTTTTGTAAGCTCTGAAGAGAATGAATAGAGTGTATGGTACGGTATAGTTTATATACATATATTATGGTAAGAACCAAATTGTACCAAATGATACCAATAAAGAGCTTATTGCTACTTTTGGCATTTAGAGTAAAATATAAAATTTTCCCTCATCTCCATTTTTTCATACAGCACACCAACAGCTACACACAGTTGACCAACAGCCAACAAAAGCATACCAAGTGTATAAAGATGGTAGCACACCAAGATATAGCATCAATATGGTACCCTTTCAGTATCAACAGCGCACAACAGGACACAAACAGTGTACATGAAGCAGACCAAGAGAGCACAGTAGATACCAATAATACCTTTGTGTCTTTAGAGTTAATTTTTGTTTGTATACTTTTTTCTCTGCCGTGATACCAAGGATATCTGTAATGTAAAGACATTGTTCACAACTCACAACATCATAAAATCTCCAATTTTGTATTGTTCAATCATTCGTTAGCACCTACCACAATCCACCCTTTTCCTTGCTACACACAACCTTCCTGTGATCTTTTACACTGCTCAAGTTAAACCTGGAAAACTGGTCACATCTCTCTGAAAACTGCACTTCATTCTTCCTGGCCCCCTGACATTCGAGTCTTTGTTAGCAAGCAACCCCTTCACTCAATAGTCAATAAAATCTGTGCCGATTTCTCCATCTCCTACTCTGGCCTTTTTGTCAAATCTTGGTATCGTTATGGAAGTCTCTCTTAATAGTATAAACATGCCCCACCCCATGGCCAGGAGAACTATATGAGTAAGAAAAGGTAGATATGCCCAGGCAGGTCCAAGTCCACATCTTTCTCATAAACACATTCACCTCATTTCCTGCAAACTAATTTAGACCACTCATGGAACTTCAAGGAGTTCCACAGTAAATTCAACCAACAAACCAGATGAAGACATCAACTCACTTCTTTAAACATCAGAACTCCTATGAATGAGGTGCACCATTTAGTTGCTCTTTAGATAAGCCCTCCCAATCATCGATACAAATGATTCCCTCACTTCCCCAATAAATGGTTACAATATAAGCAATATCATTGACTTTATTCCATCTCCACTAAGGAGAAAGGACAAAAGGACAAAAAGGACAAATTGAAAGGAGGACAAAGGATCCACTAACTCCACTCCTACTACACTCATTGTAGCCTTGCTATCTTCATATGACACAAAGCAATGCAGAACGGATTGATCTTGAAGACCATATGATTCTGATCACAAATTTCAACCACCAGGGCCAGGGTTCACAATCACAACTATCAGGGAGTGCTCTTTGAGACCTAGCTCAAGCAAGCACATGTTTAATCTCTGGGCACCTTATATTTATATGCCTGCGTTGTCCTTATTGAGAATACTGATTTCTTTGATGACTGTGCCATCTTTCTTTATCTTCCTTAGGATAATAAATATGTTCTCATTCAAGACAGGTTCATTGTCCTGTGCACTTAATTATTTTGATGGAGGTTTTCAATCTTAGTCCTCCTTGAACTTTGGCTCTTAAAGTAGGCAACTTGTCTAACAACTGAGGTTGAGGGAACTTTCCCATTCATATAATATAATAGTATAATAATGGAAACTACTAATAAGTGCAATAAATCTATAGTAGTCTATTATTTTGATGCAATTATGCGTCAATAGCATGATAGTGAGTGTTTCAGAACTTAATAAATGAATATTAACATGACCAACATTGACGGAATACTCATGTTCGTGCAGAAATGGCTTAATAAATTCAATACACAACAAATAAGACAATGACCGCAAGATAAGACAATCGCCGAGAAATGAGACTATTACCGAGTCTCGGAAATAGTATTATTTCTCGGCAATAGTCTTATTTCTCGGAGAAGGCTTATTTTTTGGAAATAAGAGGCATGTCTACGTAGGAATACTAAATATTCACGTAGTACTCAGGAATAGGCTTATTCCTCGGGAATAGCCTTATTCCTTGGAAAAGGCTTATATCTCAGAAATAGTCTTATTTATAGTGCTATTGCCGAGATATAAGCCTTTTCGAAAATAAGACTATTTCTGAGGTAGCACGACTTACTTTCAACAAGTACGTTGCTGCATAAAACACAATAAAAACGTACTGTCACACAGAAGACAAGAAATTTCATCAGATATCGTACCATAACCTGTCTGATCATGTAATGCCATCTCTCTTTAGTTGCGATTAAATTAAATAATATAAGTACTTCCTACTAAGTTTTTATGCTTGCTTTAGGTCCCTTTACATAGACAAGTTCCCTCAACCTCACTTGCCTTGCTCTAAAAGGCAGCCTTTTGCTATTCCAAAGTTTTGCTTCTCCTCTCATGTTATCTAGATGTCGTGTCAGCATGAATTGCTCACAAAAGGGCAGATATTGGAGGTGGGCTCCCCTGCTATGAAGAAGAAGTTTCATGTCCTCCTCCATTCATTTTTATACTTAGTCAGCTTAGGACACCATCCATTGTAAGCTTAATGAAATTCTCTGTACTTTACAGATTTTTTTGAAAAGTTTTTGTCATTTATTTGAAGGGAACCCTTAAACTCTATATCACAGCTGGTCTTTTCACTTCAATACTACTTACCGCTGATGTTGACATGCCTCTGTATTAAAGAACTACAATAAAATTATCAAAGTTGCAAGTTTGATGAGCGCACATTACTTGGGTAGTGTACTTTGTCATGTTCAAGACTTTTCAAGCCTTCGTGAGGGATGAACATTACTCATTTCTGCCATGCAATATCATGAGACTAGTGCGTTTCTCTTAGAGATGTACTAATGTTATGTAACCCATGGTCTCCGGGGAATATGTTTGTCCAGTCAATTCTATTGCGGCTGCCCCTATCTTTGACAATTAAGGAGTGCAGCTTGGTAAGCTGACTGTTCACCAGGAACTGTAGAAATACTTTCCCTTCATTATAACTGCCCTCTTTATGCAGACATGCATCAAGCTTGTACAATTATCAGAGTAGATGCAAACCGCTATGACTTCAGGGTTGAGCTCATCAAAAATCAAAACAAATAGAGGGGTTATATTCATCTAAAGCAGCAAGTCAAAGCAACATTACTCTGAGAGATAAACTGTAAGAAAGTAGTGTATTGAACTGCCCTGAATGTAACAAAACACCATACATTAATCACTGTCCTAGCTACCACCCACCTGTTACACAAGGAGTTATTGGAATCTCTTTCTCTCCTTCCAGGATGTTGGCCCATTTTCACTTGCCCATTGTTGTTATCTGGTAATTTTATAAAACTTTGAAACTTGATTGAATAGAAATTCAACTTCATTTGAGAAACATTCTCATTTATCACCTTGGCTACTTGTGCACTTGATAGAGCTTTGGCATACCCAGCCAGACTAGCAATAACTTCTGTCATTTGCAGTAAGTATATCAAAAAGTGGAAAGAACAACTTTTCACAATAATGGAGTGAAATAAAAACTTACCTTATTTTAAAAACCAACATGTTGACATAGGCCAAGAATCAGTCCATTTTGTACCCATTGGGACAAAATAGAAAAGCATTCTCAGGACTCCCCAGGTGGGAAGTCCATTGCCCCTGATCCAAAGGCAAGGACTCCTCAACATTGGAGTCCACCGCCCTGGCCCAAAAGGCTAGGACTCCCCACCACAGGAGTCCACTGCCTCGAGGGCTATGGAACACAGAGTCCATAGCCCCTTCTGATTGAGAGGCAAAAGCATACCAATTGTGTGTAAAATCCACACAACTTTGTTTGGATTGCTTATTACTTCATCCAGGAACAGTTCTTACAGCAATATGTCATCATTTGAAATCCTCATTTTGGGGTGCACCTCCTACTGATAAAAGCATACCAATTGTGTAGAATCCACACAACTTTGTTTGATTGCTTGGATTGGAAGAGCAGGTCCACTGCCCTTCCATCCTAACAATTGAAGCCAAATTTAGCTCATAAAATAAAAAAAACCCCCTGTTGAATGTACCTATAATTTTCGTGATTTTTGCAACGATACGGCTCGGGTCACTATCTTAAGATAGCCGTGTTGAATTCTCAAGACTAAAACCAACGACATCCAACCCTCCAACACAGGATTTAATCGCACGCGCATCAATTTTAACTATTTTTGCGTGAGCGATTTTTTTTGCGCGATCGATCTCTCCAAAAACCTACTTGCAATCCATGGATTCCTTCAGTTTCGCAATCGTTGAGTTCCCCAAAATTTCTCCCTCAATTAGCAAAGATAAACAATAAACTTCAAGCAATTGACTTGAGCGATCAGGGAGTCCTATGAGTCAGATTGATTTTGTGATCGAGAATTCTCGCAAAATATTTGGAAGCAAGATTTTCAAGAATTAAAAGTTGAAGAGGAAAAATTAAAATTAAATAAAAAATTTCTTTTTCAAACTAACTCCCACAGGGCACCCATGACCTTTTTCAGGGCCTTGTTTTATAAGATGCCCCTTGGAGAGGCAATTAAGAGGATATCGATGAGTAAGTCAAGCCCAGAAGGCCTCAAGTTGCAGTAGTGTGAGAGGAGCTCTGGGAGGTCTAAGCCACCCATCTCCTACATTCCCACTGTCATGGACACCACCAAGGTGTTAAATGAAATCAAGGTCTCCAACAAAGTGACCTTGTCCATCAATGTCTTCGATGAGGGTAGTCCGGAGCAGTTCCTGAACCATGTTCAGACCTCACTGAAGATATTTTCATAGAGAGGCCTAGACAGGGATTTCACGGAAGCATGCAAGGCAGACATGAAGGCTGAGGAAAAACTGACTGCGGCAACTGCGGCCAAAGACAAGCATCAGGGAACGGACAAACGTTCTCCCGTCCTCCAGGCATGGACCAAAGCAACTGCTGCCAACATCTGTAGCCACGAGGCCATAGAGTCCGCTGGCCAAGCAATCTTCTTGCAGTATCCTACCCAACTGTGGGCAACTGCTTGTAGACCTTGAACCAATATTGTCGGGGAACATATCAACTGTGAACCATGGACTGATGTCTATGGAGATGAAAATCCAATGAAATGCTTGGCAACCTGGGACTCCTTCAGGGAGTGTGTTCAGTTGCACCTGCAAACTGTCTTTAGCACAGATGCAGCAGAGCAAGAACGGTTCTATATCAGCAATGGGCAGAAGAAACCTAACAGGGTACCAATCAGGGACTTTGTGCAGAGGATCTAGTGCCTTAACAGGTATGTAAAACTCTTGCCATGCCTGTCCTCCTCTTCAAAGGCTGCAAAGTCAACGAGAGTATGTTGACCCTTTGAAGATGTCAACTTGGCAAGCCACATCATCAAGATGGTTCCTAGGAACTGGCAGGACCAATCTGAGCTCAGTGGAGCTTTGGTACCACAGAGTGTCAGGGAAATCCTAGAAGTCCTTGAGCCTTGAAAAGGCCTACCCACCAAGAAGGTTGGAGAAGGACCCAAGAAGACAGCCAAGTCTAGCAACTTGACTCAAAAGAAGATCATCTCTTTTAGTGACCGGATTCCAAAGAAACGCCACACAGAGAAACACTGCTCTCTCAGTAAGTAACATGGGGGCGCGCATACCACCCACAATACTCCGGATTGCTGGAAATATGAACCCAATTGTACCTCAAAGCCTAGCTTCAAGGGGAAAGGCCAAATGGAACCTCTTGTGGACAAGAGTGACCTGCTCAAGGAGGAAGTAGCTATGCGCAACTATCCGCTAAAATTGACAAACTAACCAAGTCCAACAAAAAAATGAAACGCGCTATCAGCAAAAGGAAGCTTAAGCATCACGGCATGAGTGATAGTTATGATTCAGACTCATCCTGAGATGATGGGTTGGGGAGCACTTAGAAATTGCGTGGTAAACTTGACTGTAATGACATAATCAACAAATATCTTAGTCCGATTAAACTTCCCCACGTGCAAACATAACATTTTCTGATTCAAACAATGACAGTTCAAATCCAACACAAGACCTAGGAAATCTTGCAGTTGAACCAACACAGAGTGAAACAATTGCCAAACCGGACCCGGACTGTGGGTGACTTTTTCAATAGTGTGAATCCCCCTTTGACAGGTAAAGAACGAAAGGTCACTACTGTAGTAGACAAACCACGTTTTATAGCAACTGAAAATCCAGCCCGTAAGAACCTCGATCATTCGACAGGGTGTCATGATCATGAAAATCCTACTTTATAGTTGATCTGATGGTGACCTCTTGTTTCATGAAAAGGGAACAGAGAAACACTTTCCCTACTTGACTATGCAGGTGCCAAAGTCTTGGCATAAGTCGAATGGGAGCTTCCTAACCAAAGGACAGAGCAAAGTTACTTTGAAATTCTTTGAGTATTCAAACAGTAAGGAGCTCCAGACATAGTAGAGTACAATAAGAAGAAAGTGACTAAGCCAGTGTTTGTCCTCATTCTTGGATGCAAAACCATGGAAGAGCTTGGAATTGTTCTAGATTTTTGAACAAAAGAAATTACAATTGACCAAATCATTTTGCCAATAAGAGATGTCAATAGTCTGACCAAATCAAACCTGGATAAAGCCTAGGCTGTCAACAACAGGATGGCAAACAAAGCACAAAGTACACAGAAAGCAACACAGCGGGGAGTAAAAATCCGAGATGCAAATTATAAAATGGCAGACCTTCAATGAATTGTTAGCACCAATTGTACTCACCTCAGTCTCCAAGACCAAAACTCGTTACTTGAGTTACTCACACATTTTGAGGTACTATTTGATGGAACACTAGGTGATTGGAACACAGACCCGTCTCCTTTGAACTTAGGGAAGGCACTAAACCGTATCATGGTGGGACATACCTAGTACCAAAATAGCGTAAAGAAACAATGATTAAAGAACTAAATTGACTGCGAGCTGAAGTTAGAGTTTCAGCCCAAATCAGAATGCGTCACCATCATTTATCACTGGAAAAACAAGACGGAACTGTACGCTTTTCTCACTGATTTTAGGGAGGTAAATAAAGGACTTGTAAGAAATCCATTCCCATTACCCAAAATCAGCACAGTTCTGCAAGAGCTAGAAGGATTTACCTATGCTACAACCCTAGATTTAAACATGGGTTACTATACCATTAGATTGGATCCCGATTCATCCAAAATATGCGCCCTCATTTTTCCATGGGGAAAGTATTCGGACCTTCGATTACCAATGGGCATCGCAGGTTCACCAGATATTTTTCAAGCAAAAATGTCATCACTAATGGTAGCCTTAGAGTTTTTGTGAAGAGCTTACCTTGATGATTTGTTATGCATCACAAAGGCAAGTCTGAAAGACCGCCTTGACAAACTGAAAATGGTGCTTACCAGGCTACGCGAGGCGGGCTTGCGAATCAACGCCCAAAAATTGTCTTTCTATGCCATCGAAACTGAGTATCTAGGTTATACCCTCACACGTACAGCTGTCAACGGCAACAGAAAAAGGTACAATCAATTCTCGCAATCTCACCGCCGAAAAATGTCAAAGACCTACGTAAGTTTCTGGGAATGGTCCAGTATTATAGAGATCTTTGGGCAAGACACAGCAAAGTGCTTGCTCCACTCACCTCACTGGTAGGAGAGTGTGGTCACACCAAGGTCAATGTCCATGATACTGGGACAAGGTGCATCAAAAAGCATTCGATGACGTGAAGACTACAGTTTTAGCCTACCCAGACTATTCAAGGGAATTTGAGGTATTCACTGATGCCTTGTCTAAACAACTTGGATCATCACCATCACCCGGGAGAATAGGCCGCTTGCATTTTTCAGTAGGAAATTGTCCACAATGTATACAGTATGACTGAGCTTGAACTACTGACCATAGTGGAGACACTAAAAGAGTTCAAAGGCATGTTATGGGGACAAAAAATAAAAGTCTATACTGACCGTAAAAATCTAATCCAGGATGTGCTTGGATTATCCTCTGACCATGTCTACCGATGAAGATTGCTCCTCAAGGAATTTGGCCCCGAAATTGTCTACATCAAAGGCACACATAATACTATCTCCAACGCCAGCTCTTGCTTAGACAGCGGACCCATTCCGAGTGAGCATGAAAACTGGATGATGTTTACAAAATGACGGTGTTAATACACTAAGCAAGAAGAGAGTGCAATCAACATGTCTGCATACCAAGAGGAAAGAATCTGGCATTTGCAAAGCTGCTATCTACCCGTAACAGTGCAGATTGCAGAAGCACAAAAGCTTGATGCCAGCTTGAAGATGATGAAAGATCAGTACTCAACAAAATTGGTTGAAAGTACGGAACTCCTCTGTAAGGACAGAAAAATGATAATTCCAAAAGATCTTAAACACCATGCAGTTAGTTGGTACCACAACTATCTACAGCACCCTGGACACACTAGACTCAAAGAAACCATTCGTGCTGTAATGTACTGGAAAGGTATGCAAAGTACCGTCTGTAAATATGTCAATAACTATCATGCATGTCAAGTAAACAAGAGGCATAAGCATAAGTATGAGAAACTTCCTACTAAGATCGCCATCACAAACCCTTGGGAGGTACTATAAGTGGATCTGTTAGGCCCGTACACAATCAAAGGTAAAGATGGGACAGTAATTGATTTCATGTGTCTGACTATGATTGATCAGGCTTCCAGCTGGTTTGAAATAGTTGAACAGCCAGTATAATCACTGAGGCAATTATTCCCTTGGATACAAAAGGTCATAGGAGCAAAATGGACAATGAAGAACCTAAGTTGGCATACTTTGATAAGTCATCAGCAATGATCAGCACCTTATTGAATAAGACCTGGTTTAGTAGGTATCCACATTGTCAATACATAATTTATGACAGTGGAAGCAAATTCAAACTTCACTTCAAAACCCTATGTGAAATCAGATGGGATCACGGTAAGCCTACCAGTGTCAAGAATCCTCAAGCGAATGCTATTCTAGAACAAGTGCACCAGGTGATATCATCTATGATCTGTACAGCTGAAATAGGCATGGCCGATTCAGTAGATCCAAGCAACATAGATACGTTTGTGAGACGTAGCTTGGGCCATTCGCTCAACATACCACAAAGTACTAAAAGCCTCCCCAGATGCAGCCATTTTTGGATGGGTTCATGTTGTTCCACATCCCCTTCCTGGCCAACTGGAATAAAATTGGAAACGTGGAAGCAGCGCCAAACAGACCAAACCACAGAACAGGAAAATCACTCACGTCGTGATTGGGACTATCAAATTGGTGATCAAGTAATTCTTATTAAAGATGGTATACTCCACAAAAGTGAAAGCCAGTAGGAACGTGATCATTGGACTATCACAACAGTTCATATGAATGGCACCATCAGGATTCAGGGTGGAACAAAATCAGAAAGATTGAATATTCAAAGTGGTACACCTTTTTTTAACAACCAAACGTAAATCAAAAATAATGTCAGTTTTCAAAATGTCATCTCCCTCTTCAAACAACACTTATTCGTTACATATATGACGGCTAGAAACAATAGGAGCACTGTGTATCCTAGAGGTATCATGATACCCAGCCGGACAGACAGTGGATTCAAAAACTGATTTCAGTAAATTAAAAAAATTTTGGAGCGAGCGAAGTAGCTCTATTATAGTACTGTAGAAACATACCAATTTTCTACAAGAATGAATTGATCCGATCGTTCCGATATGCTTTATTCAACAGACAATAACTTCGTGAAACAGTGTTCAAAAGAACAAAATAAGAACACCGTTTGAAAGCTTCGGGCGATCTTTCGATTGATGTAAGTTGTAAAATGTGTTTACATCAGATGTGACGTCATTTTTGTCCGTCACACGGATGAAAGACAGAGCAGGAGTGCTCCTTTTGTTTTTAGCCGTCATATATATTTAACAGACTCTTTGTTTGTTATAGTTACTCTAGTGAAAACACTTTTTTCACCTAAACATTTAGCCTTTTTTGTTCCGTTTTTACCTGATAACTCCATATCTGGGGGCGAGTGACATAGACCAAGAATCAGCCCATTTTGTACCCATTGGGACAAAATAGAAAAGGAGCATTCTCAGGACTCCCCAGGTGGGAAGTCCATTGCCCCTGATCCAAAAGGCAAGGACTCCTCAACATTGGAGTCCACCGCCCTGGCCCAAAAGGCTAGGACTCCCCACCACAGGAGTCCACTGCCTCGAGGGCTATGGAACACAGAGTCCATAGCCCCTTCTGATTGAGAAAGCAAAAAGCATACCAATTGTGTGTAGAATCCACACAACTTTGTTTGGATTGCTTGGATTGGAAGCGCAGTTCCGCTGCCCTTCCATCCTAACAATTGAAGCAAATTTAGCTCATAAAATAAAAACTTCGACCCCTGTTGAATGTACCGATAATTTTCATGTGATATTTTTTTGCGTTATACAGCGCAGGTCACATGTGTACCTTGGTAGCCAACAGCAAAATGCTTTTGCATTATAAAAACAAAAATGAAATTGGGAACCACACTATTAGGGACATGAATTTTGGACACACATTCTGGTGGTGAATGTTACACCCACATTACAAAAATCCCTTTACAGGCACCAAAAATGACATTTGGACCTCACAAGGGAACAAATGTCATTCAAAAATACTTGACCTCTCATTCTGTGAGCATGTGATATCTGTTGCAAAATCCCAGTCACATGGGTGAAAATGACATTTGGACAATCATCTCAAGGAAAATGAAATTTGCACACTCATCTTGACAGCACAATGCAGTGTACTAGTGTGATGTATCCAAATGGCTGATCGACCAACTAAAAAACCAATGTTGCAATTGTGGTAGTAATATTTGATTACCATATTGTCAAAGAAAACATTACACAGCATGAAAGTGATGCATTTTCAAAAACCGCATAATTTCACATGTCCGGTGCATCCGCATCCCAAAATTGTCTGGACGTTTCCTAAACATCTTGTGTTTTTTGTGTTTTGAAATGGGGACACATGGCATTAAATTTTGGACACAGAAGACATGACAGGACTTGAGAGGACATGGGTGTTTACTTCATTTTAGGCTCATTTTCTATACTTTCAGGTGAAACATACCAAGAGTGGTGGCTGTTGCATGCATGTTACATTCATTTAAGTGCAATCCATAAAGGTTGTGGTACAAAAATACTTAAGATACCAAGGTATGTACCGAGATACTTTTATGTAATGTATGTGAGTTAAAACTTCTGAGGACACTGGGCAGGCATGGAACTCAATACTGATGTATGTCAATGTGTCCACAAACAATGTGCCCTGGAGGAATTAAGGACATGGGACACGTTCAGGACATGTCCAGGACATGTGAAACTAAGCTGACGGGATAACATAAGGAGACATTATTCTGAATATTTACATATTATGTCATCCTTTAATTTTCTGTATTATCTACAATAATTAACAGTTCTTATAACATATTTTGCCTGTTGTCAATGTACACAATACTAGAAATACACAACAGCTTATGGCGTTTTTTATTTGAAATACTTCAGTGTTCCAAGCCTTGCACAAAGAGGTTAAAGATAAGAAAAGGGGTGACATCAAGATGCAACATGTTAATGCAGGGTATCATATTCCATCTCTCTGAGTATTAAGGAACAGAAATTATCTGTTTTCTGCCATTGGCATGGTGAGAAATTTAAGCAAGAACTCTTTCATCAATGGTTGGTAACTGCACACAAATATTATGAAAAAGAGTGAGACTTCCTGAGACTGCTCAATTATGCACAAGGGAAGCATAAAATTATCTCTAACATTTATGTAGACCTCTCAGGACTCAAGAGACCAAGGAACAGAAATTCTGGAATGACTTGCATCACTTACACATTATTCTCTCCGCATAGAGAAATGTGTCACCTGCCGTGATTTATTCGATGGCAACTTCACATATTTAGAAAACAGTTCAAAAGCAGATAAAGTTTGCTCAAGGGATAATACCTTTCCTGATATGGATTGATCCACAAAAGATGCATTTTAACAGATTGATAATATATGCAAGCTCATACTGAAAGACTCCATAATCTCACACCTTCCAAATGGCGACAGTATGTATAGTTGGAACATGAGAGCAGCTCTTCATAATCAGTTCTACATTTTTCTCATAATATTTTCAGCACTCAATCCACTCTGCATGCAGGAGTGTATGCCAAAAGGAAAAAGGACCCCCTCCATTGATATGTAATCAATGGACTGTCGGTAAGACAGAAAAATATCTAGATAACAGTCTTAGCTTTGGAGTATTCATCTGGGCAAGTGTATAAATGAAGTTCCTTTGTGATCAATTACGCTTGTCAATCAAAATTATTATATCAGTGAGGTATTGGCATGGCACAATGCTAAATTGTTCAAAGCCCATGTAAGTGTCATAAAGACTAGAACATAAAAATAATCCTCATGATGCCCGCCATGCAATCAATATCCAAACAAACAAAACATAATAGATGAAAACTCATGTAAACACAGTAATGTAATTTGAGTGCTTTACAATGACCTGTAGTTCAACCCCAAGAAGACAGGAACAATTAATGTGATTAAAACCTTCTCCTTGAACTGTCATCATACTGGCAAAGATCTATTCCACAGGATTGAAACAAGACTCAAAGGCAGTCCAGCCAATTCAAAAACCATCCAAAAGGAAGACTGACACTGTGATCTTCCCATCATGCTTTCATAATTTCCATCCATCTTTCATTTCTCCTTCCAAAACCAAAGTGACTCGATTACATTTGTCAAGCACTATCAATGTCACACCGTCAACAGGGGTGAGTATCAAGCAGCCTACGATGTCAATTATCAAGCTAATCCAAAAGTTCCAAATGAAATTCATTATACCAGAATTCATAGATTGATGATAGAGAAGGTGAGTCTTTCAAAGGAATTAAAATGAACCAATATTTTATGTCTGGTGTTAGGAAGGATTCACTGAACTCAATTCCCCCATTTTCACTACTTTTCAGTCCAACTTTCAAGAGGCACTTTATTTAAATGTAAGCATTTTGATGCAACAGGTGTGCTGTTCTTTCAAATTTGTTAGGCCACTAATGCTATCAAAATGCTTGCTTGGCGGTTGATTCCATGAAAAAGGAATGATGACAAGAAATCATGAGCTCTTTCTATCAAAAAGCAAGTCACTGACTAGCCCCATAAGACGCTAGTGAGCAAAGCGCACTAGTATTGTCTTATGCCACAATAAATCTTCAGAAAAATGAAATGCACATGGTGTGAGTTTAGCACAGACTCTCTCTTACATTGTTGCCAGTCAGGCCAGACTTCCTTCTGCTATTACCTCCATCAATGCCTCAATAATTACAATAGAATATTATATGCTGTGGCATCTCTTATTATTCTCAGTGCATTCAAGGGAGGGCTGACAATCATAATGGTGATGTGATTCTTTATTTACACTGCCTTTGGAGGTTCCAAGGACTTTGCGGACAGTTCCATAGAAATGAAAAAACAGTCTAGTGGCTCTGACCTTTTATTTGGCAGCAACAGAATTAATTACTGAGTAATTTATGCTGGGTACATTAAAGATGAAGGAGTAGGGTTCTATTGATGAAAACTCTTCCTCGTCAACTTGTAAGCTTCTAGACGAGGTTGATCATAGAGTGTGGTAACATTTTAATGTTAGTCTAAACTCTTCCAGTGACAGCATTTAAAACTTGAACCACCTACTGTAAAGACATTTCTCACGTTGTTAGTTGTAACACTCAAATACGATAAGAAGGGCAATCCTTTCGCCAGTGGAGCCCACCGCATTTAAAGCACTCCCCGGGAGGAGGGCGACTCATGTTCCAGACATTACCTTGACTTGACTCATATGTATTGCCATGGTATCCATACCCAATAGCACGAACCTCACCATTAATCACTCGAACACTACTGCGATGCACTATACCAACATTGAGACCGCGGAAACGGTCAGCAAGATCAGGATCATCCGTTGTCTCATCCTCAAGAGGAGATTCTGCGTCTTCTTTCTTGGATTCTTCCACAGTGTCCTTGTCCCTTTCAGTTTTGGTGTCTTCAACCTTGTTGACTTTAACCTCACCGTCAATCATGTGAAACTGGATGATACCATGGGCAGCAAGATCAGAATCATCGTTTGTCTCATCCTCAAGAGGAGATTCTGCATCTTTTTTCTTGGAGTCTGCCACAGTGTCCTCGTCCCTTTCAGTTTTGGTGTCTTCAACCTTGTTGAGTTTAACCTCACCGTCAATCATGTGAAACTGGATGATACCACGGGCAGCAAGATCAGAATCATCGTGTGTCTCATCTTGAAGAGGAGATTCTGTGTTCTCTTTCTTGGACTCTTCCTCTGTGTCCTAGTCCTTTTCAGTTTTGGTGTCTTCAACCTTGTTGTTTTCAACTCGAGGTTCAAGATGATCCAAACCTTTCCTCAACTCACTAACTTGAAGGATGAGTTCAGCAATATAGCCAAGTAGAGTGTCTTTAAATGCGTTGTTTTCAGTCCTCTGCCGACTAATTTGAAGGCTGAGTTCATCAATAATGTCAGATGGTGCTCGATCGTTTCTCATGTTGCTGGTAGATCTGCGAGATTGAATATTATTTTATGAGCACATAATTGAGCAAAACATCACAGGGACAGGGAAGGTCTTGACTACAAACATGATCGTGAACCTGAAGATTGTTCACTTCATGAAATCCCCGCCAAAAATAAAGATACAAAGAAGATCGAACGAAGATCCTTTAAGCAACAATAGTAGGAAGAAATCTTCGTCAAGAGATATGCTATCGTTGTTAGCTAACCACAAAGGAAAGACCTTTGATAAAGGATCGACAAGGTCCAAGCTCGTGTGAATACTATTTGTGAACTTCGACCTGAAATTTTCAGAAGCACGTGGCACGTGGACAAATTGGCAGGAAGATTTGGAATGGAAGTACTATACCATACCTCTTTGTTTCACAACATTGACACGAAGAAATGACTCTAGATTTTCACAACTGATCCCTTAAGTGCAGTATCCCATTTCGACAAAATGTGTGTGCTACTTGCGGGCTCACACTTTTCGACTGGAATTGTATAATGAAAATGAGGCTAGCGAGATTCCATGAAAAAAGAGAGGGAGCTCAGCCAATGCTTATGCTACCTACAATCACAAACAGTATATACAAAAAGTGAACATCTACCATCAATAATAAACAGTCTATACAAAAAGTGAACGTCTTTGTTTTGCTACTTTTCAAAACTAGTATCCATTCCTCATGGTCTTTCAATGACCCCCTCCCACTTGCTTTAAAATAACACATTCTATCACAGATATAACTGGATGGTGAACCAAGGTATTGTATTGTCAACTGTTCAATACCGCAAGGAACACAAGAGTGCCATTACATAATAGTACTACAGATAATTCATACTCCAATAATTGCATACCACCATTCTTTCAAAAATAATTGGTCCTGTTTCCTTCCGCCCCCACCAAAGTCCCATATTCCACTGTACCACACTACACTGCGCACCATACCATCCCTCTCACCAATCCATCCCCACCGCCACCACCATCAACACAAAAAATAAACTCTTAGGAATCTTTATTTGCCTTCACTGCCTCTTCCTTCCTCTTGGCCGTATTCTCATCCAACCGCCTTTGCGCATTAAATAATTGTTGTATCGCCACCACAAAAGATAGGATGAATAATAATAGGAGGATTAGTTTGACGGTATCTTGGTTGGTCCAGGTCGTCATGATATCGCGTTCGAGGATATTTTTTTCAAAGGGAGATGCTTGGTCGTTTGAGGATGACGGCTGTATTTCTTCGCGGTTTCTCTCCACTGCGTCGAGGATCGACTGCCCTTGCTTTAATGTTACTCGCGTCGAAAGAGGTGGTTATTATTATTTCTTGTGCGGATACGAAGTTAAGAACGTTGGTTGGTGGATTGTGCGTCCTACGCTTCGATCACAACATCATAATTGTTTCCGAGTCACGAATACACAATACACTGGCATTGTGAGGACATTGTTGAAGTGAGATCTATAGGCTCGTTACAATGCGTCCGGTGTTCCATGAAAATGGCATTGAGGGGTTGGTTGCGTGAAAAGGTCATTAAATGAGTCCACTCATCAAACAACATTACAATATATTATTGTAAAATACCGTACAATACTGGAGACGTCCCCTATAGGATGCATCGACACGTGGAACATTTTTTACTATATACGTACGAGTACGTAAGAGCCGTTGGAAAATCGAGAGGAACAAAAAGCAGTGCCGCCAGGTGCCTCTCTAGAGGCCGCGGGAAAACGTCCGCCCAAACATTTGCGAAATCCCATCCCTTACGATGAATCTTGGACCTCCCTAACGAACGAAACCATCCCAAGCCCAACTCCAACATCTAACCATGGAATCCTACCTCCTCCCCATCCTTGGCGCGGTCATCCTCGCCGCCGTCGTCCTCATCTTCTCCATCAAAAAATCCCCCGCCCCCGCCGAACCGAAATCCAAAAAAGAACCCGTCGACGGCAAAGTCCATCTCGACCCCGCCGCCGACGCCGCCTGGCTCGTCAACCACCTCCGCCCCACCTCCTCCCCCCTCGACGTCCTCTACGCCATCGCCACGACGCCGGATCAACTCAAAATCACCCAGAAACACCTCGATCTCCGCCAAGAAGCCGTGGACAAAAAACTCGCCGCCCTCTCCAAAAAGTCCCCCACCAACGACATGCAAGATCTCCTGGCCGACGACGGGGGATGGGCCGAAGAAGACGACGATCCGGCCACCACCGCCGCTAAAAAGGCCGCCGAACAAAAAGAAAAGGAGGCGAAGCAACTCGCCGCCGCCACGGGAAAAGAAGACGTGACGAAACTCAAACTCGAGGGAATCGACGACGGCGTTCTCGGTGCCGAGTGGGTGGAGCGACAGTGCGCCGCGATGAAATGTTGGCCTCCTCCCCAATTTCAGGGAGATTTGACCGATGGGGCCGTGAAACGGAATTTGCTCATGACGATGGGGCGTCTTCATGCCAAGCAGCTTAATAATCATCCGGAATTGTTGCAGGCAGGTCCCTTGGGGAATATTGACCCGACGTATTTTCAGGGGACGATTGAGTATCGATCTCGTGTGGGACAGTTGTTGGAGGCGACGTTGCGTATGGCGTGTACGTTGAGGAGTTTTCGTTTGGCCAATTCCGTGTTGGATGCGATGATTATGTTTAAGATTGGAGTTATGGATGTCAATGATGAGAAGGAACGGGCTTGGTTTGCGGATTTGATGAAGAGGCAGTATGGGGAGGGAGGGACGCCGAAGTTGATTTTTGGAGAAAAGTACCTTGGTGTTCCTACTGCCGATCCCAATGCTGCAGAGGGGGAGGAGAAGGATGCGGAGAAGAAGAAGATTGTTCAGCTTGTGGAGCAGACCAAGGCGGTTACGACGGCAGATGAGAAAATGGCGCTGGAAATGCATATTTCTCGTCAGCATGCTGAGGCATTCACGAAGGAGAAGTTGGCTCAGTGTCAGAAGCAGGGAATACCGCCTCAAATTGGGATGAATGCGTACAGAGAAACTTGGTTTATCATGGTCCGCGCTCGTAAGCTCGATGGAGAGTTATCCCCCACGGATAAAAACTACGGTGATGATCATTTACAAGTTATGAGTCAGAACAATCATCAGCTGTATCAAATGCTTGAACCTGCCACCATTGCCGCCTTCCAGAAGGAGTTTGCTCCCAAAAACCGCCCGTCTAATCGCATGGTGATAGGCTGGCCCTTTCAAGTGGCCAACATTGCACAAAAGGCGGGCAAGGTCAAGATGCATCTGGTGCCGCCGCAAGAGGAGGGGAAGTATGAGTTTACTGTTACGATCAAGAGTCAGGATTTTTTGGGTGTTGATGATGAGTTTAAGTTGGTGTTGGATGTGAAGAAGGGAGTCAAAAAGGAGGAGGAGGAAGAGGAGGAAAGTGAAGGAGATAAAAAGAATAATTGAGGATACTGATGATCATGACGTCCATATGCTTGAATTTGGATTCTTTTGTTTTATGTCAAAAATGAGGAAGGAATATATCATTACAAGAAAGGCTAATCTGAATCTGCTTACAAGTTTTTCACATGAGCTTATAAAAAGATTGTTTTCAATCTTGGAATTACTTTAATGCAGATAACCTTATACCTGCCAATCTAACGTGAAATAAGCTTTGTATGTAAATTCTAGCTTTCTTTCAAAGCTTTGCAAAACTCACCTTATCCAGTCAAGAAAAGATATGATGAAGCAAATACAAAGCTTCAAGTTCTCCACTGACATCCTTAAAATGAGCCCAGTCCGCATGTCTGTCCCACATCACACCAGTAATATCATTAGCGTCAATGAAGGGAACATCAAATTCTTCGCACAGTTGCTGTGTAATTCTATCGTACATATCCACAACATTAGGGTTCCGCCAGTCTCTTGGCGGGCATGCATGCATGTCTTCAAAAAGAGCATTATAGCTTTGAAAATAATATTGATTGGCGAGCAATGTGACACTCAACCAAAAGTTCGCTTTTATTGGAGACATAGTAACTCACTGCATTCTTCGGAAGTAAACATCAACATTGGCATCAAGCAGAGTTTTGACAAAAACTGACATAGCTTGATTCAAAAGCCTTTTTTATTCAGCAAAGGCGGTTGGCCGACTCACTGCTCGGCTTACATCCCACTGTCCCATCCCAACAACAACTTTCGGGCACCGATTCTGCATTTCTTTCACCACGACCTGCGTTAGATTTGCAGCGAATCTCAAATCACGATGATATGCCGCAAAATTTTGTATTTGTAATTTCGTGATGATCAAGTTTGAAAATCGTGTTAATACTCTAGCATGACTTGCTCCCACATAGCAGATGCGTCCCGATTTTCCACGAAGCTGCTCTTCCAGAGAAAAAGAATGGACAAAGTTGAATTCGTACGGATCAAATCTTGTTACATCTATTGGACCTTTGCAATGCTCCAAACCGTAATTCTCAGGCATTCGGCACCCATTAGGTTGATATCTTGTCTATAGCGGGGTAGAGTTGCGATTTTTCATGTTGTGAAACCAAAAACCAATTTCAGATTTATCATCCCGTATCGCGCGTTCAATATCTGCATCAATGGTAGCATTTTCTTGCGTTAATCGATGATGTACTGGATCTACCATGCAAATATTTGTTGGATCAACATCCACATCAAGCTGTGTGCACATTGTGACTATGATTTCAATGAAATATTGTCCAGGAGATGGGACATTGTAATGACCGACCACAATGTATTCTCCATTCGTGTTAACAACATTCCTGTCTTCCCATTTCACCTTTGACAAAAATAAACCAGATAACCTACCAATTAATTGAGGATGGGAGCAACTCCTATTCTGACCGAAATGAACGATAATCTTTGCTTCACTGGGGATATGCAATATGGTATTTACGTCCGCTGCAATGCGTGAGTTTTTGTTGGTTTCAATGTTGGGATGCAAAATTTGATCTGTTGCGTCTTGTACAGAAAGAGGAGCGTTGGTAGCTGGCTTAAGTGAGTTTGCGGCGATGATATTGAGGGTAACTGAAACAACGACGGCAGTCACTACCGCAATACGCTTTGCACTCAGGGATCCCTCCATTTGGTGTGGGGGTGGGGGTTCCTTCGGGAGTCTTCAGGGTTTCTCTGATGCTGTTATCGTCTCACGTCCATGTATGAGCCTGTCCCAGGCTCGTCCCTATTATCCGGTCTGGTATGGGTATGATCTTAATATCCCCACCCCCAGTAGTGGCACTACAATGGTTGTCAAAGTTTCCTGCAGACCGTGCGCAGACGCAGACACGATCATGAACTTCTTGTTTTATGACATCATGTACTGCGCCACATATACAGGAGTCTAGAGGTCGCGACCTCGTCTGCAGGAAACTGTGTCCGATTGTGCGGTCATTCACGGAGTTTCTCGGTCTTAGATCATGTAAAAAACTTCATGATCGCATCTGCATCAGCGTCGTGATCTCGTCTGCGCAAAAATCGTGCAGACGAGAGCACGACCTTCTGCAACTGCGATTGGGGTCCACTACTTTATATTTGGAGCGCTTTCCAAACCGTATATCATGCGGTGCTGTCTTATCCCACTTATGTTTTATATATTCATTAACACATATATTTATGTTGCCTTCTTCTTTAAATGTATCTCTTTCTCTTCCCTGTTGCATTTTCATTTTGCCACATGGCCGAGAACATTACGCATGACTGAAATCCAACGCTACCGTAAAAATCGGTTTTTAAGAACTACCGTAAAACCCGGATTATAGGTGCCACAAATGTACAAAAGATACCATTTATCACGATTTTGATATGTGGAGTTGCGGGAACAAGACTAGTTGATGCAAAAAAAGGCAGACTGCGCCATTGTTTTTAACAAGTCAAGCAATCAGATACATCATCAAAAAAATCATGTCAGCGTAATACTTAATAACAGGGAAGGTGCGAGAATGATGAAAAGTAATGTTATGCTTCTTGTGCCATAGCATAGCGAACTTTTCATGATGCGTGCGCGATCGTTGAGTCGCAGAAGGAGGAAACAGTAGTTATTCTTCAGTACGGTACGGTACATATTGAACGGTACAGTGGTACGACTGTGCCATATTTCATTGAATAGGCCTAAATAAATCGATTATACGACTAATTTCCGCCTTCTTTTGAAACAGCTGACTTTGCTAAACATGCCAAAGTATGCATTCAATGCCGTTTTAGTTCTAAACGGCAGAGAAGGCAATAAATGGCTTCAAGTGACATAAGCTGCCAATAGAAGCATGTAAAGCAATCAGACAAAGGAATTCGTTGAATTTGTACTGGAACCCGATGAATCATGCCGATTTACATACTCTCAGCTGTTTCAGGAGGAATCGGCATACTTTTGCGGAAACGGCATAATACATCACTTAATGCCAATTTAGTTCAAGTATGCCGAATCTACACAATACGGCCGAGAATGCGTAAATCGGCATGCTTCTAGATGGCACAGAAAGTCATCGTCTTCTTTAATGACGTCATATCTAATATGGCCTCAGGTGTTCGTGACTGCGTTTTTTACTTGAAGTTCAAGCTCTGACGTCATTCATGACTACGAGGACACAGAACTGCTTAAGCCGATTCACTTTACCACGACTATGTTACCTACCGAAATAAATCTTCGCTTTTCTATAGGTGACATGAAATGCTTTCTAATACTCTTTTTAAAATTTTCATCGCTGTACCTTTATGGTATAATAATATTGTGATCATGTTGCTAGTTTTGGCATTAAGAGTAAAACATGACGTTTTCCCGCACTTCCCTGCGATAACTTTTTCTAGGACACACTTTTGCCTATTGTGTGACACACCAAAACCTTCAGAAGAAGGTAAGCTTTCTGAAGTATCTTATCCGTTTAGTCGAGAATCCTTAGTTTTCAAAATATGGGTAGTTAAAAATTTGGTGTGCACCTATACACCGGCGGCACTTATTATCCGGGTTTTACGGTAGTAAATGTTCCAAGATACCTTTTTCACTGCCTCGAAGCTACCGTAAAAATCAGTTTTTAAGAACCATCACATTATAAGAACCACCCCGTCCATCTGACACGTTTTTTTGTCATTTTCACGCCCTACACATGTTCTTCAGTGTTCAAAGCACTAGGAATGTATAGCCCAGCTCCTTGTAACTCCTTCTGGTTCACGAGCTATGGCATTTTCCCGTGTAGCTCACATCACAACACGTCCACATCACCGACAAACCGCACACCGCAACATTCAACCATTTTTGGCGCGAACCGGAAGTATCCCCAAGTAGAAATAGGACCATAAAAAAATCGACCACATGTTAATTTCACTACCGTAAAAAGCATTTGCTCTTGAAAATGATAAAAATCTGGAAGAGTGCAGCCCATTTCTTCAGATTGGGATAACACATAGTCCGCCGCAACATAATCTGATACACTAGTATTTGACGCTAGATAAACTTCTCTGCCTTTAATGGTACACTCTAATGGAGTCAGGGCCAACTTCTCGTTTTGGGCATGGGTTATACGGACACCCATTCCTTCGTTCCTGAAGTGATCTTCCTAAATACATCAACATTGTTATAGATAGGGGAACATCAAGATGTTCACTGTGCCAAGTTACCTTACCTGAGCCTGTATCATTAGTCTTCCCAATGTCGTGTTGTCTCCATAATGGGCATCATATACTTTCCAGTGACGAACATGAATCGTGTTTATGCTCATTTTGTCAACTAGACGAAAGATGTGTGGACATGGCACTCCACACCGATCGTAAAAACCACAATCACACCAGATGAAAGTCAAATATTAGCGAACTTCCGGATCATCTTACGTACCCTCAAGAATCTTGGTAGTGCAGACATTGGCCATTGACCTTGTGTCAAATCTGAAGAGTTAGGCATATCAAAACACCAACACCACCATTCGTTGGACCCAGTTTTACATAACTTGTACGACGTTCTTTTGTCGAAGCTATGATCAGCAATGGCTTGTGTTTCGCAATTATAATTGTTTTGGTAGGTGCTCTGGATGATAGATTTACTTGACTTAATGAACGGAGAGCACCTTCTTTTTGTTGATGAATTAATCTGTGGGTGTTTTCAGTAATCTTCTCAATACCATGGTGAACATCCATGTTGGCATTTACTCCGAGCTTCATTTTAACAATGCTGGTTTGTGATTCAACAGGAGATGTGGTTTCAGAATCCATACAATTAGTAGTGTACATGCGGATGTGGTTACCAAGATACTTCTCTTTGTCTACCAATGATTCGGCGAATGTGATAATTGCTGATACACAGGACGGCCCCAGATCTGCAATCGTCTGGTCATCCCCCAGAAAACTACGGAGTTCCTTGCATGATCCTTGGTACTCAGCAACAGTTTCATGCTCATTGCATTGTCTCATTATCCAATGAAGTACTACTGTGCCTGTAAGGATCAATATCAAACAGCAAATTAATTGAAACAGATTTGAATATGGAACATAAATCAGGAATAAGTTTCATAACAATAATTTGCGATGACGAGACTTACCGTATTGCCTACCCTTATTGGATAAAAGAACACCCTCCTTTGGCAAGGTTGGTCGTATGTGTTCTTTAAAATATTTCCAAATCGCATGAAAGGTACAAAGCATTATTCTACTCTTTTTGTATTCTAATACCCTTGAGGTCATAGTTTTGAAAGTCCTGTATTCAGAAGCATCTTCGTCAGTCAGTGCAAGACGGTTTCTCTGAATTATCTCTGATCCGTACAGAAATGGAAAGACATCCTTGAAGATATACCGGTAGACCCAAGACTTCCCTATTGACAAAATCAAAAAGTAATCAGTATGAGGTTATATACATTAAGGATGAGACAGGAAAATTTGGAAAATATACCTGATGGAATGACTGTCATGTTTGAGAGATGACACTTTCCAGAGGGAGTGCGAATGACAGAGAAGAAGAATTCTCTTTTCTGTTTGTTAACACGAGCAATGCAGTCCATTAAAAAACCTCAGGATACTTCATAGTCTCTCGAATCATTTCGTCGGAGGCAAAGGAGATCATCAGTGCCAATTTCTTGTGATTGCTGAACGTCAGTTCTTTACGTAGGTCAGAGATTTCAGACTGGATAGCTGCATCTGTTTTCAAAATTTCCGTTGTTAATGGACGTCAGTGTGGTCTGGAAATAGCACAAACGCTAAGCTTGGGATCATCATACACTATCCGACAAGATATTTTGTTTCTTGAGTGAATTTGATAAAGAAATATTATCACAAATTAGCTGCATATTGGAGGGAACACATCGGGACAGAGTATAAAATGAGTTACCTGTTCAAAAATTCCATTGCCTTTTCAGCTGAAGACATAGTGTGATCAATCCCCAGTTCTTTGTTATGCAGTAGCCTGCACTTCTGGACTAAATTTCGAACCGTTGCTGACTGGTAGTTGCCATCAGTGTCATCCAACATCTCAAGTAGAACTGCAAGCTGAGATGGACGGACTCCAACAGCAGACATGCATTCAATCAACAATTTCGATTGATCACTGATATACCTGATGACTTTCGGTTTCGCTTCCGGAGTGTAGGCTGGATGCCCGTTGTGCATGAGACATGTTGTTTTGTGATCCAAATAGTAAAAACCATCTGGCCATAGGAAGAATGCAATACGACACTTGCAACGGTCCTTTTCATCAGTTTTGCGGATTGAATGAACCCGATGGTTGGACAGCTGCTTATCGGAGTACTGTGACACTGTTGAGGTTGTGGAACATTTGATTGCTTTAGATTCTTGTTTCCCCGCCATTGCATCAAGTGAGGATTCTAGCCTAGAGCTTTTCCTCTTAATATGCTTGGGCTTTACTCCATCCTGGGTAAACTGCTTGTTGCCGAACGAGTGTGTGTCTTTTTGTTTCTTCTCTTGGAGACGGGTGTGAGAGCGCCAAAGTACGTAGCGATTGTTCCTGGATCCAAGGACGAAAGAAAACTTCGAACCATGGAGGGAGTTTTGGATCATCAGCACAAGGGCCTGAAATGATTCCTTGCCTCTAAACATGGTTGGGTCAAATCGATAGACAGAGCGATCGGGATACAACGGTGGTTGATTCTTGGTGTTGCTGGGAGTTCGGGGAGCTTCTTTTGTTGCAGCACATGACAGGTCAACAGAACCACCGGAATCATCAACGATAAATTGTTGTGTCCATTGCTGACATTTTTTGAATGCCTGTAGAATGGATTGTTCCAGGGAGGGATCCATTTTAGTCTAAGAAGACAGGACATAGAGGAGGGATAAGGAAATTTCAAAAAGTTATCATTAGCTAACATAAGAGATTAACGACTGTATGATGTGTGTTGAAAAACTGGTCACTCACCGTATGATATGATCCAAGTATATAAGACACCGTATAATGGGCGATGTCACTTCGTTTCACCTTATGATGTTCGGTGGGAGATGGTTTGGACAAGTATGAAATGCGTTCTCAGCCCAAGTTGCACCGTATTATAGTTTCACCGTATGATGTTTGGTGGAAGATGGTTTGGACAGCACCGTATTATTAGCGACTCAGTCGAAGGTGCACCGTACTTTAGTTTCACTGTATCCTGTTCGGTGGAAGATGGTTTGGACAGCACCATATGAAATGCATTCCCAATCTAAGTTGCACCATATTATAGTTTCACCGTATGATGTTCAGTGGAAGATGGTTTGGACAGCACCATTTGAATTGCGTTCAAAGTCCAAGCTGCACCGTATGACGTGCAGTATTACTGGGTGGTGGAAGTGTGGTGTCATGTGAGGACTTAAGGGAAAGTTGCAGAAAAAATAAAAACAGTCGAACTTGATACTTTTTAGAAGCATCGTACAATATTTAAAAGTAATATGTTGTGGAGAACATATTTCCACTGACTAGGAGAACATCCTCTCTGAAGGAACAGTTGTTGTTGGTTGAAAGGCCTAATCAATTATTTTACTTTAGCGAAGGCCAACCGACTGTTCAAGCGTACTTTGTCCTGAGGATGAGGCCTCAGGTACGGATGGTAAGAAAAGTACATTTTCAAAGATTCGTACATTTAGGTACCGATCTTTGGAAATGTACCAATTTCTGAAAATGTACCGATACATGTCAAAGGTACATTTTGAAAGATCGGTACCTTCTACATTAGGAACTAATACGATTTCTACGAGAAAATGAAATCGGTACATTTTTCAAAGATCGGTACTTTTTAGTACCGATCTTTGAAAATGTACCGATCCTGCAAAACGTACTTTTAGATTAATCAGTAAATTTTGAAAGATCGGTACATTTTGGTACCAATCTGAGAAAGAGGCTTAAGTGTTATTTCTTCCTGCATCTCGTCCATGTCGTGTCAACAAATAAAAAACAAATACACGCGATAAACTGCTCTCCTCTAGAGAGAGAGAGACGAATGATGCCCCCGGGTCGGAGTCCAAAATTCTTGTAGATTGTACTTAAAAATCCTCTAATGCCATCTGTCTAATTCTTGTATGAGTCACAGTATTGGTACTAACCTACATTCTTTCCCTTACGTCCTGATGGTGTGTCACGCGATGGAGGCAATGAGGTGTGTAGGGTTCTGTGGGCAGGGTGAATGAGTTGGAATAAGATGTAGACTGGATGAAAACAAACAAGGACAACTGATGAATTCCCCAATAAGGAAGGAGGGGGGCGTAAACCAGGTGCGCGTGAAAATCGCAAGACAAGGAATTACATGGACACAGAATTACACAGATACACAGGAAGCAACCTCACCGCGCAGGAAGCAACCTCACCTACAATTGAGAGATGGGAGCAAATTACACCGCAACGCAATGCATCGGTAGGCTCATTGTGGATGGTCCTCGGCAGGGGAGAGAATGCTGACTGGAATTGCCATGGTTGGCAGTTGATTCATTATTTGTCCTTTCTGAGATTGGGGTGGCGGTGAAGCGGTGGCTGTGACGATTACCGCAGGGTGAGAAATAAAGAATGGGACAATACAGTCTGTCTGACGTAAGGAGACACTAAGCAATGACGAAAAAGTAACAGAAAATGACATCACTTTGAATGGAATAGGATACCCTTCGAAATACAGATTGCCGCCAATCTAGAGGCCACAAAAAACAGCACCGCATGATATATGGTTTGGAAAGCGCTCCGAATAGTGGACCCCTTTTTGAGATAAAAAATAATTTTTATCATATGAAAGAGTAGGTAGGGTATAACAATATCACACATACAGGACACATTGATACTGTATGAAAAATTTGTAGTATGTACAGTAGTTCCATATGATGCAATAAATATGTTACGGTATGATAACATACATCTATCACTTTAAAATCACTTATTTGACACAAATATGAAGACAACCTCTAGCATGTGGTACCACACACAGTCTGACAAAAAAATAATTTACATCTAAAGGTTGCGCCTCGGTCTGCAGAATGTGCTGTTACTGTCTGCAGGGGGTTGTCAAAGTTTATTGCAGATGAAGACATCATAATGATTATAGGCTTAAGTAAATAGCTAGACTAACTTAGAAATTTGACTCGAGATATTGTAAAAAACTTCGTGATCACGTCTGCATCTGCAGAAGTTTGTAACAAACTTTGACAACCACTATTGTACCTACCGTATAACCTGGATTATAAATGCACGGTTTTGTACAAAAGATACATTTAGGTGGCACTTATATCCGGCGCAAGTTAGTGTTTTTTAACATGGTGGGTATCCGTCTGATAATTTTTACTTTATTGTACGGTATGGTACGGTTTCCCGCCAGATGTGACAAACCAACAAGAATGATGCGATACATCGGGCGGATATGTGTTGTGTTTTTTGTTGTAATAGTGAAGCTGAGTTTTTCGGGTTTCTGACGTAACTCAGCAACCAGCCGGAGTTACTGGGAGCTCCACATAGGTGCGTGTTGCTCATGAGACGGAGAAACGTTTTATGTGTTTTCCATGAACTTCGCTAGGGTGGAACACATAAAAACAGAAAATGTACATATAATTAGCTCCGTGTGCACTTATACACCGGCGGCACTTATAATCTGGGTTATACGGTAGGTAGAGATGCACTGCACACTTTGACCAATTCATTGAAATCTCTTATGGTGCATCTAATGCACCATACCTTTTGTACTATTCCTACCTCTCTTCAAGGGAAACCAACAACCATTTTTGAGAAAGAGTTCATTTCAAATGTTAATTTTAGAACAAAAAATCCCAGTAAGTACCCCACACTGACACAGTTTTTAGATACGCCTAGGGTACAACTTTTGGTAATATAATATATGCCTAACATTCCCATCTTAATTGTCTAAAAATTTGGCTTATGTATTTCTAGCAAAATAATGATGCAGAACCCAGATTACCTCTGATGGGCAAATGTGTCTTTTTGAATCCCTACGTATGTAGTCCCATAAAAATCGTCATGCAACATTTCTTTCACAATTAGAGCTGATCTGGGGCTGCATGAATTCAGATCAGCTCAATTTTGATTTCTCCTTCAACAACATTGGTTCATCTATTTTGCTCGTAATTTTTCACGTTTGCACTGTAGCACATGATTTATATTTTTTGTCACAATCACATGCTGGTTATGTGTGTTAGATGATGTTAGACACGTGAGTCAAGTATTTTCTTGCCAGTATTCTCTTTTTGACCCCAGAATACTCACATACCATGTTTCATGCGGTCACATGTTCTTGTTGTTGCTGTAATTATTAATTATAGTCCCCTTTTTGTGTTTTTATCTTGTTTTCCCATCCTAACTCTGGAATCATCTTTCCCTCGGGGCTGTTTTGATTTACCCAAAAAATGTCTTGTTACATAAAACAGCAATAAAATGACTACACTAGTGAGCAGGCATAGTAGGGGTGGAATCAGATATAGATATTACCAAAACTTTGTATAGCTTTTTTGTTTTCTAGAACAGATCACAGAGTCCTAAGGGGCTTACATTGTCCAGTGTGTGTGTATTCTCATGTTTCATGTATTATTTGCTGAGAATTGTGCACCCATTGTGCACAATGACTGGACATGCACTGGAATAACATGTATGGAACCCCGTGGGTTTGTCATACGAAACAACCGTTTTCATCAGACGAAGCATTTTTGTCAGTTAGGTGTCAGTTAGGTGTCCAACTGACACCATTTTCAAGAAAAGGTATCCACTAGATTTAAAAACAAATTCAAATCTTACAAGGCGAAGACACATTTCGTCAGACGAAATCACCAAAAAGTCTTAGAGAAGTAAAAATAATTGCATGCTTACACTAGTAAACATGGTTTCATAAGACGAAATCGAAAGTCTTAGAGAAATAGAAAAATTGCATGCTTACACTAGTGAACATGGTTTCATGAAACAAAAGCATGCACCTATAAATTGACAAAAAGGGGAACGGAACCCCTGTCCAGAGATAATACCACATCAGTGTTCTCCGCATAGGCTTAACACAGCTGAAAGGCAATGCATTTTTTAAATATATAGATACTAAAGGTTAATTCGTAAGTTTAAAACGATCTCAGGTCAGATTGGAAGCAGAATGGGATACCTTTTATCGTATATTTGCGTCTGTATTTGAACATACCGCCGATCCGTTTCATCAGACGAAACACCTAACTAACTTGGTTTCGTCTGAGGAACCCAGGGTGTTCCATATAACTGCCCCCTTTCAAGACAGAGGAAGTAGATATGGCAACAGTATAAAAATATGACAGCTATATACAATAGGAGCACTATATGTATCCTTGTGGTATCATGTACTCAGCCAGTCAGACGGTGGATTCCAAAAAAGTGATTTTGAGTAAATTGAAAAAAGAATTTTGTCATGAATGAAGAAACTTCAATGCAATACCACAAAGCGTACCAATTTGATCCAACGATGAACAGATAGCATTGTTCCAATCCATTGCATTCAAGTGACAATAACTCTTCAAAGATAGTTCAAACAAACAAAAAGAGGAGCATCATTCAAAAGCATGGAAAAGTTTTTTCTACAAGGTTGTAAATATCTTTTAATCCACCAGTGAGATCATTGTTGTGGGGGCAAATGAACAACAGACTGAGCAGGAGTGCTCCTATTGTATTTAGCAGTCTTAAATACTTTTTCTGTCAGCCAATAAGTCAACCAAGATGTTACCTTGTTAATCTATAGTTCGATTTTATGACCCATCAAGAGGATTGGAGTAAAATATCCTTAATTCTTTTCAATTCCAAGGGGCGAATCCAGACTAGATGACAAAAAATTAATCGTGTTTCCTTGTTTCTCTGTAGAATCCATTGCATGAGCTGCAGATGCTGCAGTCTCATTTTTGCACATCTCCATGATTGTTGCCCTTTCCAGCAACCATGTCCCCCTTTCACCACTTAATTGGCAAGATCATTGCCAACCATTTGCCCTGCTTTCTCTGTTGACTAGGTTGTTAATTCCGACAGAATTCCGTTTTACTCCAGAATATTTGGTAATCTTGACAGTAACGTGAATACTGTGGTAGCGAGATTATTGTGAAAAAGTGATTTAAGCACTTTGTAGAATACTTAAGGAGTGCGACACTGTGGAACCTACAGTAATTACTACAGGAATTCCGGTTTGTTACTCATTACTGTGTTTTTGATACAGTAACCAAAATCCGAATTTACAACCTTGTCTGTTGAGTTCCAACAAGGACAACAAACAGAGTCCATCAACATCTCTGATCTATGGTCACTGCTCATGATGTGCATACTAGGTAAGTTTGCTTTGTTTTGAATTGTTCAATGAAGACTTGTCCTTTCTATTTTTGGCTGCTGCTCCTTTTCAAATCAGCACAGGGGAGTGTCTCCATCCTGTGAGTATGCGGACAGATACAACCCCGTGTTGATTGAATCAAGGCTTGGGGTTGATTATGAAATAAGGATGCGTTCTTACTTTCAAACAGGCATTGTTCTTGCCAATGTTTGAATGGTTTGTTGACAAGTGGTGATGCATTGTTGTCTTGACATCTTACCATATGATCCAGTTCTGTTATTACAAAGTTGGGGGAGGGATGGGATTGTGTTTCTAAAATCATCATTGGTTTGTATATTTTCATGAGTGGTTTGTTGATTGATGCTTTATGCTTTTTCACCCTCTCTTGAAAATCCACTCAACAACCTGTGTATCCTTGCTCTTAATACCATGTAAAGCAACAAACCAAAACCAAAGAGGGACACAAACATCTCTCCCTTCCTTGATACAATTATCATGGAGATTGGAAAAGAGTCATTGGGTATGGAAGGAAGTCCAGCAAACTGTTGCTTGCTGTTTTCAATCATGATGTGCTTTTGCTTTGGTGGGTGTGTCAGGTATTGCTGTCTACTTTTTGCTATTTCTTCCCATTTGGTTGTTGATCTGTCTCCTTTGTTGGTTGCTTTGTTGTTTTGGTCCACGTCCACAACAGATTTAGTCTCTCATCTCTCTCATCGACCTAGTCAAATGTGACAGTATCACTCTTGTTCATTCCTCTGCCATTACCTTTCTCTATGTTGAAGAGGCTGGCTGTTGATTGTTGCTTATTCATATATACTACCTCATCCATCAAATCGATCCCTCCCCCTAACCCCCCGAGCGACAGTCTCTCATTTCTGAATCTCATGCTCTTTTGTTCTTGACAATGACAGTCTGATTTCATCTTTGCCTCCTTTGTTGATTCATGTCAAATGCCTCATCCCATAAGTATTTAATCAAAGATAATTCCTTATGATTTTAGAGGGCAAGGAGATGACGTGATGGGACAAATTATGTGTGAAAGGATGTTTTGTTTGTTGCATAATAAAACTAAATTTAATCAGTTACCCCTCATTAAAAGCGCATGCAGATGGTAGGTTTAGTTAAACTTGCATGTGCCTTTGAAAGATGAAAGGAAAAGAATGTGGGAGACAAGATGGCAATCTGGAGAGCACCAACAGCACTGCCGACAAGGATTCCATGTCAAGCAGTGCCTTGGTCTTCCACTGTCTTCCTCAGAAAATAGAAATCATTGGTGAACAATGTGAGAATAAAGCTGATTTTTTCAGAAAGATTGCTATGACTACTAAATTACTTAAAGGATTTACATTCTTTTTCTGTGGATAAGTCACGGAAAAGGTGCTTAAGAAATTTACTAGTAAAATCCTTGCTGACTCATTGGCTGACAGAGTTCATACCTTGACAGATGATTGTCACACAAAAATGTCTTGGGCTTCTCATCAAAAGAAATATTTCTTAGGCCTAACAAAATAAGCAATCTTGTGAGACAATTGACACCAATATGATCAATGTGACTCAGCCCAATTTCTCTTCTAATTCTTGAGAAAAAAACAGGCAGATTTTTGGGGACGCTGGTAGACTTTAGCAGTCTTTGGCAGACTTTAGCAGACTTTAGCAGACTTTAGCAGCAACATCTGAGAAGTTTGTCCAAAGAAGTCAGTTTCATTGGCCATCACTTAGGAATTAGATCATTTCTTTCTTAATTGTATTGTGAGTGGGCTGTACTGGTGCCTCTTAATATAATGACATATCAGCTACTCGATTATGGGAAGCCTTAAAAATGCTCTACTATTCCAATATAATGACCAATCTGAGCATAAAAGTATACTGTGTGGTTCACTAGATATTTTGCAGACTTTGGCAGACTCTCTGACAAAACCTGCCATCTTATAGCAACAACTCATTGAAGTCATAACTTGCAGCCAATCCTGTCTGCACGATTGAAGATTGGCATCAAATGCAGCTAGTGATGAGTGTCTACCTTTCTCAACAACCAAAGGTTGTGAGATTTTAAATGATTTAATCTTGGATACCACAACAAGGAGAACAAAGAAGAACATCCTTTGTTTTACAACATAAGTTTGTAGGTTCGTCCTGGGCCTATCCCGTAATAAGTGGTTTATAGCTCCCATCGGTAAAATCGTTCCACTCAATTTTCTTGACATTTGTGTTTTTGGCTTAGTTGATCTACCTCTACAAATCTAGGACCAACAAGAATGTATTCTGCTTGTAAGCAGCAATAAACCAACACACGTTGCTCCCCCAAAGTCCTTCTGGTTTTCAAGATATGTCATTTCTCGCATTTATTCACTACACACACAGAGATACATCACAGCCACACCTCTCCAACACATCACCACAACCTCATAATTCTGAGAAAAAAAACAAAAAATGTTCTGTATCATCGTGGTGGGCTTACTTTCCACAGACAATGGAGGGTCATGTGTTCATCATCTTTCTGTTGTGGCAAAACCTTGATATTGGAGAGGAAAGATACCCGTGGAGTTGGGATGCAGATTCATTTGAGTTCGGTTAATGGGAGCCATCTTGCTGAGTATCAAGTTCAGGTGGATGGATCTGATGGTTGTTGTGTTTTGCTGCAAGGGAGTATGTTGTAGGAGTTAGTGGACAGCATCTTGATGGTTGTGTTTTCCGACTGGAGGTGATGGTTCTCCCTGACAACATAAACAAGGTTCGCAACCAAGGTGTCAATGTCACGGAATTGTACAACCCAAGACTAAATTGGAATATTTCCGGTTTTCGTGCAACAATTCAGGAAGGCAGTTAAGTTCCAAAGAGTGAGAAGGGGGAGATATTGTGTGGTTGATAATTATAAGTGATTATGTGATTATAAAGAATACATAATGATTGATCTGGCCAAATTTTCACACAGTTTCATACAATTCATGTAAAACATAAAAGCCATGTGTATCCCTTTTTCATCAAAGCATTCCTTACCACCTGCTTGGGAATATCTGTATAGGCGTCAACAAGCCATTCTACAACTTGTTGGTGTGACGGCTCCTTTGTGCTGCCATTGACTATACCTTCACCTGTCATCCAGTCCTCCCACTGTGTACTGACACAATTCTTGAGCGGTTTGTTGTTTCCCACATTGATTGGTTGACATCAGTATGTTCATCCCACATGGATTTGAATAACTCTGATCCCCATCATCTGAATGTGGTTCATGGCCAAACCCATTTGATAAATGCAATATGCATTCAGGATAAGAATGGGTCAAATTCCATTGGAATCTTGCTGATCTCTCCCCTCTTTGTCCTGTATCATGACAAGATCAATTTATGTGTGCATCTGATCTTTGTCCATCCATACGGGTAAGTGCCAAACTCACAAGGTGTAAAATGTCTGTTTGGTGCCCCTTTGAAGATAATGAAAGGCGGCAGAGGCAGTGATGGTTGCTGTGACCATAATATTTTTGGTATTGGCAGTCAAGACATGTACCTGGATAGATCTGGCCTCCCTAGCTTCAAGAGTCTTTTTTGGAATCAGAACAATATGCAATGAGAGTTTGGTCCATGTTGAGGATGTTGTCCCTGTTCTTGTTGACAATCATTTCCCTCATCATTGCAATGAAATTTCTTGAGTTATCTTCAGTTTCCTTGCAGTCTTTCTGGGCAGGGTGGGTAGCAATGTCGCGAGTTAAGCCAAGATATTGGTATATCATTGAAGAATCTGCACCTGTGCAGCATTTTTCTTCTTCTGAAATACAAGAACAAGATGTGATGCCTCCCTCATCACTATATGGTTTGTGCATTGTACACCCTGCTCACACAAATGAAACACAATTTGACCATTGTTCTTTGACAGGCACAATGAGACCATCATGTCCTTTGTGGATCTTCTAGGCAATTCCATTTGTGTTAAAGGATTCAAAGATAGCTTCCACCTCTTGGTCTTCTACTTTGGAAATAACTCTCTTCCGATAATGATAATAAAGAGGGAGAATTCCAATGGTATCGCGGGCTTTCTATCATGAAAAACCATGATCCACAAGGGTGTCAATGTCAATGGAGGATGCTGCATAGGAAGAAAGATCTACGGATGTTGCCAATGACTATTTTTTATGGCACTTAAGGCAAAAGTGGCTTGAAATTAAACATACACAAATAACTAACAGATTCATTTCATTAATTTATGACATTTTGCACATACTATTATCTTTACCATTTCTCCAATTCACATGATATTGGAGAAATGGTGCATACACAAACACAGGACAAAGGACACTGCTTCTCTGTCTCCATATAGGGTGAATGTTACTCCGAAACAAATGGAGATGGTTGTCTTCAATTCGGATGTTAAGAAAAAGGGCAGGCAATTAAATGTCAAGACAGTGGTGAGGGTGATGGGGGTGATGGAAGATGATAGGATACAACCAAGGAAGATGGGCTGGGATGCTACACATCAATTTTTGGAGCGACAGATGTAAGGGACAGTTCCGGTGCAAACAGCAAAAAAATACAGGATGAGCACCCAAATTAGTAAATAGCCCATAATTGTTTATGCAGAGGCTTCACTAACTTTGTCCGGAACATAAGATCCTCCAAAGTAGTATCTTTTGACATTTGGAGGACCTATAAACCAATTTTATGGTATGTTCTTACTTGTCTTGTACCCATGCCTTGATCGGATACTGGTGTTACAATTTTAGAAAGCTGTACTATCCAAGTAGGTACACACCTTGCAGGGTGCCAAAACGTAATTGCAGGGTCACTTACACTAGTTGTCCAAACAACACTGTCCCACCCCTTTGCCTGACTAGTTTTGCCATTTGGATAAAGGGTGGGGAGAGGGATCAAAGGTAAACTACACTAGACCAGGCAACCCCTACATTGATCACGGTCATCAGCAACAGTGAATAAGCTGCCAGTGGACAAGGGTTGTAGGTACATAGATGTGCTGTCTGTGTCTGTCCATTAGCACAATCAAGTTCAAGGTTCAAGCACTGGACCTAGGTTCATACTCATTTTCACCCATGCCTAGATTGGATGTTGCTGTTACTATGTCAGAAAACTTGACTAACCAAGTACGTACACCTTGAGAGGTGTCAAAAATTAATTACAGATTTACTTAGACTGGTTGTCCAAACTGCCCTGCCCCTCCCCCTTTGCCTGCCTAAGTCTTGCACACCTGGCACATGGTTCATGGGCTATCAGACAAAGGAAGTTTGGAGCTCCCCCTCACAACCTGGGGAGTGCCCAAAGGGTTATTCTATCAGGCGGCCACCCAGCAAGACAAGCAATTTTCGACTTTGGCAATGAGTATCGCCAGATGGAGTCGTCAGATGGAGTCAAGAGATTTTTGACGGTCATCAACGGGTCGTCACATGTGTCGTCTGAGGTCGTCACTTGGGTCGTCAGGGGTCATCAGGGTCGTTTTTTGGTTGTCACTTGGGTCATGAGGGGCCATCAGGTGGAGTCACATGCATCGTCACAGAAGATCTGTAGGGTCATCAGTTAGGGTCGTCAGTCATCATGGTCATCACGGAGTCGTACTGTTTGTCACTTGCTCTCACTCACATGCTGTTTGACAGCAGTTATTTGTGGAAGGTCGTCAAGTCGTCAAGTGGGTCGTCAGAGTCGTCAGAAGGGTCGTCACGAGGTATTCATGAGTCGTAACACGGGTCGTCAAAAGGTCGTCACCACAAGTCATCAGAGTCGTCAAAAGGTCTTCACCAAAAGTCGTCAGGTCGTCAAAGTGTTGTCACACGCAGTCATCAGGGTCGTCAGATGGTCGTGAAAGTTGTCACATGAGTAAAAAAATTGCCAAAGTCGTCACTTGTCGTCAGTTTGGCTCGCCAAAAACTTCAACGTGGCAAAGTTGCCTGTCTTGCAGGCAGTCCATGGTACACAAACCCAGCTTGGGCAATAATAAGATAACTAAGACGGCTAAATACAAAAGGAGCACTCCTGCTCTGTCTTTCGTCCGTGTGACGGACAAAAATGACGTCACAGCTGGAGTAAAAAGATAATTACAACCTTACATCAATCAAAAGATCTTTTCCCAGCTTTCGAACAGTGGTCTTTTTTGTTCATTTGAACAGTTTTTCACGAGTTATTGTCCGTTGAATACCGCAGATCGGAACGATCGGATCTATTCATTCTTGTAGAAAATTGGTATGTCTCTACAGTACTACAATAGAGTTACTTCGTTCGCTCCAAAATTCTTTTTTTTAATTTACTCAAAATCAATTTTTTGGAATCCACTGTCTGGCCGGCTGGGTATCATGATACCTCTAGGATACATAGTGCTCCTATTGTATATAGCCGTCTTAACTATGAAGCATGAGATGAGCCAATACCCCCTAAAGAGTGGAAAGTGGGGCCTTGTCAGTGCCCCCCCCACTCATTAGTCTGGATGGCTGGTCTTCTGTAAAGTGCTGTAGCAGGAAGGTGGTCATAGACATGGCCACAGTTCCCATCATTACTCAAGGAGGAGTGACAACTAAGTTTTGTGGGGTTGATGCCAATGGCCAATGTGATTGTCTGACCAATGGCTGTGAATGCCATAGAAACAATTTGAGCTGTGACTTGGAGGCCTCAGTCAGTGTTGCCGAACTGAACACAGGCTGCAAATCTGGAGAGGAGACGGATGAGTGTTGCGTAGGTGCCCCCCAGTCAGTGAGGGTCCAATCCCAGAAGTTATATACTTCTCCCAGTTCCCCCAATGAGCTTCTCATGTTTGGTAGACATTAAACCTTTGTACCAATTGTGGAGGAGAGGTGGAAGTAATTCCAGAGGTCTCCTGAGGGAAGTGCCAACAAAGAGTCGCAAAGCACCATTTTGCCATGCTACTAAATGACCAAGATGGTCTGTCTTCATTGAATTGCTAGTTTCTTTGATGTGGACTCCAAGTGGCAGTGAGAGAAAGATGGATTAAAAGCATGTTAAGTGAGTATGTGAAGCGGACTGGCAAAAATCACATGTCCACTGGCTGACAAACAGGCAGGTGAAAGGCCACAATGGGCCCATTGTGTGTTGCAATTGCAGTTGTCAGCAAACCATCATTGCAAAACAATCCTGGGAGTTAGGTGCTGGCATGACACTACCGCTTTGGCTATCGCACTCAGATGTGGGTTTATGGGTATAGTCTACTTTATGGCCAGGCTTCCCTTGAGGGGTGCTTGCTACAGCACCGCACCAGACAGGGTGATCATTTGGTAAAAATGCACATCTTACTTTTACCATGACGGGTGGCTGCTTGGTTCAAGATAATTCCAGTGAACCCAACTTGGTAGAAGGCCAGTGTTGTTGTTTGGCAGGCCCTTCCATCACTCATCACTCCTACACCCTTGTTCGTACTCACATCTTGTTGATTGCTACCCTCCCAGAAGTGACTACCATGATCCAAAATAATTGACATACCTCATGCAGCGCACTTGAACTGCTTTGCCAAGTAGCCAGATGTGTAGTGGTGTTGCATCGTTTGCAGTTCAGTTGCTAGGCGTTTATGGATTCCCCCTGATAGGACAACACAAAGCTGCTGTGTGGAGCTATCTGACATGTTATTTCTGGTGCATGGCCATCTCCCGTTCACTCACAAAATTTGCCTTGACTTTTTCCAAGTATGTAAGAATAGCAGAGTCCATTTCTGCAATTTTTCATGATTTATGGGGAGACAGGAGATCTTCCTCCATGAGACATGATGTTTCGGGAGGCTCTGCAGCTGCACACTACAAATGAGCAAACTTACCATGCTATGAAGTTCTTAATGACAGGGTTCATGTCCTGCTGGTTAATCTGGACTGGATGGTCCATTGTAGAGGGCATTTGATGTTCTGGTGTGGTTGAACTCCCCGTTTTGGTTTCCCAGCAAAACCTCCTGCAGGGATTGGATGGACAAGGGCCATATGAGTGGTGGGGATGGGCCTGTTGGTGCTCCGTTTGGTGATGACTGCACCAACATTCAAATGGTGCCCCCACTTTGCTGGAAAATTTCCCATGGTGATTTCATGACAAGCTTGCACATCAGCAGCATTGATCTGCATGAAAAGTGAGGTTAGCCATCAAATGTGGCATGAGGCAAACCTATTTGCCATTAACATCTTAAAGAAATACTGCCTACTATCATTTAGCATGGCCAATGTTCCCTGACAGTACACAGCCACAAGAAAATGTTGTTCCATGCGGTTGAGAGTAATGCAGTTGTCATGGTAATCACACTTTTTGCCAAATAAAATCTTCAGTAGCGCACAGAACATTGTAAGGTCTGACTCTAGCTTGTGATATGGAGATGACAGTGGTCACAGATTGCACTGTCCAAGAAGTAGAGCTTCCATCCTCCCATTTCCATGCAGTGGTTCTGCCGAGTCCCATCATCTGAGAGGTGGTGACTTACCTTGACAGTCTGGATCTGCCCCAGACACCAGTGAATACATCCCTGCTGATGCTGAATGGATTAAATCAATGAATGACCTCATTTTATTGCATTACCACAAACAAAGAGGTGGGGGTATCCAACAGCATCATAGCAAAGCTTCATTTATTTGTTAACATCACAACATGACCAGCTTGCCAGATGGGGAAGTTCTTGAGATGTTCAAGTGAGGAGACCCCACTATTAGACGCACTTGCTCATGCAAGTGCAGACCTGATGTTGCATTTGGAGTCTGTGTTGGGCATGCCCATCAGATGACTTCTAACCCCAGTCCCTGCATCCCCAGCTAGTGCTGAAGGTTTAGAGGGGCCACAACTGTAGTGCCCGGGGGATCTTGGGTGGCATCAGTTTGAGGAGTGAGGGTAGTTGCCATTCCTGTGCCAAGGGATGTCCGGAAGTTTGCCTGTGGTGTTGGGGGTTGGCCCCCAAACATCCTGGGGTCAGGGAATTACCAGGCATTCTTGTTGTCCTTGTTGTTGGTACCCAAATCAAAAGCATCAGCCAACTCAGCCTGTGCCTGGGACATGTTGTTGCCATCTTGCTGTATGTGATTTGCTAACATGCTGATACTTGGCATGTTCCTGTGAGCAATGTGGTGATGCAAGTAAGGTAAGTGAATTGAATGTTCAAGGAGCCTGGATCTATCATTGGTGCTGCAGTGTTATTTGTTTTCAAGTTACACTCCACTAGACAAGTCAGGCAACACATGCATTGATCACGGTCATGGTCATGGTTCCCATCCAGTAGCAGAGAATAAGCCACTGGCGGGCAAGAGCTGTAGGTACATGGCTGTTCCATCTGTCCATCACCACAAACTGAAGCATACCAGAAGTACAACATATTGCAAATCATATTTACATATTATTTTGTATGTGCACATATTTGTGTATGTACTAATAAAACTGACCTAAAATAATAAATAGCAAATTGCACTTCATTCCCATTCTGATCACCCATCGCCTGCCATAGGTCCCATTTTCCTCTTTTTTCCTATTGCATTGCCACCAACCACCTATCTCTCTGATGATATGTCTCATTAATAAGTAGCTCCTTTTGTTTCTGCTTCAAGGTTGGATTCACCACCAAAGCAATGATCCTGACTATTGTCATTCATCTTAATGATATCGACCAAGCAAGGGTTTATTCACTCTTGCTACAAGAAAATTTTACAGACAACTCTTAAAACTTAATCTCATCTATGCCAATGCCACATCCCTAGGTTTTTCCTTCTTTGTCAAAAGGGAAGCACATGAGTCAACTTTATGAATCAGACTGTGATCTGGCCACAGGCCATGATTACAATGACTGGGTTAGATTTCAAAACATTCCACTTCACCAAGTGAAATTTAAACCCTTCTTTGAAAACTTATCTCCATACTCCAAGCATCAAGTGATTATTGTATTGCAACAGGACTGCTATGCCCAAACATGCCATCCAAGATTGATGTCATCTGCCAATGTCATGGGATTAGTCCTGATATAAATATGGACTTGTGGATCAACCATGGCTCTGCAACCCATATTTGATATGACCCAAACAGTGCTCCCAATTAGTTGACTCTTTGCTCTCATATTCTGATCCATTTGTTGTAGGGCGAGAGGCAGTATATCGGGGCTATCAATTCTTAGCCGATGTTTGGATACAATGGATGGGGTTAAGTTTATGATTGAATGTACTGTAGAGGACAATGTTAAAACAGATTTTACAATGGAATGGCATGTGACCATTACATTGGAGCTGTTCTTGTTTTCTGTTCCAATGGTACCATACCAATTTGTTGTTACAACGTCCTGGGGCCAGTTCACAATGGTAACATTGCAGTGATCAGTAACATAAATGATTAATTAGAGGCAGTGTACAGCACAACCAAAGCAAAGTGCACAGTTGATTCTGCTTGTGCATGTAACAATTGCCCCTTCCTCATCAAATCCTGCAAACCATTGCTTGACATGACAATTAATGAAATAGAAGTTGCAAACTACTTTCATGTGCCAATCATCTGAGTGGAGTATGCAGGCATTTCAGGCATCATTCCTATGTATCAAAGATTTCATTGCTCTTGAGTATAGTGGAAGATAGAAACAGATGATAAACCAATGATACACCCATACAATCTGTGCACAACAAAAGTAGAGATTAATCTGATCCTGAATGTGTGCATGCCATTCTTAAATGTGAATGTCAATCACATTTACATTCACTAACTTCAGTAATTCTAGTGGAAATTAGATTTTTTTGGTAATTCTAATGGAAATTAGAAAACAGTCAATCATCTCCAAAACAATAACATAAAACATAGATTGACCCTTATCCAGTCAGTCATCATCTTCTTCAAACCTTGGTATCTTCACGTTCTCAGCAGTGTCTCTGATCTATCTAGTTGTCTGCCTCAACACACAGCATTATGAACTGGATTAGGTCACATAAGTTTGATGACTGCCCTGCAGTCCCTGCACTCCTAGACTGATTAGGGGTGCAAATCTTCACCCCAAATAGAGGTTCCCCCCATCGGATGGACTTCCTCTGTTTGGCCATGTATCTGTTTTCCTTATTCCATCCTCAGTTGAGCAGCTTTGTGCACCAACTTCTTCCCCATCTTCATTGAATGGCAGCACCCACACCCCTGTCTCCTATTGGGGGGAGATGGGGAGCAGCAGCAGCAACATTCTTTTCTTCTTTGCCATCCACAACATTGTCCCATCCACCTTTGCCATCAGAAGTGTCCCTCTCCTCCTTGATGTGTTCAAAGATTTGCTTTGTTTGCACACATAAGCCTGAGAAGAGGGATCACCAGTGGGCATTCTATGGGTATACAATAATGAGAACTGATGTCTGAGACTCTTGCATGTGCTGCCAATCCCATGATAGAATGAGCCGTGGTGTTCTGTCTGTCTGTCTGTCTGTCTGTCTGTCTGTCTGTCTGTCTGTCTGTCTGTCTGTCTGTCTGTCTGTCTGTCTGTCTGTCTGTCTGTCTGTCTGTCTGTCTTTCTGTCTGTCTGTCTGTCTGTCTGTCTGTCTGTCTCGTCTGTCTGTCTGTCTGTTGTCTGTCTGTCTGTCTGTCTGTCTGTCTGTCTGTCTGTGTCTGTCTGTCTGTCTGTCTGCTCTGTCTGTCTGCTCTGTCTGTCTGTCTGTCTGGGTTCTGTCCTGTCCTGTCTGTCTGTCTGTCTGTCTGTCTGTCTGTCTGTCTGGCTGTCCTGCCTTGCCTGCCTGCCTGCCTGCCTGCCTGCCTGCCTGCCTGCCTTGCTCTATATATATATATGCCTATCATATTTATCATATCATAACATCTGCCTCATATCACATGTATCGCAGCATCCTAATCCTGTATCATATCCTGTATCATCTGCCTCCCTAACTCTATCCCTGTATCCCTCCTCCCATGCGTTATATTTGATCCTGTATCCATGCTATCCCTGTATCCTATCTATGTCTACATCTCTATGTATCCCTGTATCATGTATCCTAAATCATAGCCTCCATATCATAGCATCATAGCATCAGCATCATATCCCTGTATCCTATCCCCGCGTCTCACATCCTATCCTAGCATCATGTCTCCTGTATCATGTATGCCCTTGTATGTCTGGCCTTGTATGTATAGCTCCCTGTATGTATGTGCATCTGTCTGCCTGTATGACCTGTCTGACCTGTAGTCTTGATCTTCTCCTGCCTGCCTGCCCTTGTATGCCTTGATCATGCATCTTCGATCTTCTTTCCCTGCTTATGTATGCCTGATCTTATTCTATATGCCTATGCCTGCATGCATGCATTTCTGCCTCTTATATCCACAACATGTCTAATCCTCCTTCTATGTCTGTCTGTCTCTCCTGCCTGTCTGTATATTTCTTTCTTTGACTGCAACTGCCCCATGCCTTATATATCTGCCTATATGCCTAGCATATGCTGTATGCCACCGCCTTATATGCTCTCGATCATGATTTTGATCCCCGATCATGATCGCGATCGCCGATCTGATCTTGATCTGATCGCCGATCCTGTTCGCTGTCTTGATCGCGATCTTGCTCGCGATGCTGATCTGCTCATGATCTTGCTCTTGTTCTAGTTCCTGATCTGCTCTCGTCTGTCTGTCTGTCGCTGTCCTGCTCCTGTTCTTGCTCACTGCTCTGATCGTCTGTCTGCGATCATTGATCTTGCTCTTATATCTATGTATATGTGTCTATCTCTGTCTGTCTGTCTGTCTGTCTGTCTGTCTGTCTGTATGTCCCTTAACCTTAATATGCTGCTCTGTCTGTCCTGTCTGCTTCTGTCTGTCTGTCTATCTGCCTGTTATCCTCTAATAACATATGTATCTATATAACATGTATGTATGTATGTATGTATGTATGTATGCCCTCTTATATATATGTATATGTATGTATAGCCTAGCGTATCGCCCCTGCCTATGCCTCGATGTGATCTTGATCTTGCATGTTATGTGATCTGATCTTGATCTGCCGTATGTCTGATGTGATCGCCGATGCCGATGCCTGTCGCGATCGTCTGATCGCCGATGTCTGATCTGATCTCTGATCTTGATCTGTACGTCTGATCATGATGCTGATGTGATCGCTGTATCTTGTCTGATCCTGATCTGATCTTGATCTCTGATGTGATCACCGATCTTGATCTTCGCATCTCGCCGTCTGTCTGTCTGTCTGCTCTCTGTCTGTCGATCTGTCTGTCTGTCTGCGTGCTCTCTCTGTCATGATCTGTTGTCTGTCTGTCGTCTGTCTGATCTGTCTGTCTGTCTGTTGTCTGTCCCTGTCTGTCTGTCTGTCTGTCTGTCTGTCTGTCTGTCTGTCTGTCTCTGTCTGTCTGTCTGTCTGTCTGTCTGTCTGTCCTGTCTGTCTGTCTGTCTCTCTGTGTCTGTCTGTCTGTCTGTCTGTCTGTCTGTCTGTCTGTCTGTCCTGATTGTTGGGTCATATGGGGAGGATGTCCTTGATCTGCTACTATGAATCTGCTGCATCTAGACATCTTTGAAAAATGGAGCTAGCGTACAAGTACAGACAAGTGGGGGAAGGACTGTGAGTAAAATGCGTAAAAGTAAAAGTGATTTGAGAGTTATATCAATGGTCAACAAGTGCCGCTCATCAACCAAGATTTGTGTAATTCATATACAAAATTTTCTCTCCAAAACACAAAAAAGGTGTATCTGTCTAAATAAGATACGTAAAATATGTTTTGGTATGCTCAACTACATAATGATCTATGCAAATATAAACTATCATAATGACCCCATTGTAATGTTTGTAAGCAGTGTCTTGGATGCCATGACAGAAAAATATCATGATATGATGATTTGCATGGGAGGCAGTAAGAATACATCATGGTTAACATGATGTACCAATAGACATTCTTTCCACCCTCCAATGTAGTTGCTAATGGGATCATTGATTGTTTCATTGATCAAGGGATTGTGGAGGAGATGGAGGCACTGGCAACATGGGTGAGTCCACTTTGTGTTATGCCAGTGATTGTTGTTTTGAATGGCTGCATCTCACTTTGTCTTCTCCTCTGTTCTCTGTACATTCCAAGAGGAAGTGGTAGTAGGCCAGCAGATCCATGTATCTACCACTGCTTCCCTCTCTATGGTCTCATAGAGGATGAGGGGATATACATGTTGGGGACATAAGCCCCAAGCTTCCCCTCCCTCTTGACTTCCCCCTCCAATTGGGGGATTGCATTGATTTCAACATTATGGTAGGGGTACATATAATGGGCAAGGTAGCAAAATTAAGGATTGGTTTGATGGGGTTGTAAGCAGGAAGGAACTATGTTTGGAGGGCTTTCCCCCATTGCTCTCTTGCCTTGAAGCTCTACGTGTCCATAATTGCTTCACCTTTGCCATAACAAAACATCAACTGTTAGTCCAGTAAATTTGGTTGTATCCTTGCTCCTGTTCCATTTCTAGCATGTGATGACATCAGAAGAAGGGATTGTCTCCAACAAAAAGGGTGAACATTGAGGGGCATTCTATGGATTCACTGTCTCAGCAAGCCACGACTTGTGAGAGATGAAAGATCCAGTACATGTCCTAAAAAGGGCAAACACTGTCTTGTTTAATGTGCCTTCAACCATCTTTGCCTTCACCCACTGATTGACTTACTTCCTCTTCATATCTTTTTGAACAGAATCAAGGTGAGAAAAGTAAGGCAATGATACAGCAAAGCTTTCCCTAGCCTGTTACATCATGACACACATCATCCCACGTACTGGTTTCGAGCTCCCTTGTACTTAACATATCGATTCATTATCCTCAGCATGCACCAATTCACTCTACTGCAAATAGAGGCTATTGTAGGCCAAGAAGTAATGCCATAAGCCACATGAGATGCTACACCCTTCCCCATGGAATGCATTCCAAAGTACTTTGGATCTACACCAAATCAATGAATGCGTTAATCAGATTGAATAATTGGACAAAGGATTCTATGAAATATTTTGTACTAATTCAATTCATCAAATAATTTGTACCTCCCAAGTAAAATTCTTGGATTACAAAGAAGATTCTTGACAGGGCAAACTAGGGCAGATGGCTGGATTTTCAGCACATGAGTAAGCATGGAAGGGACGATCAACATGATACTTCCCTCTTGATCAGTTTTTGTCACTCATACTTGAAAATAAAAATAATCAACCCCTACAACTTCAATGTTTGAAGTCTCAACAAAGTCAGAATGCCATATCAAAATCCGATAGAATCAATGACAAATGTGGGCCACAACAAGCTCAGGATCAATACTCTGATTTGAAATTGAGGCATGGTGTGTGTATGCTGCCAATGGACTTGGATCCCCTGTTGTCAGAAGATTGAGAGCATGCCTCTTGCTTGCTCCCTCATTATGAGTTGAGGTTTGCTAGAGATGAAGACACTCCATTGTATGAATGTGGCTTCAAGTGAATAGCGACAGACCTCGCCGCCTCTCCAGCTTCTGCAGTATCAAGAAGATCTTTAGCAGCAGAGTGGGTTGGAGCTTGCTTGAAAAATTTCTTCATGGAATGGGTAGTTATGTAGAAGGCAACTGATTTAATAAGAGTGGATGTGCGGTTCAATCTGTTGGAGTGATGGACCCTTCCAGATGGAATATTTGAAGCGGAGTCTCTTTTTGGATGGGGCACTTCTGCTTGTCCTCAAGTTTCTATCATTGTCTTGTGCTATTGTAAGCTCACCTATATGATGGTTGGGTTGGTTACATTTGGAAATTCATTGCAGTGCTCAAATAAAAATAGGATGAGCTTTTTATTTTAACCATCATAGGATGCTTCACTTGCACCAGCAATTTGAGCTCACTTTTTGAATTTCAGCACACATTTCATCTGGAGCAAATTCTGACTTTGGGTTATCTCATTATCAGTTCAAAAAAGAAGTGATTGCATCTCATCAAAGCCTTCTTATTCCTCTGGAACATCATGACAGGTAAAATCACAGAAGGCAGGGGGGAGAAAAAAGAAAAGAAATGGTTGTCTTGAGAAAGATGAGGCTGATGCAAGGGCTGATGATGAAACAGAAGCTTTTCCATGTTTTGACAGTTTATACCAAAAATGGTAAATGTTGGCATATCTGTAGTCAAGGCAAGCAAGCATGGAGGAGGGGAATGATGAAGGATAAGTTTAGATTGTTACTTCGAATGGTCACGTTTGATTACAGTTCTGGACATTATCAAATCACTGATTTGGATACATCCAAGTGGGGAAAAAGGTCTATCTATTTTTTGATTGATTATTAGATGATGTGATTGATATTTCAGGAAAGATGATACTACCGGTAGGGAATAATAAATTAAATGTGAGAGATGCTAATGTTTAACTGGACAAAAATCTTATAAACCAACATGAGATAGGGCACGGCAGATCTCGAGAGAGAGAGAGGGCTACATCAGAACTTCTTTTAGTTCCTATTCCTACCTGGTTCAGTTGCTGGTTGCCAGAGGTTGTCACGCACTTGCTTCAACCGAACCAGGTTTAGTTTTCATCTCCCTTTGTTAGGTAAAGCTAGTCGCCAGCTGCCAGCAGAGATTGGTCCAACTGGTACATGGTTCAGTACTGCCGGCGGGGTTGATGTCGGGGTTCAGGGAACACCAGGAAAATTGATTATTTGCTAAAGGATATCATATCTAGGTATGTGCCTAAGCTCTAATACAATGGTAGGGTAGTACTACCATACCGAAAGTAACAGATTATTTGTCAAAGTAATTAGGCATAACTTTATAATGTTATACACGACTGATTAGCAATGCACTAAGAGGAATGGATACCATCTAAATCTAATATAGCAACACTAATTTAAAATCTATTATGGAGTATTTGAATCTAAACAGATTTACTGGTTTTGCTAAAATAGATAATTAAAAATTTGTTAGATCTAGAGTGTATGATTTAGAAAAATCACAATGCTAGAAAAGACTTAATCATCTAACTTCAAAAATCTACTTCTACTGTAGAAAATCTAAGATCTTCGATCATTGCTAACCTATGATTTCACCTCTTAGGCAAAAATCAGTTTAGATCTATTCTTATTCAAAATCGATCTAACAGTGAATAGATCTTCTCACAAAAGTCTTGATTTCGTATTTAAGGCTTAAATAAAATAGCAACCTATCGAGGTCGGCAAATATATTGGGGATTGGTTTTCTTTTGGAGAATTAGATTTTTTGGGCATTTACCAATCTTTGTACTATTCCTACGGAAAATGATAAGGTATCCGGTTTTCTTTTTTGGAGATTGGCTTTTCTTTTGGAGAATGGCTTTTCCGTTCACCATTAAAGGTAATTAAAAGCTGGTCCCGTGCCTGTTCACGTATATCATCGCCAGTTTGTCACCACGTCACACGAATGTGCTGGTAACCTCATGAGAACCATCCTAGCCACGAACCGTTGGATAAAAGACCTGTGAATGAATTCGGCGGAAACACAAATGACGTACTTCAATATTATACATATACGACTTTCTCCTACTACAGTACCAGTCTAAAACTATTATGAAGCGCAATTACTATTCTGAACCACAAATTCGATTTTGTACTTATTCCTTTGTACATTTGGCAATTTTCTACATGACGATCGATTTTTCGCTGACATTTTGTTCTACATAAAATACATACCAAGATCTACGACGTACTATTTGAATCACAAATTATGAAACTTGATGATCGTATTGTCGATGTGTTGGGAACTTCTGATGGGTTGACGGACCTAGCGACTTGGACTTAAGCTCTTGAGAGCACATAGAAGGATTCTGCTGTGTCACCTAGTCGTTGGATCCTAATCTAACGGACACAACAACGTGCCAAAGTTGGCAATTTCGCTGACATTTTTGTGTCTCATAATAGTTTTAGACTGGTACCGTACCTCTTGAGATAATATTTATGACTACTGTAATGTGGTACTCACGAGTAACGAGGATTGTATACGGTGTCGTACGGTAAAAAGTAGGTACGATAGGTTGCTCACATACGCTACGCACCTAGTAGCTTCACGGCGAATGCAAAAGCATCATGTTACGTATGTCACCATGTATAAAATGTTTCCTATCTACAAATACGAAGAACAATAAAATTACCAGCAGCCGCTGCAAGATTTTTGCAGCGAAACAGATTGCAATTTGTAGAGACAGAGGAAGACGTACATTAAAATAAAGTGGCTTGTAGTACGAGTGTATGCCAAAATGGGCGGAGCGCCTCGCGCTACGGCGCTCGCCGCCCTTTTAGTTTGTGAAATCATTTTCTTGTTACACACTCTTTTGTGACACGATAACATTCCCTTCAAGTTTTAAAGAACCCTTGTTTAAAATTTTTCGTCTCTATGTCTTAAAATGATTTGTGACTAATGTTCCCTTAAAGTTTACAGAAACATTGTTGAAAATAATGTCAGGCGTTACACACAAAGACATATTTTTAAAGGTAGGCATATATTAAAACACTAAGACTACCCATGTAAGTCCAAGCGAAAAATGAATTATTTACAGGTAAGTTGACATCAACTTCATGGTAAGTACCTGTTTTGGCAAAAAGCAAAAAAACTGTCTCACTGAAGAAGAAGGAGAAGGAGAAGGAGAAGAAGAAGGAGAAAACGGCTCAGTTTCCAACAGAACTAAGATTTTGAAAAAATCTTGATATTACTTCAAAAATTCCACAAGATGAGAATTTATTTTTTTATTCGTGATTCTCATATGTAACTCATGTTCCTCTAGAGATATCATCATTCCTGATAATGATATTCTTGTAGTTTTTCTTACACAATTGTGGGTTCGTAGCGTGGAAATCTCCACAAAAATAAGCTAACTTAATAAGATGGAGACGTCTGTCCATCACAAAAAGTTCCACAAGCTTGAAGGGCTGAGTCATCATTACTGTGGAGACATCAACACGATCAAGTAGAATTAGTAGAAACATTTTTTATCATGATGTACGATAGTACCATGCACAACAACACGCTTCCTGCCTAACATCATAAAAAATCAATTAAAACAATCACGACGACACACCGCAAGCAACAGAACCCACCACAGCCAACAACAATAACAACAACAACAACAACAACAACAACAACAACAACAACAACTGCCACACGCAGTAGTTGACGCCTTCGCTTAGGCATTTGTGCAGCCCCCAACTGTAGTTGAAGTCCTTCGAGATGTATTCCAGCCTCTCCCTGAACCCCCCAACCAGTCACAACAGCCACAGCAGGGAATCCAGTCGTTTGATGCCTCCTCCCGTCCCTCCTCCTGCAACAACCATCCAGCCACACAGGCAGCCACAGCGCATCGCTTGCAGAGAAGTATCATGCGCCACTCCTCCATCTCATGCCATGGCATGATGGTTTAACTTAAGACAAGAACCATCAGTTCTCCTTTGATGAACTCCGGAACATCACGTACAACTACAGTTCCATTCGCATCACTACTGGACAGGCCAAGCTTTGGAACAACCCTTTCATGTCCTGACCTAACACGAAGGCCTATTTTAATCCAACCTTCTTCCGCAGTGCTGATGCCATGAGGGTATGAGTCAAGACGACATATGTTTCCTTGACAATCTGTTTGGCTCTCAGACAAGACCATTCCATCTGGGAGATTTACGTAGTCTTCAAACTTGAAGTGAAGGAGTACCAGTTTGCGTGACATCTTGTTCTGGTAGATAAGGCAGTGCAATGATGACCTGACTTTTGCCTCCCTTATTTTCTCTGATGTGCACGAAAGACTAGATATGAGATACACACGAGCCCGCAAATTGCCCACAAGAAGTACGCGAATTAACATGGCAAACCAATTGACAACAGATGAGCTCTGATTGACGGAGATGAATCTAAGAGTGATGTATTGAGGTGGTGTGTTTGTTCTTTGCGGATCGAAGGTGGGCTCTATCTTTCTGTTTGTTTCTGCACATTTGATGTATGCCACAATACTCGCAATGATGGATTGAAAAAAGAAGCTAACTCTTGTGCTATTAACAAACAATCTGCAGGCGCGCCCATGTATAGAAGAAACAACAAATAATTATTGTATGCTGAAATCATGTCCATGACAAAACAGCATGTGATAAAATATATTCTGTTTATGGGGCCAGTTCGCCTGTTTCTAACATCATTGAGCTGATGATAAGGGACAAGGGACAAATGTATGGGGGCACTTGGTCAGATGGTTGTAGCTGCATATTTAACTTGGTCTATTATTGTTTGCCTGAAAAATGATCTAGCTCAAACATAGTGATGAAATATGTGCATATTCAGTTCAATGTTCATCATGTGTTGTGTCTTCGTCATTTTGACAAAACACTAGTATTTTCGCGAAATAGTTAGACCTTTATTATTTTACATTTTTAATATTTTTCCTAGTATTTCTTCAAGAGATGTCTTAGTGATTTTGATACTTAGTAGGTATAACCCTGTGGAACATGGGGTGGAACGAAATTCTAATATGTTCATATTAATTTCAAAATACTACCAAGGTAATATTTTATTTCAGTACTAGTTCGTGATGTAGCGCACGTCGATTTTTTCAATACGCAATGTGTTTTTGATCGTAAATGTATAAGCGTGCTGCTACTCAAGTAGCGCTGAGGGTAATATTTTCTACCAAAATTTGGCTAACAAAATAAGAAGGCGTCTGTCTGCCACACGGAAAATCTACCTTGTCCCGTAAAAGTGAATCACACAAGATCGTGATGGATTTTGGTACATTATTATTTATACCTTCTCGGTACCTACTGCAGGTCTCTTTGCACCAAACTTCTACACTGACTTGATATCATTGCATGTCCATGCATCACTGACATGTTTGCCCCATTGCTGGAAACCTTTTCAATCATGGCACCCATGCTGAATCTACCTACATTGCTGACACTGGCTTGCTGCTAACAACATACATGAACAGAGACAGTTGGCACAACATGAGAAAAATGAATTTCCCCTTTACTGCTTTGACTTAAAGTGGTTGGTTTCTTACCCTAGAGTGAACCAGGAGATGCCACTGTTGTCGCCTTGCTCTTTGAGAACATATGAATTTCTCATTTTTAAATTTGATGATATCTTTTCAATTCATTACTTACACAGCTCATGCCATGGTTCATACCTCAGCTCCACGACTGAATACAAAGACGCTATAGTTGTCACTCTGCTGCTAGAAGCAATAAGGAACAGGAATAGTGAGTTACTATTGAGAGAAAATATTTCCCATGTTTTTACTTTGAATTTATGACTTGATATATCCCAATCAACTTCTTAAGTACCAACCTTGGCAGATTCATATCTCAGACCCCAGACTGGATATTGAGACACCTCTTTCATCCTCCCCACATAAGCAGCAACATAAAGCAATATCTGCAAGGGAAAGTTGAGAAAGTGGTTCTTCCCCATTCTGTGCATCATTGCTCAATTTTCATCAAAGTTCCCCATTCACAGTAACAGTGATAACCCACTTACAAGGAATATTTTTGTGTTGAAGTTTCAGCAATGACTAGGGCTGGACACATTGCAAAAGGCTATTGATTTGATATATAGAAGCTATGGTGCTCATTTATCTGTTATGAAAATAACCAAGAAAGAGGGTGTCCTGCATTGAGGACTGTGGCTTCAACGTCTTTTATGATTCAATATTTTGTTTGAGATTATTGCAAAATTCAGTCTTTGTGCTATCATTTATTCTTGTGGAAAATAAGTATGTGATAGTTCATAGATACACCGGTGAGATACAAAGCTCGGGTCATGGTTCAGGGAAGGCATGATCTTGGACCTCTCTGCTTCATGTATCATACCCCAATAGCGAATATGTTCTCCACAAGCAACAGCAACAGGACTAAATTTTGAGCAAAAGCATTTGCACTCATAATCCCAATATTGGTAAGGACGAGACAAATAAAAGCGGGTGGCACTGGGTAGAGGTCGAGTGATGGAATGAATTGATGGCAGTGATGAATGTGTGACTATGTGACCTGTGTGTGTAATAGTATTAAAAATTTCTTGATGTACTCAAGTATAGCGTAGTAATAAAAATGTCTTGAGTCTTGACGTACACAAAGACAAAGCCTAATAATAAAAACGTCTTGACATACACAAGTGTAGCCTAACAAAATTGTGAGCAAAACAGTTTGTACTCGTAACCCCAACGGATGGTACATTTGCATTCCAAGGATGATACACATAAATGAGGGTGGCCCTGGGCCTGCCCTGGGCTATAGATGTACAGTGATACAATGAATGGATGATAGTGATGAATGTGTGAAATCGTGATCTGTGTGCATAAAAGTAATAAAAATGTGTTGAGGTACTATACAGTTTTTATACACCATGTTGACATAATAAAGACAAATCTCACTTGGAGGGTTAAATACTAGCTTCATTTCTATATAAAATGACTTAGTTTATTCTGTTGCTAGCATTCTACTAGTTAAATTCTTTCCTATCTTCCATCTAGATAAAAATGTCTTGAAAATTTTCATCTGTCTAGACATTTTCATTTTTAATTAGACCTTTAAATGTTATAGTATTTCGTTGTTTTTATCTAAGACGTTTTCGACACTTAGTAGGTAAATCGTGGTAGTTCTGAGGGTAGCGCCCGATTCAGATATAATCATAATATATACAATGGAAGGGATGTCATACTCTCCTTATGGATACTAATCACCTAAAAAATTAACGTAGTTCCCTTAACCCCATCACCCCTTCTGTGGGCCGTCATACTCATTCGTTTACAGTTATTTCTAGAGCATTGCCGGCTCTTGTGAACTGGGCTGATTGATCTCTTGTTTTGTCATTTTCTGAGCGGAAATTACCCGTTTGTTTGACACTGCATGTAGCATGCGACACTCGAAACTGAATGATGAATATTAAATAAGAATGGACTTTATTCTCAGGAACAATTAAGCATAACAAACTTGCTTAATCGTATCAAGAAAAGATTCGGTGAAGCAAATACAAAGCCTCAAGTTCTCCACTGACATCTTCAAAATGACCCCAGTCAGCATGCCTGTCCCACATCACGCCAGTGATATCACTAGTGTCAATAAACGGAACATCATAATTTTCGCACAAATGCTTTACAATCATGCTGTACATATCGACAACATTCGGATTCCGCCAGTCTCTAGGAGGGCAATAATGCAAGAATTCATAAAGGGGATTGTAGCTTTGAAAAATATTAAAGGATTAGTAATACCATAAAGCATTCAATGCGAACTGCCCAAGATATTATACGAATGTAACTCACTGCATATTCCGAAAATACACGCCAACATTAGCATCAAGCAAAGTTTTGACAAACACCAACATTGCTTCGTTCAAAAGCTTTTCGTATTCAACAAAAGAGGTTGGCCGACGCACTGCTCGACTTACATCCCATTGTCCCATTCCAACAACGACTCTAGTGCAGCGGTTTGCCATCTCCTCGGCAGCCACTTGCGTTAAACTTGCCGCGAATCGTAAATCCTGATGATATGCAGTGAAATTATTTATTCCCAATTTTTTAATGATCGAGTTTGAATGCTGTGTTAATACTCTGGAATGACTTGCTCCCACAAAGCAAGCGCGTCCCGCTTTTCCATAAAGCTGTTCCTTTAGAGAAAACGAACGAAGGAATTTGAACTCGTAGGGATCAAATCTAGTGACATCTGAAGGACCTGTGCAACTGGCCAAACGGGGATCATTTAAGCAACCAGGAGGTTGGTACCTGGTATACAGAGGCGTGGAATTGTAGTTTTTCATCTTACTGAACCACACGCCAATTTCATTTGCACTTTCAATCTCGGTATCGACGGTAGCGTTTAAGTGAGTTATTCGATGATTCGCGGGATCTACCATGCAAATATTTGTTACATTGACATCCATATCAAGCTGCGTGCACATCGTGACTATGACTTCAATGAAATACTTTCCAGGAGACGGAACATTGTAATGACCAACAACAACATATTCTCCATTCGTGTTAACGACATTCCTGTCTTCCCATTTCACCTTTGACAAAAATAAACCAGATAATCTACCTATTAATTGGGGATGGGAGCAACTCCGATTTCGATGGAAATGAGCAACGATCTTTGCTTCACTGGGGATATGGATGATTGTTTTTACATCGGCAGCGATGTGTGATTTCTTGTTGGTTTCAATTTTTTGATGCAAAATTTCATCTGCTGTGGGGTGTTCATACAGAGGAGCGCGGGCAGCTGGATTTAATGTGTTTGTGATGCTGGTTTTGAGGGCAACTGAAACAAAGATGACAGTCACTAAGGCAGTACGCTTTGCTCTTCCGGATCCCTTCATTTGGAGTTGGTCGGGGTTCCTTCAGGTTATTTGATTCTTTGGCAGGAGTGTATGAATTCACATGTATGCAAGTGTTAGGCTGTGATTAGAATTATGCTGTATTTAGTACTACTTTGGAAATCAGAGTGCGTGACTACCGTAATTGTTCTACCATAATTACGCCCATATCAGCAGAGGGTGCAACAGTGCGTGCAACCGGGTTATATCCACGTGTGCGAGCTTTGTCGTACAGACTTCTTCCAACTCTGACGTCGGGGGAAGTGTCTACTCCCACTATAGCAGATGGCAGTCCCGATTACGTAGCGCACTACAAGGGTTCTCATCCTGAAAATTTCACGAGATCACTAGCTACAAAATTAACACTTTATCACCTCATAAAAACTTCATTTTCACTTCTTTGACAAAGTGTTTCTTTTCCTTCATCGAACGAGCCTCTTCGAGACCTTCGATTTTCTCTTTCATCCTTTTCTCTCCTATCTCTCCCGTCTTTTCACCCGTCGAAGCCAAGTAAGTACACCTTGGCGCGTCATTGTTTCGACGGAGCGACTGTTGGCACCGCATTGCGCTGTACTCGTGGATACCCGGCCATCGTTGGACGGCAGATTGGGCATCAAGGCATCGCATCACGATGGATCCCAACTCTCCGCTTTGACTGTCAACCTTGCACCGTTTGATTTTTGTGTGTCTTGCCTTGCTGTGAATGTGTATGGCGAGGACACCCTCCACCTAAGTCCCAGGCCCTTTGGGTCGGAACGATACCTCATGGGGATGCCTCCCCTCCTGCCAAATAAAACCTCTCACGGTTTGCAGACAATCGGCACCCATGCCCTCAATCATGCCAAAAACGATGACCGCTACATCCACGATATACGGCACTGTCGCCACAAAACATAGTGGCATTTCACTGCCACCTTTGCAAAGTACTTTGCCACACTGCAAATACTCACCACTGCGATCTCCACTCACCTCCACAGTGAGTACCATCGCCTCCTTCAACGTCACTACCGCCGATACAGCCCAGGGCGGCCTCATCACGAAAAGCCGCTCCATCCCTGCGGGCTATGGATCCCTCAGCGCGACCTCAAGGCCTTCATCGCCCTAGCGCGCCATTCTCGGAAAAACCGCCTCAGCAACACCCAAATCTGGGCGGGCTTCCTGTTCCTCACGCCGGGAGGCAAACTCCTCTCATGCTTCCTCCCGCGCTTCGTCGAAAACGCCACAGGGAAGAAAGTTGTTCTGGGCACCAAGTCCAACAACCCAAGCAAACCAACCGCCATGATCCTTCCTGTTGAGATTTTGGACCACGTCCTCATCATCTCCCAGAAGGCATCAGCCCCCTCTGACACTGTCTGGGGCCCCAACCCGGTTGACCTTGATAATCCTGACATCAGTTCGATCCTTCCATCTGACCGCAATTGGAGCAACTGCTACATCGGCCGCATCCCGCCGTTCTCCGATCCCTTATGGTACCGAAGAGGCGATTACGGGAAAACTATCCGACCAAAGCGTCCTCGACTTCCTTGAGGATGTACTCGAGGACAAAGAGGCCTCCATCTGGGCCGACTGCCTTCACCAAGCCCCTGATCAAGATCTCGCCAAGACAATCCGATCTACCCCAGCATTCACCCGTTTCTTCCACCAATGCCACAGAAGCACATCTGGGCGATCACCCACGCTACACCCCCATTGCCCTCGATGTGGACGACGAAGAGCTTGAGAAAGCGTGGTCCCTTGTTGAGGCGATTGCAACCTTTGGTTGCCGCCACTATAGGTCTCGCAAATGCAATCTCCGTTGCTTCAACCTCGAAGACCAACCCTCCCCGAGAGATTGGCATTGCGGCGACACCCGCCGGCCTCCCTACCAATGCGCCACACATCACGCCTGCTTCAGGATCATCTTCCACCGGTACTACGAAATCAAAGCCCAGCAGCGCCGTCTTCTCATCATCGGCTGCTTTCGTTTGATGGAGATTCGGGAAAAGTGGCCCCTGTCCCCGAAAGCACACTTTTCCACACCATCCTCAATTGTTAGTCCAAAACCGACCAAACTACCTGCTTCTCCAGTGCCCTGACCTCAATCATTGACAGCCTCGGGCGCTCCAAAAACTACTTCAACAGGAAAGCCCGCTTGCCACGCCTTGAAAAACTCACCCAGGCCTACATGGCCACTGGGAAGTGGCATGACACAAAGATCACCAAGCTCGATGAGCGGAGCATGGTGGGCTTTGCCCTCCCTATGCTCCTACCTGATACCCCAGCTAGCAAATCTGCTAAGGGAGCCCTCTCTCACATCTTTGATGCAGAGGATGCCCTTGCAGAGGTCAATGAAAAGCGGACCAAACTCAGCACCGTCTTCACCCGGTTACGACCATAAATTCTTTGGGCGATGTCCTGGTTGCACTCGCGAATTTCAAGGGGTTTCTGTCGGTCTGGTTCCAGTTTAATCTGGATGAGCCCACCACTGTGGCCCCCTCCTTAGCCCAGTGCGTGGGCGGCGTTGCGAAAAGCTCACATCGAAGGAAGCCAAGGATTGGCTGGCCGAAAAGAAAGGGATGCCAGCGAATCCCAATTGGCCTACTACGTTCTCAGCACAGTCCAAATGTGCCTCACCCTCCACATCCTCCAGTCTGTTAGTGTGCTTGACCAGGCCCTTGCCCTTCAGGGTGACTGGGACCAGGTCAACACGACACACCTCCGACTGGCCCACAAAACCTTCCACAAGGCCATGGACAACATCGATGAAGTCTTTGCCACCACTCTCTCCGTACCATCCTGCCCACTTTGGGAGAACTCCTCGGAAAAGGCTGACAAGGATCGTGTCGACCACCTCCTCCTCAAGAACAAACTTGGCCTCACATCAGGACCTACTGGGAGGCAGGCAGGGGCTGCCATCACCCCACCAACTTCTGCACGGGGCTCAGCAACTACGGCAAAGCAGGGCGGTCGCTCTGCCTCTGATGCGCTTACCTCGACAACCACAGGGCGCGAGAAGCGTCAGAGGATTGACAATCTCGGCAATGATGGTACTGACGGGTACCTCATCTGGAGTGGCGAGGGCTCCAACATGCCTCTCCCGCCAGAACTCAACACCCGAGACTTTTCCTTGTGCAAAGCCTTCTGGCGAAAAGGAACCAAGTGCAGGTTTGGGAATCACTGTCGCCGCACCCATTCCTCCCTAGGCGAACTCTCTGATACCCACCAGCGTTCCCTCTACCAATTCGTCACTGACCATGACAATCTTGCCTTCAACCCCCAGCTGGTTCCTGCTGCCCTCTTGGAAGGGATCAAGGGCACTAAGCCTGCAACTCGCTCCGACTGATCCCGACCTGGCCCTCTGACCCTCGCCCTCACTGCTTGGCACCAGCACCACAGTCAGATGGCCACCTACACAACTCTAGAAATAAAAACTAAACCTAGTGCCCAATTTCTTACAAAACCTGTTGAGCCTACTCCTAGTGCAAGTAGCAGTAGTGCCAACACTACATCAACCCCAGCACCCCTTCTCTCCCAACTCTGCAACACCAGCACAGTACGGCGACAGCGCCAGCCCAGAGCCTCTCGCCACGCCCACCTAGCCAACTACAACCAAAGATTCCTTGGCATTTCAGGAACTACTAACCGCGACCAACGCATAGGTGCGTCTCTCACCCCTATCCTACAGGAGTCAACCCGACAACAGGATGCCGGGACCATGACATGCAGACCCTGCCCACACCGACAGCCCTCCGCCTCTCAGGCTTTGGCCAACTTTCCCGCCACCACAATTTTACACAGGAGGCAAGCTTTGAGACCTCCCTTCTCCTGTTGTACAAGAGCGGGTACCTCTCCACAACAGACCTTCCCTCCGTTCAGTCCGTCCATCCACTCTTCCAGCACCTGTACAGGATGTACAGATACCTTTCTACACACAACTTCACGGGCATCCAGGAGCGTGATCCCAAATGGGCCTCACAAAATAGCCTTCCTCCCGCCAGAAAAGGGATTTCCTCGCCTGTCTTCTGCACTATGATATGAGAGTGGCAGATGTTATGCGATTCGCTGGAACTGAATACACAGGAGAATATAGAGACATCTCCCACCGGCTATCCCGTCTACAGGGACTTGTTGACCCTGACCTACTCTCCCACTACATCCGCATCATGACAGTGGGAGCCCGGCCCAGTTCCATGGTCACTCCTCACGTGAGAATGCACTCCTCCACTGGCGCATGGGTAATCATCCATCGATCCAGCAGAAGCGCTCCCAGGTTGCAGCCACAATGAACAAGGAGGAGCGCAACGCCTATGTCATGCCGTTCCCATCATGGACAGCCAGGTTTTGTCCTCACATCTTTTTACTCCACAGCACATACTGGAGAAACCTGGAAAACCTGACAGGCAGATCTTTGATGCTTCTCGGCGTTTCACACCCACCTCAATACCTGTCAACATGATGACATCGACTGAGGCCTTGTCACGCTCAGGCGACGAACTTCAGTGCCTCTTTGGCGACAGCTTCACAAAGGTTCTCACCCGTATATGGAACCTCCGCATCTCATATCCTACCCAGGATATTGTGGTACGCATAGCGATGTCAAGTCATGTTTTCGTCAACTCAAACATCACCCTGATGTAGCAGGAGCTCTTAGCTTCATTATAGCGGACATCCTCTATGTTCCCTGTGGCCTCACCTTTGGGAGCGACTTCTCCCCAGCCACCTGGGAGGTTTGTCGTCGCATGGCCGAACAAATGAGCCAGGCCCTCTTTGGCGACGATACGCTTGTCCTCAAACACAAACATATCCTGACTCAACTCCAGTGGGGACAGACCCTAGGGCGACCCGTCGCCTCATTCAGGCAACACCATGTCCCATGCACCGCGGTGTGACCGACTCCTTGGGCAGACCTGAGAACACACCCCACTACTTTTATGTCGACGATGGTATTTATTGTGAAGTATACCAAAAGACCGTATTCATCGGGCGCAGCGGCCAGCATTGAGGCCATTTTTGCCTCCTCGGGGAGTCCGACCCCAGTAAAGGCAAGACCCTGTCTCCTGGGACAAACTCCTGGACATGGTGGTTGACTTCGCCAATACCCTTCTGGGACGGTTCATTAACACACGTGCCATGATGGTCAGTACACCTGATCACTTCCTCAGTGAGGTCCTTTGCACCCTGGCTCACTGGCACAGCAAGCGAAAATCATTCACTTTGAAAGAAATTGAATCCCTGGTGGGAAAACTCAACCAGGTTGCCCTCTCTGCCCCATGGCTCACACACCTACTTTCCCACCTGTACACTTCCATCACAGCAGCACTACACCACACCGGGCACACCTGCTCCATTCCAGTTCAGCTTTTCGGCGCCTCTTAAAACTAATCAAGCACAACCCTGCGTCACCGGTTGAGGACCTTCTCTCCTCGCATGCACGGAGTACCACGGCGAGTGCCATCCACAATTCACGTAAAAAGTACTTTATCAATAAAACAATGAAAGATGAATTACGGCTAATAAAATCGGCCCTTGAATCCGACCACATCAAAAGCAGTGCCCAATTGCTCATCTCATACCCAGGACACGGATTCTGAGGCATGGGGTGACTCTAGCTTGGATGCAGCAGGTGGCTTCTCCACTGATATGGGGTTTTGGTGGTACCTGGAATGGCCACAGAACATCCGGGCCCGCACCCTACGACATGTCACTAGTCGCGCCGGGCCCCTTGATCGACATTAACTGTCTCGAATACGCAACTATTTTAATAAACTACGCTGCCTGTACTCACTTTTGGTACACAGCCAACAACAGGAAAACCAAAGGGGTCTCCTACCCCACATGTCTACTATGGGCAGACAACACCACTGCGAAGCCTGGACACGGAAGGGCTGTAAAAAATCTCCTGTGGGCAGGAGTCTGGGCCGCCTCAATGTGCCCTCATGCTAAACAATCCTGTGGGGATCGCCACCGGCCACATCTCCACTCATGACAATGTCATTGCAGATCGCATCTCGCGACATAAACTTCGAAACTAATACTCTCCTCCATTTCAATCAACTCATACAGGAATTTCCCTTGCTGACAACCTGTCAGCGTTTCCCTCGAGTCCCATGCTGCTCTCGGCCATCATGGACTCATTGTTGTCAGCGAGCATGATAGATCCACTCACGACAAGCGAGCAAGTACTGAGCAATCCCGGCAAGATTGTTATATCCGATACTGCCACTCCATGAATATTGCCGACCCTGGCAACCCGTCAACCCATCGCTCCCTCTGGATGCCAGGGCCCTTGCCATCAACTTTTTCCTCGCCACCTGGGCAGTTTCGCTGGTGCAAAAAGACAATATCCTGGGCCTCACCCTCCGCTCCGGGACAATTACCCAGTATCTCCGTGCTGCGGCCAAGTTGATTGTTGCAAGGGGAAACCCCAACCCTTTGGAAGGTCAAGCGGGAAAATGGACCAACCTCATCATCTCCAAACTGGAGAAATCGAAGGCGTCCCAGATCGCGCGAAGCCTTCACTGATGAAATGATTGATGCCTTTCACAAGCGAGCAACTGTTTCCCAAGTGGGCGACCTTGCAGCCTGTCTCTACGACTGGATCGCCCTGGGTCGGTACACTGGCTTCAGGCGTAGTGAGTGGGCGCAATCACGGAAGAACTCTTATGAGCGGGTGAGCCCTGGCGTTGATGAGGCCAGGGCGCTCATTGCCTCCGACCTACTCTTCTTTGATAGTCAAGGACACCTCATTGACAAGGCCGCACCCTCAATGCAACCCTTCACCGCGTTGACATACGTTGGCGCTGGCAAAGAGCGGCAGCGGACAAGTCATCTCATTCTGGCGAGGCGATGTTAACCCCATCTGGTGTCCGGTTCACGCAGCCTGGCGAATCTGCCAACGTGCACAGCGGTTTGGGCTCCCGGCCAATGAACCCATTGGCAAATACAAAGACTACCACAACAACAAAATTGCCTTCCTCAATACCCCTGAGATGGAGTCTTTCATCCGGGGCGTCGCAAAGGAAACCACTGGCCTGAAGGACGAAGTCCTCATCCAGCGCATGTTTGGCCTACACAGCATCCGGGTAACCGCATGCAGCGAATTGGATCGCCTCGGGGTCAGCGACACATTCATCCAGCGCCGCCTCCGATGGAAGTCACTCACCTTTGCAACCTACCCGCAACACCATCTAGCGGCCAGGCGTCACAATCTCTCCAACATCCATGTCTCCGTTCATGATAGGGCTTTGGCGCAGCCGAATTCACCACTCAGTGGGTCATCGGACCCTCCTGGGTCCTCCTTAAACCGGGGGACCACTTTACGTCCCTCTACCCGCCTTTTAGAGGCACACTGCATCACTCCCCACACATACTCCACATAATTGTGTCTCATGACACCTTCCCATAGGCCCCCCATTCTCGAAGTCAACCCCAATATGCACCGGACACGGGGCACTTGCACTCCCCCTTCTCCGGCCTCAACTGCTCTCCTCTGCACCCCTGTAAGTAATGACGAATTTCCCCTACCCACAACATGGGCATTCTGACACCTCACAGGGGCTGCTCTAACGGGTGGTGGCAGCACAGCCATGCACACTCCTGGGCTGACTCTATTTTTCCATGCTCCTGTTTTGGCCTACTCGAGCAACGACACCACACCACTACCGCTTTACGTCACCTCGCCCGTGCCTCTGGCACAAGTCACATGATGGGTAGCAGTGACGATAGCATACCAGCGGGGTTCTTTCTCCTTCCTCAACACAGAATAGATAAAGAACCTTAGTAGTGACATGGTTACACAAAGGAATTCAATACTTACTCATACACTTACCTTTATGTACCATTAGGTGTCCCTTGTGTACTCCCACCTTCCGTGACTCATCTCTCGTAAGGCGCAGGCAGGATCAAGGCGTGACGGGGTTTTCCTTAGCTAGCGTGGAAAATTGTCGTACAGACTTCTTCCAACTCTGACGTCGGGGGAAGTGTCTACTCCCACTATAGCAGATGGCAGTCCCGATTACGTAGCGCACTACAAGGGTTCTCATCCTGAAAATTTCACGAGATCACTAGCTACAAAATTAACACTTTATCACCTCATAAAAACTTCATTTTCACTTCTTTGACAAAGTGTTTCTTTTCCTTCATCGAACGAGCCTCTTCGAGACCTTCGATTTTCTCTTTCCCCGCCCATCCGTCCCCAGTGACGATAGCATACCAGCGGGGTTCTTTCTCCTTCCTCAACACAGAATAGATAAAGAACCTTAGTAGTGACATGGTTACACAAAGGAATTCAATACTTACTCATACACTTACCTTTATGTACCATTAGGTGTCCCTTGTGTACTCCCACCTTCCGTGACTCATCTCTCGTAAGGCGCAGGCAGGATCAAGGCGTGACGGGGTTTTCCTTAGCTAGCGTGGAAAACTCTCTTTTGCTGTAAAAGACATAGTAGAATCAAATTAAAATCGCGCGACCTTTAAATGTTGAATGCGGTCATATATTTAATAACATATAATTCAGTTAAATATTTATAGGTCATAATGATCACAACACAATTAAGATTTTGATTACCCATAAAAAATTCGTTTTCTCATAATAACACGCTTAGTTATAAAAGACCAATAGAAGGTCATACTTTATTTCTAATGGCACTAAAAAATCACGAAGAGTAAAAACTTATTTCACAAAATTTCAGTGCAGTCAACTTAAGTACATTACTACTTATCACTCTCTCAGAAATAAAATGGCAATAATGAATTAATTGAGAGGCCCCCAGCCATGCTCCTAATTGCCTCACTCATGCCCAGGTTCTAGCAAACTGAACAAGTAAACTGCAATTTATTGACTTTGTCACACCCTTGATACGTCATCAGCTGACATTCTAAACCAATCACCCCCTGACCATACATGAGAAAAATCAAGTAAAGTGCAGTAACAGATGAATCCTGATCCAGGTCGACAATAATCAAATAATCTTATTGGCCCCTCTCTCATGAAAGGTGAAATACCTGGCTGGTTTTATCACTTGTATCAGACTGTATACAGCCATTCAGATTCATAGTCAGCTTGATACCATGATCAGTCCCACTTGTCAATTAAAGAGATTGAGTGTCCTTGGTCAAGTACCATTCAATGTAGGTGCCAATGCATTTCCTCAATCCTCTTGTATCTGAAAACAGGGTGAAGATCAGCAAGACAGGCAACTTTGCCAAGTGGAAGTTTTTGGCAAACCAAACTGACGATAAGTGACGACTTTGACATTTTTTACTCATGTGACTACCTTTCACGACCATCTGACGACCCTGAGGACTGTGTGTGGCAACACTTTGACGACCTGATGACTTTTGGTGAAGACCTTTTGATGACCCTGATGACTTGTGGTGACGACCTTTTGACAACCCTTGTTACGACTCATGACTATCTCGTGACGACCCCTTATGACGACACTGATGACCCACCTGACAACTTGACGACCTTCCACAAATAACTACTCATCCCCTGAGTGAGAGCAAGTGACAAAAAGTATGACTCAGTGATGACCATGACGGCTGACGAACCTAACTGACAGCCCAACAGATCTTCTGTGACTACCCATGTGACTCCACGTGATGACACCTGACAACCTAAGTGACAACAAAAAACAACCCTGATGATCCTGATGACTTTGGTTGATGATCTCAGACAACCCAGGTGACGACCCGTTGACGACCGTCAAAAATCTCTTGATGACATCTGAAGACTCCATCTGATGATATTTATCGCCAAAGTCGAAAATTTCCTGTCTTGCAGGACAAACAAAGGTCTGATTGCAATCCTTCTACCACTGACCTTCTCTCAACAGAAAAATGGAGTTGCAATTGTTCAGCTTACCTCTTATTTTGATTCAATTTTATGAACTCCCTGCGGAAAACATTTAGCAGTGGCAAAATTTCATATGATAAATCATATGTCTGTTCATTGATATGCAATTGTAAACGTGAATTATGAAATTAATTATATTATCAGTGCCATAGTGAATGGGTTATTTTTTACTTGGAGAGAATAAATACTAAGCTGATGTAAAAATAAGTGTAAAAAATTAAATCTAACCGTTGTGTCACATTTTGACTCTGGCTATCTATATTGATGTTGTGTAGGGAGAATGAAGATGGTATCTCCACAATGGCTCTACACTAAGTCTGTGTGTTGAGATCAGGAACATCACTGTGGCAACAGCAAAAGTGCCATGGTGGTTATTGATGTACAAGGCAAGTGCATGAACTGGGTGGATTGGTTGGCTCACATATCATACAAGAAAAAAATGTACCTTACAGAAGTACTAACCATATACAATTAGAATCCTATTTTGCTCAGGCTGAAGTAAGTCAAATTTACTGAAATCAGTATCTGATAGAACATGCCTAATAGAATCACAAAAATTCTGTGTGTGCTCTTAATTGGATGCAGATTCTACTATAAGTAGGTTCAAGCTTGGAAAAATCAAAATTATGGTAACTTAGTTTCTGCTCAAGTAATACTACAAATAAAAAACTTCATTTAAGTAATGAAGAAACCATGTATGAAATGTTGGGGATTTTTTGAAAGTTATCACACTTAAAATAGAAACTTACAGTTATCAACTTCAATGAACACAACAAACTCAAAGTATCTTCTGCAATATCCATGTGTGCATTCGTTTGTGCATGACTAATTACACACACTTTGTTAGTCAACAAACAACACGTAAGTACACTCACAACATTATTAAGTCATTGTTTTTAATCAAGATGACACTTACAAAATTAGGTTTTACTACTAATGTTAAGTTCTTTACATTGTAGCTTTGAAATCAGGCCAGATTTTTCTTCATAAAATCCACTCCTCATGCATGGCCCTCCAGTTTCATTGAATTGGATTGGATTACGATGGGACTTCTGTTCTCTTTGCCAAGCTACACCCCCCAAAGTATTGCTCTTGCCAAAATCTGGGGTATCTACAAAATTGTTCAAAAGTAACTTTGATGCACAAGCAGTATATTATGTGCAAAAACAAATGTGTTGCAATTGTACTTATAGGTAGGTAACTATAACATACCTTTACTATGGAGTAAATAACTTGTGTGTGGTATTGCGATAAATAGAGTGTGACCGTTTTTTTGTACCTTGATTTTTTGCAACCGCGCTACACGATGTTTTTAGGTTGCACACGATGAAATCGTGCAACATGTTCGCAAACCTATGTTGCAGAAATACTACGTTAAAAATTGAAGTAAATTATTTTACATGAAAAGGAATTAATATTAAATCTCGTAGTATACGAAATCCATTCACTGGTCAGCCGGTCGCGGGAATGAGACATCACGTCTCAACTGAGAAAGATAAAAAATGGCGCGGAATTCCCACGAGGAATTTACAACATCGGTTGCAAACTTCCGATAATACTGGTGTATAAGAACCACCGGTGTATAAGAACCACCACTGCAATATGACCGATTTTGACGGACATTTTCCGTTTCGGTCATTTAACACACTCTGTTGCCTCTAAACATAGGTCATTTAGATTCTCCTCATCGGGAACAATACGCCCATATGTTTAGGTCCACATGGGTCCTATTATTCACTGAGCTACACTACTATGACCAAAAACTCAGCACACATCATGCTCACAACAAACACACACATCACACGGACGAGCAATGGTTGAAAGGATACATAGTGGCTACCTCCAAGTAAATAGGGAAATTTTTTCAGATACATTTATTTTTTCATCGCGGTGGGGAGACTAACTTCATTCGTAGTATAAGAACCACCTATTGTACCTTCGAAAATGACCCGACATTTTGTGGTTCTTATACACCAGTAATTACGGTAAGTGTCTAAATGCCCAGGGGTTTGCAGGAATGTGATTTTTCTGCATGATTTCGACACTATCTTCTAAGGTCGTGATTGTTCATTATTTCCACGATCATATATTTAGACCACGTCCATTGCAAAAAAAATTTAGGAGCAATAACCCAAAACGCATCGTCTGTTTTCCTCTCTTCTTGGGGTCTGTTTTTGCTTCGCCCCATAGCCGTCCATTGCAAAATATATCTTGTGACGTAAACGTAAATCTAAATCAGTAGAAATTTTCTAGTGTTGCAAAGCGATCGATCCACCAAAATCGGCCATCTCAAATATTGCGATCGAAAACCATTTGCATCATCGACACATCATCGCATCCATATTCGGCCCAGCTCACGCTATCTTCATTACAGCTTATTCGTAGCCTGTTGACGCTAGTCAGTCTCCCATCTGTCGCCGTAGGAAGGATCTGCTTCTTTCAGAGCAGTACGCAAGCAAAGAACAGCGTTTTGTCTGGCAATGGCAAAAGATGCTATGGCAGCATCATCATCGCCGTCAGCATCCATCACGGTGATCGGCCGGTAGGCGCACAGCGATCGGCAATATTATTCGCGGCGATGGCTGCGATTGGCCTGGAAATCAGTTTTTTTCACAGGCAAGCATATACTCCAACCTTGCCTGTGACACAAAAAACAGACCCTTCAGGACGACGGACAGGGAGCAAAAACGGAGGTCCAGAAGAACTTTTTTGCTCCTAAATTTTTTTTGCAATGGACGGGGCCTTTACGATACCCGATCGAGAGTAAAAAGTGTTGATTGATTGATTTAATTATTTTTTACATTCCCTTCAAGATTGTGAAAAACTAAAAAATAATCAAATCATTAAATCACGTATTTATTGAGGTTGAGGGAAACTATAAAATAACCAAGCATAAGCGCAAATAAAGAAATGATGTTGGTTGATTAAAATGTTTAGGAAACTTCTGTCAACAAAATGAGCCCCATTATTACCAGATCTCACTGGACTTTGAGAAACAGTCAATGAGGAGCAGAAAGTCCTTTCAAGTTAAATAGTGCATTCTCATTTGTAGATTTGTCAACAAAACCAAGACTTAATGTACAAGATGTCAACATTAGTAATGGGTAATACGGACTAAAATCAAGCAGCTCTGAAAAGAAATTAGAAATTTGTAACAAATTACAAAGAACCGCAATATTTAATAAAAATTGAGGCTACTTTTCACATCATCTCTTGAAAATCATATGACTGTTGAAAATGGCATCAAGTCAGATCACGTCACCAGTAGGAATGGTATCTTTCCTATATATAATTTAAAATACTGTTTTGTCTTGAATACATACATACAGTTACGTTATTTCTTATGAATAAGTTTGAAATAGTTTTTCTGAATAATTTTTTTCTAAGGGTTGCTGCTATTTTCATGAAGTGAAATAGTCCTTAGAGGTACATGATGACCACTGTGAGAAAGATTGTTCAACCAAAATCCACTGTCACTACTCAATCAAACCATGATGCATATTTAGAGTGTTATCCCAGAAATAAACTTCTCTAGCAAAAATGATAATTGTGTGGGAATGCTGCACATCCCAGATCATTCCCTCTGCACACCATTTTATATTATGCTCTCTTTCCCTGTCATGAAGTAATTGATATGACATCCGTTGCCTCCTGGTTTTATTTTTATTTCCTTTTGGCGACTTCATTGTCTTGAACATACAGTATATTATGATTATGTATTGTGTCTTATAATATTATTATTATGGTGTCTTTTAATATTATTGTTTATGTATGGTACCATAGAGTAGACCTCTAAAAAGCCAAAGCACACACAAGTACCTCATACTGCTCATATTATAGTGCAATAGCTACCATAGCTATATTATTTACGTTCAAACCGATTCGCACGATTGATCGAGGTTGTACAACACGATCGTAGCACGCGCAGTTTCGCGAGCGATCAGACTGTTCTTTCACGACTCGCTACATGATTTAATGGCGACGATTGGCTCAGAAAGAGATAGCCTATATTCGTTGAATGCACTATATTTGAGAAATGTATTGGCAATATTTGAGAAATAGGCTATATTCGAGAAATAGCCTTTATTCAAAAAATAGCTTATATTCAAAACTCGAAAATAGCTAATTTCTCGAAAAAGGCCTATTTCTCGAAAATAGCAATCTTATTTACGTAGGAACAGTAATCTGACACGTGGATCTCGAAAATAGCTTATTTTTCGATTATAGGCTATATCGAAAAAAGCCTATATAATAAGCTATTTTCGAGAAATAGCCTATAATCTAGAAATAGCCTATTTTCAAAAAATACGCCATTTTCGAGAAATAATAGGCTATTTTATGGACCTTGGAAGTTAAGCTGTTACTTCATTAAATAAAATATGAGTTTATTAAGCAGGGGTAGTTTTTTTGTTTGGTATTGCCATATCTTGTACCATGATATGGTGTTGCACAATACTTTACATCTGCACTGCACCATATCAACAAAAAAGTAATAACAAGCCAATCTTACTAGACACTATTACAACATCTCTATACAACATCAGATATCATATTTAGGCACAGTATGATGTGAGTTCTACACTTTCAAGCAACTAGGTCTAGGAATCATATGCATTCATAGTAGTGGTGCATTTACAAAATGCACACTCAAACCTGCCCCCCACTTTTCTCAATTGGTGTGGCATAGTTAAATTCCTGGTACAATTAACACCCATTACCAATGATGTTTATATTAAAATGTTGTATTTTTACTGGACACGAACCAGGTCTTCACATAAAACTGTCAACTTGAAAAAGGCAAACCAGTCATGTGATCATGAGTGGACGAAAGATTGTATGGGGTCTGCATGCAGACTGTTGGCGGGGTTGTTACATATAAACCTTAAATTTTACTTGAAAGACTTTTGAACGGGGTATCCAGTGAATATATATACAACACTCTTTGCGAGGGTCCTAGCCTACGGCTGTTCAGTGTGTAATGTTAAGTTCATTAGACACATGTTATCATCATTACAGAACAAATGTACAAATTGTGAATGAATGACAGTATGACTTTAACCTTTGTGATAAAATGTATGACTTATTCTGTTCCATTTTTTGAAGTAAATATCGCGTCTATCTAAAATGTTAGCAGCTGTATTTTTGCACACACCCAACTTTCATATCATATCCTTTTTAGAGCGAGCATCAGATTGACTTTGCCACTGTCTACCAAAAGATTCAACAACATATATGCAGTCCTTTTCAACAAAGATATAAATTTTTAGCCAAGTTAATATCATTCATTCAATGATTGAACTTCATTTTGAAGAGATAAGGCTAATATTTATCAGCTAACAATAAATCTCCCAGTCAACCTCATGTTCAGAATGGAAAAAGAACATCACTTGTCTGAACTATATATTCATTTCATGAAAACAGGAGAATCTATCAATATATATGTAATTTGTCACATAAAAATATTGTTCCACGAAGACTATTTTGCTGACTTCCCTCAACCTCATTGATTTACTTTTTTGCTTGGATTTCTGAAAATAATCAACAAGTTGCGTGTTTTCCTGACAAAAACCGCCAAAAGTATGCAGCATTCTTGCGCAAATCAGAAATTACCAGCAGCCGCTGCAAGATTTTTGTCATTTCGTTCCGGGAGGCATTGAGTGAGTGACGAAGATGGACGATGGGCAGCCAACACAACAATCAAATCGACGACAATTGCAGCGGCACTCACAATAGTGGCGCTCACAATTCACAATCATGACGACACTGGATAACCAACACAGCAATCAAATAGACGGCAATCGGCAATGGCAACGACAAGAACCGACACAACAATCAAGAAATCGATGACGAATACCACTGTTTCTCCAACAGACGACAAAAGCAACAATCAAATCAAATGAAAGCAACAATCAAATGGAGTTCATTTCAAAAGGACACAACAAAAGCAACAATCAAACAGTATTGTTTTGTTGTGGGATACAATGTAGTGACTATGATAATGATGGAGAAGATGTGACAATGAAGGATGATGAGTTTGACAGGAAGAGAGTGCCTCAGAGGTCAATTTCCTGTTCGACATGCCAGGTACCGCTATGCACAGAGGTCCTTGGGAAGAATACAAAAACTTGTTATCATCGCTGGCATGATGTTGTGAAAGAATAAAGTACTGCAATTAAGTCAAGAAGAGTAACTCTGGGAGGCTCATCAACGGGGAAAAGAAAGAGGACAATACGAATTAATGATAAATTTGTTGCTTATATATTATAGTGTATTTACTACTAACTTTTTCTCATTTGTGAATATTCACAATACGCAAAACCCACTGGTTGCTGCATTCTACCAATCCATCCCTAGTTCAATAATCAGGGCCTCCTCATTCATCTCATAATGATCACAGGATTTTTGTTGCATCGGTTATCCCAGTAAAGCATTCGCAATCCATTGTATCATACGGACACTTCCAATGGTGCAATGCCTCTTTCAGAAACATCCCACAGCGACTTCAAATTAAGTCTCTTCCAACACATTCAACCATTACCAATGATTGGCAATCCATTTTTCACCCCCCCATCCTCATCGGTCGTGGGCAATCCACAATGTATTGCCGTCCAATCGAATCGTGCCGATCCATCACCGAGATAATTGTAAATGCCATGGCGTCGCCTTGCTTGATCCAAACATTAGGATCATTCTATTCCTCTTTGATACCATATGATCCATGCCCCTGACAAGCAACCCATCCTTTCCCGGCACAAGACCCCGAATCATCTCCAAAGCCTGACCCTTATTCACTGGAATTCGAGCCCATCCTTCCCTTGTGCCAAAGGAAACCACGTCCCTCCCACCCCATTCAAATAATACATGACCATAAGAATCCTCGCCTCTCCATCATGATGAGGGACGAATTCTCCCCCCGCCCTATAGCAAAGCACTTGCAAGTCTTCCACGTCCGCCGATAGATGAGGTGTACTTGCGCTGATATGTCCCCAATACTAGATTGCCAATGATTGCATACGGAGAAGAATTCCTTGATCAGCTGACTCAGCGGTGTTTTGCAGGGAATGAAAGGCATTTGCTGACTGTCCCATTTGGAGACTTTTCAGTGGCTCCGGTGGCCCCTCTCTTGGCGAGTCCTATGCAAGTTGTGAATAGGACCAGTAACGACGATTTCGAAGGCTGCAGTGAATCGTCCTCTTCGTAGAAGGCGGCATCTACGACGGGCAACGACTGCGGCGACACGTAGGGGCATGAACGGGGAGGACGCTATGGGAGAGACGCCGGCTGTCGAAATCAGTGCGATTCTCACAGCAACAAGGGGAAATATTCGGGCTGCAGTGGCTGCGTGGGACACCGCAGCCAGGGACAAGATTTGACATCATGGGGGCGACGAGGGGGGAAAGCACTCCTTACGGAGTTCCTTCCAAGCCTACGACGTTGTCCCCCCGATCATCTAACTCGTCCACTCGACAAAGCCTCCCATTTGCCGCAATCATCTCAGTGTTCCTAATCATGCGGTTTAGTGTTGGTTGATGTATCATACAAGATTACCAGCAGCCGCTGCAAGATTTTTTGCAGCGAAACAGATTGCGATTTGTAGAGACAGAGGAAGACGTAGATTAAAATAAAGTGGCTTGTAGTGCGAGTGTATGCCAAAATGGGCGGGAGCGCCTCGCGCGCTTCGCGCGCGCTGCGCTCCCGCGCCCTTTTAGTTTGTGAAATCATTTTCTTGTTACACACACTTTTGTGACACGATAACATTCCCTTCAAGTTTTAAAGAACCCTTGTTTAAAATTTTTCGTCTCTATGTCTTAAAATGATTTGTGACTAATGTTCCCTTAAAGTTTACAGAAACATTGTTGAAAATAATGTCAGACGTTACACACAAAGATATATTTTTAAAGGTAGGCATATATTAAAACACTGAGACTACCCATGTAAGTCCAAGCGAAAAATGAATTATTTACAGGTAAGTTGACATCAACTTCATGGTAAGTACCTGTTTTGGCAAAAGCAAAAAACTGTCTCACTGAAGAAGGAGAAGGAGAAGAAGAAGAAGAAGAAGGAGAAGGAGAAGGAGAAGAAGGAGAAGGAGAAAACGGCTCAGTTTCCAACACAACTAAGATTTTTAAAAAAATCTTGATATATATAAAATAAGCAAATCAGGAAATGAGAAATTTATAGATTTAATTATTTTCTGAGCGGTCCCATTAAGATTGCAAAAAAACCCAAAATAAGTAAATCAATAAATCATGCCTGGCATTGATTTCACGATCAACATTGTGATTAAAACATAATCCGATGCGACAAACTAAACGTTTTATAAATTACGATTAAATAACTCTCATTCCTGCAACCTCCAGATATCCAGACCCAAATGTTTAATTTAGAACCGATTTGGGACAATTTTTAAAAAATGGCTACCATAATTAATTTTCGACTAAATCAACCCAAATTTCCATTTTCACGGTACTTACACACAAACACTGTAAATTCTCGAGAATGAGATATGTCAACATAATGGACATCGAGAGCTCAGGAAGAACAGGTAAATAAGTTTTTCAAAACAGAGGAAGTCAACGTTACGATCGAATACGTATCTCAACGGATGATAGTCACACAAACATCTCTTTGGCTTCTCATCGTAACAATTATTCCATAGGCCTAATGAAAAAGTGATCTTTTGTGGCGATTGACGCCAATATGATAGATACGACTCAGGCCAATTTCTCTTCAAATTCTCGAGAAAAATAAGCCGGGCTTTGGCAGGCTTTGGCAGGGCTGCCAAAGCCTGCCGAAGTCTGCCCAAGTCTACCGAAGTATCGAGAAGTTAGGGGCTGTATTAGTGCTCAATTATGTGCACTTTTTTTGCACATTTTTTCCACTTAAGACGATCATTTATGATGCTTCTCGTACATTAACCTCCCTTATTTCAAGTTTTCACACATTCCCCCAATCTGACGTGTTTCGAAAAATTGGGGAGGCCTCTCTCCAGCTTGGGGAGCGAATTTTCTAGCCATCACCACTCGTCCGTCCGTCACCTCCCATTTGGGGAGCTTATTTTTCACCCATCACCACTCGTTCGTCGCATCATCTCGCATCCATCACCACTTGTACGTCACATCATCGCATATTTTGCTGTTCGGAGGAAGTAAAATGGCATATTTTGCAGTTCGGAGGAAGTAAAATGGGCGCTCCACATCCCTTAAAAAATATGGGAGCAATGGTGCCCTGACGCACTGGAGCGCTAATACAAAAAACTCCCTTTTTTCAAAAAGCGAGAAACATGGGAGCTGTGAGGTTCAAAACAGGAAGCACTAATACAGCGCCTTAGTCCGATGACTTCATTTTCATTAGCGATTATGAAGGAATTAGTTTATTTATTTTCATTCATGTTGTGAGTGGGCTGTACTGGGGCCTCATAAAAATAATGACACGTTGGTGTACTATTCCTATGCACATTAAAACAAATCTGATCTAGAAGTTTTCTCCATGGATCGCTAGATTTTTGGCAGGCTTTGGCAGACTTCGGCAGCCCTGCCAAAGCCTGCCAAATCTGCCAGTATTCAGCGAGAGAATATTTGAAGTAATAAATTGCAGCGGTTCTTGCGATTCCGCATGATTGAAGACTAGCAACAAAAGCACGTTAGCAATAAGGTAAAAAAACCTGAATGGGTACCTTTCTCAACAACTGAACTTCACGAGATTTTGAAGTGATTTAATCTTGGATACCATAGAGCCCATAAAGAAAGACTTCCTTTGTTTTACAAAACATATTATTTTGCCGGTTCTTCCAGAACTCCTATGGTACACTATCATTAGGCCATCCCTACCCTCCACCATGGTCTCTGGCATTCGTCGCACTGTCCGTAGGTCGCCCGATGCCACCAGAGATACTAACCAGCAGGCCATGTGACACTCTTTTATACTCCTTCTGCAACCACAGAATATTGTCGTAAGATTCTGTCCCTTGTTCTTGCGTATTCAAACAGCATTGGCGATTTGTCATTGCTCATGGTGTTTGAAGACTTCACGAGGAATAATAACCTGTTCATATGTTTCCACCTGCTTCCACCTGCTTCCGCATGGGATTTTTTTGGTCTAAATGCCTTCTTTTCCAGAATAGAAAAAAGGGCGGGGGTGTCCGGACACCCCCCCCCCTTTTTTTCTAAATTAGAAACATATTTAGACAAAAAAGGGGGTAGGGCGAGAGGTTTAGAACAGATTTAGCCGTTCCAGATATTTGGAAATCTGGACATTTGGACACTTAGGACAATTACGGTAGTCACCCAGTACTTTTATTTCCATTTTTTTTGGAAATCCAGTCCTATGTAGAACTCTACACGCATGTACCACAAATTTGTATTTAGTCATTTGAACTTAGTCCTTTGTAATTCATGACGAAAATACCTTTTGTAAAATAAGTTATTTCTGATAAAATCTACCAATGTTAGTACTTTCAAAGGACTAACATCGACACTGTATGTGATACACGGCATGACCAGGTGTCACTCCTAAGTTAGAAAAATAATATTATAATCCCACACCCTAAGGGCCATTCACCAACTAGCGGGCCATATGCCAGGCTAACGTCATTTTTTGAGCTGACTACCTATTTTTAAGCCCAGATGGTTGTGTCCACATCTGGGCTCGACCGCAAGTGTCTGATTTTTTTCACCCGGAGCGCTATCCCCAATTTCTTTGTGCAAAAAGCAGCTCCATTCGCCTGGAGTCCTATACCGGTCACCCATTCATTTTTCTCCTAAACCTCCGTCAGAATTGATGTATCCTCCACCATTCCTCTTCCGTCTCTCAGCAACCAACAACAATCATGACCTCTGCTGAGGAATCATTTCAACCATCTTCCAGCGACAAAGGCCCATCCAATGTCAGAGAGTCTCAGACTCTCTTCGAGCTGAAAAGGAAGATGATGGCCGACGAGAACCACTCAAACAGTTTGAGCGAGTCTTCTTGTAGTGAGGACAAGGGCTCATCCGGGGGCAGTCCTGATGAGAACATTCTGTTGCCCCGCAAGACCAAATGAACCAACATGACTCCAAAGAAGAAAGGCACCCGTTGACATAGGCCAATTATCTACCTTAACTGGTAAACCGAAAAGAGGTTCCAGGTGGAACCTCCAATGGTCCTCTTCCCTTTGTGTAACACAAAGGAAGTACAATAGTCATAAGATATTGTTTCTGAGAAACAATATTCAAAAGACAATTTCTTTCTTGAGAAACACCCATATACATTCTAGGTGTTTCTTAGACAAAATATCCAAGAGAGGATTTCTTTCTCAGAAACCTTCTCATGGGACAGTTCCTGTTGGCAGTTGAGAGAAAAGGAGCAGTCATGGAACTGCCCTAAATCACCTCCAATCTCTAACAGGATCACCTGTGCTTGGTGATGCATGGATTACCTAGTGTACCATGCAATACCTATTTCAGTAGTGTAACTCTCATAATTAAAATCTTTCAACAACATGTATCTACCCGTTTACTACATAGAAGAAACTACAGCAAAACGGCTTAGGTCACTATCAATTGATAGCCTTCGCACAACCAGATCGGATCGTCTGTCCGTCGTTCCACCATCCATCATCCATCAGCTGTTGTCGGTGGTTGACCATGGTAGGTTCATCTGTCTGTCGTCCACTGTTGCTCGAAGCCGTCCAATACACTTGGTGTGTTACACGTGGCGCAACTTGTGCTGCCTGACCCCAAGAGTAGCAACAGCCACAGCTGAGCCCCGAGTCACGTACTCAGCCAGTTGAAGTGAGTTCACTCACAGGCCGGCACGTGTTTTTTAAACACGTAGCCAAGAACAATTGCCCTGAATGTCAGTGAGGACTAGATCCCACTTGACACGGGTATACTCCGCTTTTGTTAGCAGAGTGCGCATGTAGCACTAAGTGCACTAGCCGAAAAAAAAGACCACTTGTGACGAATTATATGCACATGTGGCACGAATGCTTACATGCCTATTAGGTAGTAGCAGCCCCTCATTAAAAATGAGGAGGCAATAAACATAAATGCCTCGGTTTATTTTTTTATCCGAAAGAGCAATATGTGTGTAGTCTATTTTTAGACCTAAAAACACGATTAGACTTAAAATTAGTCCGTACCCGTGATCACATGCAGATGCAGTGACACCACGGAATGCTAATTACTTATAGCCTTAGGGCAGTACAAAAAAAAGATCTTCTAGGGCATAAAATGACCCTATGAAGAATCGTATGGCCTCTAAGGCCTAAAAGTCTTGCTCGTGACCCCCGAGAGGTTTCTGTCATTTGAAAGACTCACGATCCCCCAGGAAGTTCTCGTCTTAGAAGTGTTGGGTACTCCAAGGATCCAGTTCCCTTGTTTGTTCGCATGGTGGCGGTGGGAGTATTGATGCAAGACTGCACGGGCATAGGTTGGGCGCGGGGACTCAAGGTTTCAAGAGCAAAAACCTCAAAGGAAGATGCACTCGTGCAGGACTTTGTCCCACGATAGCGGAGTGGCCCCATTCACATGGGAGCGCATCACGGCACAGCCCATTTGAAGAATCATGTAGTTGCACAGCCCGCCCGCTCACGATCTCAAAAAAACGACCACAAATATGAGTCCTAGAATCATCTGACTCAGCCCATGATCGCAAAGGACCAGCCTAGGAGAGAACATTGTTCTACTCCGCGTATGGGCATAGGAGCGCAATATATTGCCGCATCCCGGTCAATACGTCAGAGTGATGCGGAGTAACATCTCCAAGTCCCAGCATGCATGGGGCGCAAGATGGACCCATAAAACGACTACGTGTCAATTCTCGTGAATTTTTGATTTGCGCAAGAATGCTGCATACTTTTGGCGGTTTTTGTCAGGAAAACACGCAACTTGTTGATTATTTTCAGAAATCCAAGCAAAAAAGTGAGAAAAGTCCACAAAAGTGAGAATTCTTCTCATGTGGTATTTTCATGCATATAAGCTACCGAGCTTGGCAAAAAGGAAAGAAAAGCTAGTTGGCTATGAATAGCCACTGCACAACCTCTGGTCCGAGGAAAATAGAATTTAGAGCCCGAAAATATAAATTCGAATTATTTAATTTTAAATTAAAGAGCTCCTTAGAGAAAAATCTTGATCAAAATTCTACTGTCACGTTAAAATAACCTGATATTCAAATACCTTGCTACATGTAAAAATAAAACAAAAATGCCAAGAAATCTTCTGGCATCATGAATTGTTTTCTCAAGAAGATGAACTCTTCTCCCACGTAGAGAAATGTACACATGTGCCATGCTGCACTATTAACAAGCAATGGTATCAAAAAAGCAACTGGAAATCAAACCATGTTGGGTTTCGAACCCCTGACACAGTGTTGCTACAGTAACAGTGAAAGCAAGAAGACGTAGTGCCAAGCTTCCCCCCCCATGTTCCAAAATTAAAAACATCCATATGTTTTCCTTACCCAGCTAGGCAGGTGTCAAACTCTTGGCGCACGCAGGATGGGTTCTTCCTACTCAAAAGGAAGGGCAAAGTCACACGATGTTTTTATTGCACAAGCAGTAAATTCCTGTCAAAACACACTTTTCTGAGTACATGTTACCCAGAGTGACTAAGCCAGCATATGACCTCAGTCTTTGACAAATGCAAGAACTGAGTTTGAATTGTTCTAGATTTTCGAACAAATAACAACATAAAATATGTTAAGATCAATTTTAAGTCTGCAAAAATCTGTGAACCAGAGTTGAAACAAAACCTGGACACAACATACCACACACATAGCTAACCACTTAAGTGCAGGACTCTTCTTGAGCAAAAATACTCATGATCACAGAGCTAACCACTCCTGTGAAAAACTCCTCTGGGGGTTGAGTAAAATAGCAGACCTTCCAAGCTGTGTCAAAACAAAAGAAAAAAAGACACACACTTACACTACAAACTCAATTTCATACACGTTATTGAGGTTTCTCATGACAAGAGAAAATGTTTGATGAAGTTCAGTGTGTTGGAAGAACGTGTCTGTTTACCTCTATTTTTCGAACGAGGTAGGTTTACAGCCTATAAAGACAGAGCACAACCAGTCCAAAAGTCATGTAAAAACAACGAGGACAATTTACCTTGGCGACTGGAAGAACAGAACACCCAAACAAACATAAATTACTGTAAATCAAAAAGTGATTCTTAAAATAAGATATGGACAAAAAGTTAGCAAAACTGTCTACACTCAAAAGAATCCTTACAGTACTGTAGATGTTGCTATGTTCAACTCTGCAATCACCATAAGACTTCATGAAAAGTCAACAAATCATAGACAGAATACTGATGCATCTAGAACCCGTTTGTGCCTAGAAAAACTGAAGAAGGTTATACCTACTCAGAGCTAGCAATAACAATCATGGGTTTTCCATGTGCCTCACAAGCACATTCAATGGAGTCAATGATGGCCATACTGTTCTCAATAGAACTCATTTGGAGTAATATGATATTCTCCAAAGGCTAGGTTTAGAGACCACCTTAAACAAGGTTAGGAAGGACTCATCAAGCAGCGAGTAAAGGTTTGCATGACAAACCAATACACAACATCTCTGCACAAAGACACAAGGGCTCAATAACAGACCCAAAGTCTTTGCATGGCAAAAGCACTATGCTTACTAGTAGATGAAAACTCGCTAAAACATTCGCCTATACAGGGAGCTCCTATGCTATTGGGTGGTCCAGTATATAGGAGAACCTTAGGCAAGACAATATGATTGTCTCACCTCACTCACAACTTGAATTGTAGAGGAGGAGGTACACAGTACACAAAAAAGAGACACATCAATGTTAGACATTTGTTATCACAACAAGTCTAGAGCAATACCAACTCAGGTTGGATGTGCTCGCATTCTAGTGCAGCTTGCTGAACATAGAGTGCATATACACAGAATAAGAGAAAATGAATCCTTTACCATGATTAACATTATTGGATTCAAAAGAACTGTGTCTTACTAGATAATGGTCTCACTGAGACTCGATGACTAGTACTTGATTCTCTTGTGAGAACTTCTGACGGTTTACCTTCAGAATTATCCATGGAGAACACATATGGTATCCAGAAGTAAGGACTCATAAAGTCACCGTAAGGCCTGGGTCTTTTTGCTAAAAGACAACGGGATGACCATAGGTAGTGCACATACGTGTTGCACAACAAACCATAAAACAAGCCTCATAATGATATGAGCACAAGAACACAAAGGATCCACAACCTTTGTTATTGCAAAACCACAGCACTATAATTGTGAGTATCCCTAGTTAAACAGGAATACCATCTCACACAAAGGATAAGTCAAACATGAACATCTCTACTGAGAGACATGTAGCACCTTGTTGGCATGCAATGCAAACAAATGCAACACACGCAGCTATACACAGAAATGTAGTATCACTTCACTAGCTTAGACAAATCCGAAGAGAAACACAACTATTACGTTGTTAACATATCATGGAAAGTTCACTTCTCCATGATGCTTGCTGTGAAGTCACAATATGGTTCCATAAACCATAAGATTAGAGTCAACAACTGTCTTTCAAAATATAAAAATAGGTACGCACATGCACATTTAGTTATGTTGCAATGTCATTACCACCAACAAAAGAGTTATACATGTACAGACCTCCCCGGAGGATTCTTGCAACAAAATATAAAAGGACATCATAAACAATGAATCCGTACTCTTAATGGTACAAAAAGACATAGACGTTGACACTTGGACCTTCCAATGATTATAGTCAATACATTATGTATGACTTGACATTGTTCACTTGCCGATAGCTGACCCTTTGGGCAACTATTCCCATGGATACATAGGGGTGACAGAGCAAATTGAAGGACAATATACCAACACAAAGGATTGCAGAAGATAACAAACAGAATATCTGTACTATCAGCACCTTCGTACCTAGACCTGGTTCAATATCCACATTGTACACACATTCTGACAATTAAGGTGCAGTTTCAACACTCCACTTTCGGACCATATGCATTTCATTTGGCTTCCCAGTGTAAGTCAACCAGAGTCTTCAAAAATCAAAACCCAAAAGTGAATAACTATCTAGAGTTCAACATCAACCAAATCATGGAGATGCTTGGCCTGCTGTACCAATCATGGTCTTGTCAGCAGCTTCTAGTGGCACAATGTTTACCTAAGCAAACACCGAGATGCCATTCACTCATACCTACTATGCAGTGCCTATCGCCTAAATGTAGTGTAGCAATCATAAGATGGAATTGTTGTTTGGCATTCCACTTTTGCACACACAGACTAAATCAACAGGAGACACCAGGCAACGCCAAACCGACCCAAAATTATCCTCATAAATTTATGGTCACATGGTCCGTGGAAAGCAATGCTTTAGTAAACAAAGGTCTTTTACCCCGCACAAATATTCAGTCAATATACCAGTGATACTTGGACTATCACAGACAGTATACAATGAGACAATCAGGGTTGCACGGGGAAGTAAGTCAGAACAAGTTTGACTTAGGAGAGTACAATCAAACCAACTTTATCATAAGCCATGACAAATCTCCCTCTCCACATGAACTTACACTTCATATACTACATCAAATAATATGTAGGTACAAATGGTCACAGGCAGCTTGCACATTTTAACCTCAACAAGAACGGTTTTTCTGCAAGTCTGGCTCATAATCGGATTTTTTCCTCACAGAGGTTTTACTTTTCCGCAAGCCACGCTAATTCTCCAATTGTGGGGGCGAGTGACATAGGCCAATTATCTACCTTAACTGGTAAACCCAAAGAGGTTCCAGGTGGAACCTCCAATGGTCCTCTTCCCTTTGTGTAACACAAAGGAAGTACAATAGTCATAAGATATTGTTTCTGAGAAACAATATTCAAAAGACAATTTCTTTCTTGAGAAACACCCATATACATTCTAGGTGTTTCTTAGACAAAATATCCAAGAGAGGATTTCTTTCTCAGAAACCTTCTCATGGGACAGTTCCTGTTGGCAGTTGAGAGAAAAGGAGCAGTCATGGAACTGCCCTAAATCACCTCCAATCTCTAACAGGATCACCTGTGCTTGGTGATGCATGGATTACCTAGTGTACCATGCAATACCTATTTCAGTAGTGTAACTCTCATAATTAAAATCTTTCAACAACATGTATCTACCCGTTTACTACATAGAAGAAACTACAGCAAAACGGCTTAGGTCACCCGTACAAAATCATTGTTTCTTGACAGCGATGACAATTCCATCGCGGTGAATAAGACTAAAAGGAAGAAGGACATCGTGGATTCTCTCGTGTCATCCACGGATGAAGATGAAAGTTTGTCATCACCTGCTGCAAAGACTCCTCGCAAGCGCAAGCCTACAAAAACAAGGGTCACCAGCAAGAACAAGTCGAAGAGCAAGAAGACGTCAAACACCACTTCCATGACTGGCAAAGGCAAAAGGGCTGGATCAACAACGTTCATCCTGATCAAAGTTTTGTTATTTACCAGCCTAGCAAGACTCACCCTGCTGGCAGAGAAGTTCCAAAATGTGCCGATGCTGTGAACTTCATCATCGATCAAGTAACAAAATGGACATCAGAACGTCTGATCACTCCTTCTCACGGACGTGACCTGATCCTTGGTGTCATAGATGAGACATTGGCAGAATCCAATGAACACACGGGTCAGGATACTGATGTGTCAAAAGAATGTGGCATTGGCAAACAATCCCGTTGGATCCAGCTTGTGGTGGGATGGACAACCGTTGAGGCAGCGGACCTTGCGTCATGTTCAAAGGGGTCTGAGTTCGCTTGTGTGCACAACAAGGATAGTAGTGACTTTATGAATGAAGCAAAGTTCAAACGCTTCATCTTGAAGAGGACTAACTCTAAGGATTCACCTCGCTGGGATCTCCTTCATGACACTGCAATGGAGGTCATAGATCACATTGTCGAGGACAAGGGCCAAGGTCCAAGTAAAGAGTGGGGACCATATTCATGGTACCGACACCCTACAGAAGAGCAGATTAAGCAGGCATGTGATGGTAAAACTATTCGTGAACGTGTATAAGGATAATTTGACCCTATTGTTGTTTGCATGAATGAAATGACTGCAGGGAAAACATAAATAGTATGTGTTGATTTGGAGCATATAATATTATATCATTTAAATTGTTGGTGGATTATAATCGTCACAAAACTGGTCAGCCAACTCCAACGCCATGTCGCCATATTTCTGGCAATACAAATGCTTCATCATGGCCTTCTTCAACGCACCGTCACGGTCATAAAGTGATGCCTACCTCTTCATGACGATGTTGTATTTGTAGTCACACTCAAGTTGATTGTCTTGGGCTTCAACCAGCAACGATTCCATCCCTTCACTGTCATGAATTGTCTCACCACCAGTACTTTGCTCCTCCGTTGCAGATAATGTATTATATAATTTTGCACTCTCTACCTCGTCATATTGTAGTCTCACCTCCACCATCATGTTGTGCATCAGAATTGCCACACAGACCAAGTAGTCGATGTCATCTTTGTGGTGTAGAATGATTGAGTGCATGAGAGAGAGGAACTTCAGCTTCAGAACTCCGAATCCTCACTCAACATCCTTTCTGTGACTTTCTTGATCTTGGCCAAAACTGAAGTCAAGTTTTGTATGAGGATCAGACTCAGAGGAGAGAAAACAGGTCAGTGGCGGGAATATCCCATTGACAAGGTAAAACAACTCGTCAAATACTTCACCGTCAACCAAGAAGTCAAAGTCCAATTCATCATGTCGACCGTCAATCATGGACTCATTACAGTGATGATTGTTCCCAGATATTGATATCATTGAGAGTGCCTGGAAAACTGAAGGCAGCATGCCAAAACCATAGGTTGTTGTCGACGACGGCTTTGAGTCCAATGCGTGCAACGTTTTCACGGCCCTGAAATTGCCCCTTCCATGCAGTTGGACACCTCTTCCAGTGGACCTTCATAACGTCTAGAGATCCCGTCATCCCTGGGATCTTGTGGACTCTTTCATGCATTGAAACTATGTTCCTTACGTCAGTCTTCTTAGGCCTTTAGAGGTATTTATTAGCCAACGTGTGACAACTCACAATTCCTTTCGATAGGAAAAAAACACATCTTCTTGTGGTTGACTCCCCCATCTGAAAGTAATCCACGAAGGCATTGCCAGATACATACCGTAGCATATCATCTTCAGTGCCAAGAGGAATTTGACGTACGGGCAGATCGTTGGCTTACCAGCACAGCATACTGATTGCCTCCAAAAGGAGTGCCGCTTTGCCAAGTGTGTGACAAGCAGTTCAACCATTGACCTGGTGATTTGAAATGTGCGTTCGAAAGACTTGTCTGGGAAACAAGGGACAGGTCCCATCCAGTCGTCTTGCACACACCTACGAGCCCTCTCGTAGTCATACTTGATACGCTGCCTCTTATTTGTATGGGTGTTATCCTTGATGGCAGAGCTCTTTCCTCTCTTCCTGTTTAATGACGTGATGTTGTTCTCACAAATGAAGTCTAGAACCATATCCCGGACGCCGTCTTGTGGAACTTCAACATCTTCGGGGGGAGGGGAAGCAACGATCGCAACGACAGCTGCGGCAGCAACGACCTGAAATGTAGAAAACACGACCCATAGATAGGAATCAACAGGTTTCTTTGACATAGTACAAGTTTGAAGCGGACGGGAGAATGGCGGCGGTGAAATGAAGTGGTGACGATGAGATTGAGAATGAGGGTGTCAGAATACTTGATGGATTCATTGGCAACACAAACGGGCTATGTTAAGTAGGCATACACGCAGACACAAATTGAGAAGGGCTATCAAAAAGGTTACACTTTGCGATTAGCATGGTCATTGAAAAAACAAACAGAGGGCTAAAGAAAATCGATTTCCATGACTTCGATTAGGGCTAATGAAAACTTTGTGCCCAGGCAATGAGCCCGCTCGGTGGTGAATGTCCTAAACCCCCGGTGAAGAAAAGACCTTAAAATTCCGGACTGAACAGAAGGCTCTAAAAGTTCAAGACACAGAGTTAAGCCCTGCTAACAGCAGGGAAGGGGAAAAACAATTATTACTATGTAGGTCAACAATTATAAAGGTAAGATATTAGATCCTTTTCAAAACACGAGAGATTTCATGTCAAAGTACTAACTTTTGGCGGGAAATTTCGACAGGACTATTGTCCAAAGTACTCCTTTCCAAAAGGACTAAATACAAAAAAATGTGATTAGAGTGTGCATGTTTTTGATATTTGTTAGCTGAACGTGTCAGTTGTCGGAGTAGAGGTCACTAACAAATTTTGAAGTCGCAAATGTCAACTTTTGTGTGTCAATGTTTACACTGTAATTTTGTCAGCGATCGACTGTGGTGGTGATGGACAGACCACTAAAGCCTTACCCACAAAAAATAACCACCAGAATCGGAAGAAACTGCTCCACGAGAGGAATTTAGTATCTCCTACCACTCGTGAGCAACCATCAAATTTGTTAAGTTGCTAACAAATTTGATCAAATTTGTTAGTTGACTGTTTTTTGCATTTGTTAGTTCACTTCGCCGGACCGGTGATATCCTCTGGGGAGAGATAAAATGACTAACAAATTTAAAGTTGGTTGCTCGCAAATTTGAAAAACATGGACACTCTATTTTGTTGGTGGACCTGCCTGTGAGGAATAGCAATTCCAGCGATTAAACTAATTTTTCTCTATTAAAGGAAATAAGATTTTTTCAAATCTTCATTCTTGTTCAAATCTTATGGTATTGTACTCTTGTGTTGGAAATGAGCCCCTTTCTCCTTCACCTTCTCCTCCTCCTCCTCCTCCCACCAAGTGGTCTGTTACGACCAATTGGATGAGAATTCTGACAAGACCCATTTTCCTGCCAAATTTAGAACTACCAGGTGTTGTGAGACATGTGTCCCTCTTCTACCCAACTTGGCCTTTAAAAGAAGTTTCACCGCTTGAAAAATGTGTGTGTCGTTGTCCACACTATACGATGGTAGATGTTGTATTATATGCATTTCCAGACATGGACTCTGATTTACCACACAGGTTACCTCTACAGATATATATTTAATTCCCACTCAGGTAACCTCCAATGTAAAGAATAACACAGGAAAGTTAGTGAAATATATAACACGACATTGCACAATGGAGGCACAATGGCACTTACTCAGCTACCTACCTCCACAATGTTAGAAAGCTCCATTTCTTCACCATGATTGCTCCACAGCCACCACACAAAACAAGCTTTCCAAGCATCACAAGCATCACACAACCTTGCTAGACATCCAACGAGCTTGACGATCATTGACGTGCTCATACGATCATCAACAAGCTTGGCAAGCATTGCACAAGCTCCAAGAGCATTGCACAAGCTCCACAAGCGTTGCCATCATCGCAGGAGCTCAACAAGCATCGCACAACCTCAACGAGCATCGCACCAGCTCCACAAGCATCGGACGAGCTTGACGGGCATTGCCATCATTGCACAAGCTTGACCTGCATGCCACAAGCTTGACAAGCATCACAAGAGCTCAACGAGCATTGGACGAGCTCAACTAGCATTGCAGGACCTCTACGAGCATCGCACGAGATTCACGAGCATCGGATGATCTCGAGGAGTGTCACCATCATCGCACGATCTCGACAAGCATTGCACAAGATCCAAGAGCATCGGACAGGCTCGCCAAGTGTCACCATCATTGCACAAGCTCAACCTGCATTGCACAAACTCGACAAGCATCGCACGAGCTCCACGAGCATCTGACAAGCTCCACGAGCCTCGTCATCATCACACGAGCTCGACAAGCATCGGACGAGCTTGACAAGCATCGGACGAGCTCGACAAGCATCGGACAAGCTTGACGAGCCTCGCCATCATCTCACGAGCCGCACGAGCATTGCAAATCCTCTATGAGCATCAAACATCCTTGATGAGCATTGCACAAGATACTTATCTGTTGCAGGAGCTTACAGAGGAGCAGAGGGGCTAAACGAGCACCACACGAGTGGACGTTCATCTCCCGATCTTGTAACAATCATCAGGACAATTCCCTGAAAGCTTAGACAATTGAAGTGCAAGGAGAGTTTTTTTCCATTTGCTATCATCACTCACCTACAATTTCACAGCCCTACATTTTGTTACGTTGTTTTGTGGTGGGAGGTGAGTTTTTTTGTCACCTTTTGTATCAATTATAAGTTTGAAATGACAACAATTCTTACATTTCTTGGGATTGGTACCTGTTCATTGAAGAGTTTAAATTGTAGGTCTAAAGTTGAAGTAACACAAAACCCATCCCCCCATTTAGGCTTTATTAATATTACCCGAAGACCTATTTGATATCCTCAAAAAATTATTAACTTGGCTCGTGACCTGCCCTCAGCTGGCATTGATCCTGATCAGGTGCTGTCCAAGCCAAGCTAAATAATTCATTTGTATCTTTGGATCAATGTGGTCACCAGAATGTATTTGCTGCTCCCCAGACAATGTCCAACAAGAATCCACCAAGTAGGTCATGCGAGCAATACCTTGTAGGCAAGGTGTCACCCAATATGTGACCTGCCAGAAGTGTTCTTCCAAAGTGTGTATACATTGTTTGGACTCTCTGACCAAAAGAATTCTCTCTTCTAGCAAATGCAAGGCAGTAGACCCTTTAGATCCTTCACTTATTGCTCTTTCTGACATGAGGTCAGCTGTGAAGAGAAACAGACAAAATTGCCCAATTGGGTTCTGCTGCTCTTTTTCCTCATCTATTCCAAAGGAAACCAGGTGCACACTGGTGAAGCCACCTAGGGTTCCACTGCTTCAGTCCTTGGCGGCGCAGGCCTCAGAAGATGATGAATATGAATTCATAAATCACGACACTGCCAACAAGAGGTTTGAGATATTTTTGGTCAGTTTTGGTCAGTTTCCCCAAATGGTCAGTGAATTTTCCAGATTATAAGTTATAAATTGACACCAAAGTACTATCTTTTTTAGTAAACAATCATTTTTACTATAATTATTTATCAACTGACATAAAACATAAATCTTGGGGGTTGAAAAACCACAGGGCCGTTCTGCGTCGTGGAAAAACCCTAGAAAGACATCTGATCCGCGATGGTTATGTACATAACAATGTCACAAACATACCACGGAGTGTGTGATCACAAGAAATACCAATGTTATATACATATCATATCCGAAAAAAATGATTGTGACATGTCTCTGGAAGGGTCTTACCTTGAGAGGTCTGGGCATGTTGGCTAGCAAATGATCTGATTTTTGCCGTTATATACATAACGACGTAACAAATATACCATGTTGCGTGGGATGAAAAGGTTTGTCTGTGTTATATACACAAAGTCATTGAAAATAACAAACTTTTTCCCAACTAGCCTCTTACCTGTCATTCCGCAAGGTTATTTACATAACTGAGTTATAAATATACCAGATTCCTGCCCCCTGTCAGAACTTTGGTTATTGAAAAGCACAATGTCATCATCAGTTGTATACATAACAAATAGACCATACTCCAGTTCCTTCGCAATTCAACAATATTGACACAATGATGCTGCATTATCTCAAAAATCATGGCCTTGTGCACTCCAAAAATATCGACACCATACTTCCTGCGAATCCAAAAATATCGACTCCATGTTGCAGCGTCATCTTCATCATCATGGACCTGCGCCATCCAATAATATCGACACCATACTTCCTGCAATATCCAAAAATATTGACACAATACTTCATGCAAATCCAAAAATAACAACACCATACTTCCTGCGCAATCCAAAAATATCGACACCATACTTCCTGCGCAATCCAAAAATAGCGACACCATGATGCAGCGATATCTTCTAGAAACATGGAGAGAATTGAGTGCAATCCAAAAATTTGACACCATTTTTCATGGCGCAATCCAAAAATATCGGCACCATGATACAGCAATCTCTCTAGAAACATCGAGAAATCATCCCGTCGCTCATCCAAAAATATCGACACCATATTGGCTGGTGTGTCTCATGTCCAAAAATATCGACTCCAAGATACAGCGCTGCTTATAAAACATCAAGTACTCAGTTCCAGCGCAATCAAAATTTATTGACAGCATGATGCAGCACCACCCTTAAACATCGAGTACTCAGTTCTGGTGCAAATCCAAAAATATCGACACTATTTGGACAACTTCAACACACAAAACTATCGTCTACTCACCTCAGTCTGACTGCAGGCGCCAGCAAACCATACCATGTTAAATCCATAACAGTTACAAACATACCTCCTTTTCTTGTACCATCATTTTTCCAATGCTCTCCTCTTTTTGGCGGGTGACCACTCATCAAAGTCCTTCAGTACCTCAGGCAGGCCAGGGTGCTTTGCTCTTTTTTTGCCTGTATCTGAACTTCCCCTTTAATGCATCTTCGTGCAGTCTCCATACATTTCCCTATGTGTGTGTTTTCCACTAAATTACATCCCTGTTGTTTGGTCCGATCAAAAGCGATGTTAGTCAGATTTCCTTTGACTGTGCATTAGATTGTTATATACATAAAATAGTCATGTACATATCTGGTGCTATGTCCCACAGAAAAGGGGTTGGCATTGGATTTTGAGATGTATAATTTACTTGTTATATACATAACACATTCATGTACATGCCCTGTATGCAGAGGATTGAGCATATTAATCAACAAATAACTTTGGGTGTCATCTTACATACATCAAACCGACATAAACATACCTTCGGGATGTAACTTCAAATTGTGGGAGTGGGAAAGATCACACACTCAGTAATGTCTCATGTTCTATATATCAAATCGACATGAACATACCTTCATGTTATTGTAGCACATTGGAGCAAACATAGACACAGATTGACCTAGTCAGCACATAAATGATGTTATATACATAACTAAGTGAAATACATAACAAACGTACCTATGCATATGAGTTATGTACATAACAAATCGATTTTGTGCAAACGAAGGAGCACAACGTTGAAGTAGTGTTAATAACAACATTCACGATCATGTAAGAAACAACTTCCCAAGATCTGAAACGTAAATATTGTGTGTCATTTTCCGTGAATCGATATTCTGTTTCTTGACATTGGTGTGAGGTGCCAAGGCAAAAGTGATGGCAATACCACCATGATCACATCTTGAAGGGTCACTTTTGGTAAAACAAAAGTTTGAATGTGGTTGGTGTGAATGTTTTTTCTGGTGCTGCATGATTTACGGTTGAGGTGGCCACGGGAGATGAGCCTGACGTCCTGGTGGCCCATCCACATTCAAACATTTTTTCTACGTGACCATGGGACTTCAAGATGATTTTTGTTGAAATGTACAATCTGGCCATGCCAAAACAATCATTTTTCATTTTGCTCATGGTCAGTCATTCTAATTGGCCTGATATTTGCATGGCGGTTTGAAGGAGTCCTGGAGCAGCCTGCCTGCAGCGTGGGTGCCATACCATACACCACACAAAAAAATTAGCGACATGGCACAAATAAGCGAGCAACAAACGGATATTTAAAATGTGTGTACGAAAAATTGCATTTTTGTTTATCAAAAACCTTCATTCCTATATATATGTAAAGACGTATAGTATGGTATTTTTATTATACATCTATGAATGTGAATACTTATACTCCAAGATTATGTATATAACAATTTGGATATTTTCATGCTGGTTGTTCGCCCCCATTCAAGAAAGGTATGTTTAAATGATATACAGACATATATAAAAAAATATTAACAAATTAGTTGAATTCATTCAAAAATTTGTGTTCACTGTAGCCCACTCCTAGTGACCAGGATTTACATAACCCATTAGTTTATATCCAGACATGAATAAAAATGTATGTTATTGCCATTGTAGTATGCGTTTCAAAACAGTAGCTTTCTGATATTTGTTAACACTAACTTCGATTAAATATATTATATAAGCCATTTGTTTTGTGACCATTTGGGGAAACTGACCAAAACTGACCATAAATATAAAATACCCAACAAGAGGGGCAGGTACTCCATGAGGAAGGAACACATTGAAGACCACACAAGTGTTAACTTCCTCCTTTCTCAGCAAGTACTTGGAGACCCTGAAACCTCCACCATCAATGACACCTCCTAACATCAATGCAACCTACAATCCATGAACAAGAGTTGTCGGCGCTCTAATAGGCCACTCCTCAAGTTGAATCAAGCTCAAGGAGCTCTCATATACCCTGAGTTCAATCTTTTTGTCCAGCCTGATGCTACCAACATACATTGGAGTTGCGATCATTTGGCCTTAGCAGAGTCCCAAGTTGACTCCACCCCAGCAATCATCCACGCAGTTACAAGCTCTGTTATGCAACCCACATTGATGATTTCATGGATGTAAATTCCTGTACTACAAGACGTTTGAACAACAGGTCGGAGCGCATCGTACTGGGAGTGCAATCTCCAGAAGACGAGACCAAAGATATGGTGGTTTTAGTTGATGTTGTCATTGTCGATCAAGTGATGAAGATCGACGTAAACAATCCACTAAAGGTCAAATGTACTTTGATCCTTCCTTTGTTGCTGGGCTTGATTTTTTTGGACAGCAAGATATTGAGCGAGAATGTAATTGAGCATTGATGTGAATTTGTGTCTATTCTATTGTACTCATATTATTCACATTACTTGTTAACAGTGCAAGTTGTCATTGCACAATCATATTGGGATCATTTAGCATGGAGGAATCCATCCAAGTGGAATGCTTTGTAATGTCTTGCTGACAAAGTCTGACAAAGAAAACTTTGCCAAAGAGATTTATGAGCAATTGTGCTCGTATGCTGGAAAAAGAGGATTTGAAGTTAGGAGAACTCGTTGTTCTTCTGGAACAGTCAATGGAGAAACAGACAAGAATCTCCTGTACTTCTTGAGCTACCATGAAGGAATACTCCCTTGACTGGCAAGGGGATGTATCATTCTACGCGGTCACGACAGATTCATTTTCTGTTATGCTAAAGTGTCTCCTTCTCCGCTAATTGAAATCATTGTTTGGGACTACTCACCGCCAAGAGAAGGAGGTCAATTTGAAATGTCAGCTCCCTTTATTTTCCAAGTTTCCACCCATTGCAGAGATGATAAATCTTAAGAGCATCACCATCTGTATCCTGAATTCATTTAGCTCTCATCGTATGAAAAATGGGAGTAAACAAATTGCTTGTGGTCCATTGGAATTCAAGAATGTTAGTTTGATGCAAGCGCGGAAAGAATATAGGATGGTCGATCAAAAAGAAGCAATGTTTTGTTTTTATGTACATTCAACAGTTTCAACCATTATAGTATGGTTGCATTTCCTGTTGATCTACACAAAAATCACTTCAAACATGGGAAAGAAAGCTTGGAGAATAAGATTTTGTTTGCCTTAATCATAATTTTGGAAAATCAACTGGAAGAGGTGGATGTCTTGTTGATCACAGTTATGTGTATGCATTGTTAGGTTGGTAAGTGTGTTAATGGATAACATTGGGAGCGTATTTGTGATGAATTATTTTACGTAGAAGCAAACGACAGTTCAGACTAATTGTTCGGCAAGGAAGTTCCTAGCTGATTGTTTATTGTTTTGTCATAGACACACTTCTTGGTTTTATTCTTATGGGTAATAATCATGTTCATGACCTTAACCATAACCCAAATGTTCTTCCAATTGACGTCTTCATAACCATCGATGAGGAGGAAAGGAATACAAAACAGTCTAGTTGCCCCACCACATATAGTGCATGGTTTGATAAGTATTGCTGTGACATTGGTGAACTTAATTTTGGTTTCGTTTACATCAACAAAGTGGTGAGGGAATAACCACTGATGAAGGAAGAAACACAACACTCCCCCCTTTTCCTGTCCCCATTAGCATCACGGAACTTGCACTGCCATTTACACATGACAGCTCATCAGTACCATTGCACCATACCATTTTCCAAACATCCTCAATCTTGCACATGAAATGATTATAATTGAATTGCTTCCGGCACCACAGTTTCAATGATGAAGGTATGTGTCGATCCTTCCTGTATACCTGAATTTCACTGATCATCACTTTGCTCATTTTCTCCATCTGCTTTCGAGCATGGGCTTGTATATCTTCGTATAACTTGTGAGTATACACCTGCAGGTTTCTGCCTTCAGAGTTCTTATAATTCTTGTGGAGCCCAAAATGAGGAATTTTTCAGTGGAGGCTGTGGTGCAGACTGTAAATGCAGTAGTACAACTTTGACAAACAATTTATCGAACTCCGTCTGTGCACTGGTGATGTGACCAGACGCAATCTTGCTGTAGGAGTTGTTTGATTGCAGAAAGAATGCTGTCCTGTTTTATGTTTTCTTCTTTAACTTGAACACGTGTGTTGGAGAGGAGTGCTTCCCATGCTTGCTCCATAATGCGAACACTGTCTTCAGTTGTGTCACTTTCACATATAAAGGGCTTTGATTTGCAGTGACTGGTAGACAGGAAACGGACGACCTCTTGTAACCCACATCCGAATACCGCCCTTCTAATGAATCCAGGTAAACATTCTAAAAATGTCGTTAAAGGATATGCGGCCAAAAATGGATATTATATTCACAATTGAAATTGAAAGAACTCAACCAAATCGGTGATCGGTCTCCTGCTATCATTTCTGGTGTGCCGGTTGATGATAATAACCACCAAATCTTGATGGTCTCGTATTTTCTTGAAAATTCTCACAGTCCTTGGTTTACGGACCTTGTGGGTGATGAGATCTACCTCTTCATCTGAATAAGAATCTATGTCTGATTCATTATCGGATTTGGCATTCGGTATTTCTTCATATGCTCTTGTGGCACATGAATTTGTACTGTGATCGTCATCTTTGGTTGTTGCTAAAAGCTTGGTAATGGATTAATGGCAGCAGCTGTTGCGGCTGCTTCGATATCCTTGAGGGACTTCATTTTAGACAGGCTTGCAATATTCTCTTGGGTCACTCTTGCTATAACAGCGGCAAGGACATTGTTGGATGGGACTGTAGTCGAATTTTGGCTAGGCCAGGGTGGCAAAGATGGTATGACTGTCTCATTTGACAAAGATTGTCCAGAGAACTTCTCATTCCCCTTTGGAGAAATAGAGTCTTCTTCTCCTGTGGTTTTTAGGTTAGCTACAAGAGAGTCAGATTCATACTTATTCTATGTTGGGTTTGTCGGGGACATGTCAGCATAATGTCACCATGACACGACAATGTCACCAAATCTGGGTGACATCCTATATGTCGGCGACATTATTAGCTCTAATCCCACCCAGTCACGTGTCATTTGGGTGAGTCACATGTCTTATCCAGTCTGTCTGTTACATCACCGCTATGTGAGAAGCAGATAGGATACAGACCACTTCTGTTTCCTTTATTATTATGCACAACAGGCACAACACCCTGAACTTCATAATCGGGGAACAACACGCTTTCCAATTAAATAGTTCCATCCTCCCCACCATGACCGCAGATATCTCCGGCCATAGAAAGCATTAGACTGTGCCATCGCCAACAGTTCGTAGCCCACAGCGAACTCTTTCAACAGGTATAACTCGCGAGGTGAGGGCACAATTTTTCTATTTGATTTGGCTTATGGCGCGTTTTACACTAATTAATTGTTTCAATTACACTGATACATGCCTCCCAACCCGCACTGGGATATCTCAGCCCACAGTGCAAATTAGGCCAGCGCCGCCTTCAGCGCCGACTAGCTAGCAACAACAGCTAGCCGACCATCCAACCGCCAAGGTGAGAATCCATGTAGTTTTTTTGTTTCGTCAATTTTACGCTCTGACACCACACACATTTTTTTCAATTAAATTGTTACGTGCCACCAACTCGCACTGGGATATCTCAGCCCACAGTGCGAATTAGGCCGCGCCGCCTTCAGCGCCGACTAGCTACCAACAACAGCTAGCCGACCATCCAACCGCCAAGGTGAGAATCCATGTAGTTTTTTGTTTCAGTCAATTTTTCGCACACACACATACTAACATTTTTTCAATTAAATTGTTACGTGCCACCAACTCGCACTGGGATATCTCAGCCCACAGTTCGAATTAGGCCGCGCCGCCTTCAGCGCCGACTAGCTAGCAACAACAGCTAGCCGACCATCCAACCGCCAAGGTGAGAATCCATCTGGTTTTTTTGTTTCGTCAATTTTTCGCACACACACATACTAAAATTTTTTTCAATTAAATTGTTACGTGCCACCAACTCGCACTGGGATATCTCAGCCCACAGTGCGAATTAGGCCGCGCCGCCTTCAGCGCCGACTAGCTAGCAACAACAGCTAGCCGACCATCCAACCGCCAAGGTGAGAATCCATCTGGTTTTTTTGTTTCGTCAATTTTTTGCACACACACATACTAACATTTTTTTCAATTAAATTGTTACGTGCCACCAACTCGCACTGGGATATCTCAGCCCACAGTGCGAATTAGGCGCGCCGCCTTCAGCGCCGACTAGCTAGCAACAACAGCTAGCCGACCATCCAACCGCCAAGGTGAGAATCCATCTGGTTTTTGTTTTGTCAATTTTTCGCACACACACATACTAAAATTTTTTTCAATTAAATTGTTACGTGCCACCAACTCGCACTGGGATATCTCAGCCCACAGTTCGAATTAGGCCGCGCCGCCTTCAGCGCCGACTAGCTAGCAACAACAGCTAGCCGACCATCCAACCGCCAAGGTGAGAATCCATGCAGTTTTTTTGTTTCGTCAATTTTTTGCTCTGACACCACACACATTTTTTTCAATTAAATTGTTACATTCCACCAACCCGCACTGGGATATCTCAGCCCACAGTGCGAATTAGGCCGCGCCGCCTTCAGCGCCTACTAGCTAGCAACAACAGCTAGCCGACCATCCAACCGCCAAGGTGAGAATCCATCTGGTTTTTTTGTTTTGTCAATTTTTCGCACACACACATACTAACATTTTTTCAATTAAATTGTTACGTGCCTCCCACCCAACCATGGACATCCCAGCCCACATTGTGAACCAGGACCTGCCGCCCTCTGCGCCAACTAGCCGCTAACCACAGCTACACGCCAGTTCTTCTCCCAAGGTGAGAATCCTCCTGGTTTGTTTGTTCTCACCTTTTCCATCACAGACACATCAGCTAATTTTTTTCCACATTAAATTGTTATATGCCTCCCACCCGAACATGGACATATCAGCCCACATTATGCCTAAACCCATCCAAGACATGACGAAGGAAGACGACAGTGACAGCGAAGAGGACACCACTCTCGCAGAGTTGTGTAGGGGTACTGCTGCTGTTGCTTCAAGACTGGGAACTCATGCTCCCATTATGTCTAGGGGTACTGCTGCTGTCGCTCCAAGACTGGGAACTCTTGCTCCAACGACGGCTCCCGACGAAGCAGAAACCACTGTTGCAGCTCCTGCCGCTGGATTGCCATCATTGAAGAAGATATGGGACGACCAATACTGCAATCAGTGCGTTGTGGATAATTCACAAGGATGGGAGTGCCTACGATGTGGCAAAAAATTCAAGCCATGCCATCACACTCGAGCAGTGGCACATTTTGCCAAGATCCCCAATCAAGGAGTGTCCCTTTGTAGCGCTTTTATTCCTGAATTGGAATTCAAGCGCTACGTTGATCTTTGGGAGAGCACCAAGAAGAGGAAGGTCGAGATGACGTACATGCGTTTTTCGATAATGGAAGACAAGGAAGACAAAGTCTCTTCTTCCGCTGAGAAGTTGATGCATGAACGCAACATAAAGCCCAAGGTGGCCACCGAGATGGAGAGATACTTTGATCTGGCTGGAAAGTTGAAGCCATCGCACCAGATGGCCATTGACTCTGCTTTTCAGAAGATGAAGCAGACAGACCTGAACTCTTTAAATCATGCAAAGATGGACATGGCCGTAGCCACATTTTTTCATGAGAACAACATCTCTGATAGAGCTGTTGAATCTCCATCCTTCAAGTTAATGCTCAAGTTTGCTCGTCTTGTTGGCCAAGACTACAAGGTTCCGACACGCAAGGGATTGGGGGCCCGCTCCTTGATATCAACTTCAACAACATAGTTGAAAACAACAAGGAGATTTTATGCCGGGAAGCAGATGTCTTTGGGCTGTGCTGGCTTAGCGACGGAGCCACCATCGCAAGAATGCCCTTGCTCAATGTCCTTGGGTTGTGTGCGGACACTCCCCCCAACCTGTGTTGCCATTGAAGACTGCACCGGCCACATGACCAACGGTGGCAAAAAAAGATGCAACGTATATCGCTAACCTCATGGAGGACATAGTGATCAAATATGATCCGGAAAAGACTCGGACAACCATTTTTTGGTTTGACGGGGCATCCAATGTCCAGAAAGCAGGCAAGATCCTCGAGCAAAAGTTCCCAAGAGCTTATTCTCTCCACGGTGGGGAGCATGTCGTATCACTATTCTTCAGTGATATTTCAAACTTACCTGCAATCAAGGTAAGTTCATCATGTCTATTGTATCCATATAGACTGCATTCTAACTGCTTGTTTCATTCCCTTTCTAGGCTCTTGTGTTGAAGGCATGCCGCCTATATAACGTTTTTGGTTCAGGTGCCATTCACGGCATCTACGCTCAATTCTTGGCACAGGCTGCCATTCACAACAAGGGAAGGAAGATTGGGCTACTACGAGGATCAGGGACAAGATTTGCCACTTGGTTTTATGCATTGATGAGGATTTTGAGACTCGGGATGCACTCCTCGCCACAGTCCACCAAGCAACGTTCAGAGACTTAGCCAAGACGGACGTCATCAGGGCTGCCGTTGTGGACATCAAGGATGACCAGTTATTCAAGGCCATGTATTTTGTCCTTAGAGCTGTGTTTCCAGCCATCCGTGCATTACGCTTCTGTGACAAAGGTGAGCCCTGCTTGGACAAGATCTACTATCTGTCCAAACGTGCAACGGTTGCCTTTGATAGGTCGAAGGACCTTTTGAATGATCCAGATTTGTTCCAATTGGAGATTGACGAACAGTTGAAAGAATATACTGACGATGTGTATGGAAACCCAGAGTATAACGAAGAAGAGGAAGAGTGAGTTCTGCATTGCTTTTCTCATCTTTTGGAGCTGTCAGCTTACATTACTTGCTCATGTTGCTGTAGGGAGGCTGGAAACGAAGATGACATTATGGCAGAGCTGGGTGACTCTTCCGATAGCGAAGACGAAGAAGACGGGAAGGAGCATGTCACCAGTAATGGCCTTGGCGATGCCATTGCATCCGCATGGCATCAGCGTGCCAAAAAACTACATCATGACTATTCCATAACAGCGTGGGCATTAAGTGTGTATCCAGAGGTGTATGAGGATGCCAAAATTAGCATTACTGGAGAACATCGAGAGGCTATGGAACGAGTGGTGAGAAAATTGTTCAAATATCCATATGCTAACCACATCACCTCTGTTAAAGGGATGTCTGAGGATGAGATTGTTGACATCTTCTGGGACGAATTCAAGACGTTCCGCAACAAGACTGGTGTCTACGACAAGCCTTCGCGTTGGAATAGTCACACTGCGGCCAAGGGCAAGTCTTATCTTTGGCATGAGAAGTACTCAAGGGATTACACAAAGGTGCTTGGGGTGGTGGCATGTCTATCATGCTCCCCAAATCCAGGAATCGGACCATGTGAGAGAAATTGGGGTGGTGTGAAGGGAATTAAATTTGGCAACCGTACACTTATGGGTGCGGATTCTGTCAAAAAGAGGAGTATTGTGTATACGACAGCGTTGGTGTCTGCGGCTAGGGACAAGCGTGAATCCAACGAGCGTATCGATGTTACAGGAGCCAACGCCATGTTCTGTGATGATGATGACAAGTGAGTTATGCTTTTGTAGCAGCATGTCTTGAACTATTTACTAACTCACTCACTTTGTTTACAACAGCTTCGATTTGCAGTTGGAGAATTGGGGAGTTGATTGTGTGGCTTTGAGGGAGACAAGGGTAACTCGTGTGTTCAGGGCTTGGATAGAGGATTGGGAGAAGGAGGCCATCAAGAGTAATGATGCTGTGTCAGAGGTTAGGTTACTTGAGAAGTACAAGGATCTTGTTTTTGTTGAGGCGTTGACAGACAAGATGTTCACAATCCACTCCAAGAATCTGGAGTGGTATCGAGCAACAGGAAGAAGGGAATCGATGGTGGGTGGTACCTCGTAGGAACAGATGGAGATGATGTGACAGAATCGTTTGCAATTGAGGATGAATTGTGTAAGGACATTGCAGACACACCACAAGCTGAGGGAATTCAGGTCATCAGGAGAGAGGAGGGTGAAGAAGAGTAGCAGATTTTAATGTAGTTCAAGGGGTATTTACATGTCTAATGCATCATTTTTTAGTAACTAGCAACTGGTTCTTCAACTGATCTAAATGTAGTTAAATCTGTTAGTTAATGACTATTGGATTAAGCCACTTAGTATTGCTACTAACAATTACAACTACTAAGTACTACTAGGTGACGACATGTCGCCATCTTCGAAATGTCGCGACACGGCGGCTTTCTTTGGGCCACCTTGGAAACCCCTAATGTCGCGACATGTCTCGGTGACATCTTGCGACATGTCACTCATGTCATATGACGTGACAAAAGACTTTCTTTTGAGAGCCTCCGAAGACATGCCGTGTCCCCGACAAACCCAACATAGTACTTATTGTTATGCATTGAAAATCTTGTAGGGGATGGATCGACTTCAGCTGGAGATGCTACATCTTGAACAAGATTTGTTTTCACTGCAAACGAAAAACACCGATAACCTCGCTGTACACTCGAGTGTACGGGGAGGTTACTGGAGCCCCTGGAATGGTATCTTCCGGCAACCTCCCGGTACACTTCTATAACCCTCCGGTAAACTAGTGTACGGGAGGGTTACCGGAGTCTACCAGGAGTTACCAGAAATTTGAGACCAAAAGAAGCTTTCGGATTTTTTTGTATGTACGATAGGAATTGGTACATTTTTACAGGAAAACAGACTTCTAGTAAGTCTTAGAATTGATATCAATCTAATTAGTGGCTATAACTGCATTACTTAGTAGCTAAAAAAATGTTCCGGTGGCATACCAGAAGTGTATGGGAGGGTAACCGGAAGTTTACGGGAGGGTAACCGGAAGTGTACGGGAAGGTTACCGGAGAGTACCGGAGGGTTACCGGAACATACAGGAGGGTTACCAGAATGTACAGGAGGGCCACCGGAGAATACGGGAGGGCTACCGGGTCTTATACTGTTGGACTACAGTAATAGCAGAGTATGTGCAATTTATCTCAACTAATAAAATTAAACATACTACATCACCATCTTTTTGGGGCCCGCCCAACTCATCACCCACCAAAACGACATGCCACACATGCAAAAATTTCAGCCCCAAGCTAAAAAACAGTACTGTGGACCAGACACCAAGATGGAAGAAAAATTAATTATTTAATTGAAACTAAGCTGAAATGAAAACAATTGTAAACTAGTTCGGTTTCATCATAACTCACCTTAAATATTTACATGCCGCTGCCGATTGTTGTTGGCAACACGGTGGTGCAAGGCGGGATGCCAAACTCAGTCTGTGGACTGAGTTTTGCCTGTTCCAGTGCCTGGCCTGAAAATAAATTAATTGAAAATTAGATGTAGTCAAAACAAGTGTAAAAATAATTGTATTCATCACAAATCACCTCTCTTAATATACCTGCCGCTGCCAATTGTTGTTGGCAACACGGCTGTGCAAATCAAAATCCCAATCTCAGTCTGTGGACTGCGTTTCGGCAATTTTGATGGTAGGCCTGTAACTATTTAATTGGAAAAATTGTTGTGTGGTGAGTATAATACTGCCAAAAAAGATGAGTTCATTACAAATCACCCTCAAAATATACCCGCCGCTTCCAATTGTTGTTGGCTACACGGCGTTGCAAGGCGGGAGGGTTAACTCAGTCTGTGGACTGAGTTTTGGCGATTTTGCCGGTAGGCCTGTAACTATTTAATTGGAAAAAAATTGATGTGCGGTGAGAATAATACTGTCAAAAAAGACGAGTTCATTACAACTCACCCTCAAAATATATATCTGCCCCGGCGAATTGTTGTTGGCAATACGGCGGTGCAAGGCGGGAGGGTTAACTCAGTCTGTGGACTGGGTTTCTGCAATTTTGCCGGTAGGCCTGTAACTATTTAATTGAAAAAATTTGATGTATGGTGGGTATAATACTGTCAAAATAGATGAGTTCATTACAACTCACCCTCAAAATATACCCACTGCTTCCAATTGTTGTTGGCTACACGGCGGTGCAAGGCGGGAGGGTTAACTCAGTCTGTGGACTGAGTTTTGGCAATTTTGCTGGTAGGCCTGTAACTATTCAATTGGAAAAAAATTGACGTGTGGTGAGTATAATACTGCCAAAAACAATGAGTTCATTACAACTCACCCTCAAAATATACCCGCCGCTGCCAATTGTTGTTGGCAACATGGCGGTGCAAGGCGGGAGGGTTAACTCAGTCTGTGGACTGAGTTTCAGCGATTTTGCTGGTAGGCCTGTAATTATTTTTAAAAAAATGACGTGTGGTGAGTATAATACTGCCAAAATAGATGAGTTCATTACAACTCACCCTCAAAATATACCCGCCGCTGCCAATTGTTGTTGGCAACACGGCTGTGCAAGGCGGGAGGGTTAACTCAGTCTGTGGACTGAGTTTTGGCCGTTCCCATGATGGGCTGGTGGGGTATCAATGTAATTGAAAAAAATATATGTGATGTGAAAGCAGTGAAAGGACACACTACTACAGTTGCTTCTGGGTCAAGCACCTGTGATGTAGTATGGTACGTACTATAACTATATAACACATACTGTATACTGCAGGAATATGTCGCGCAAGAGTGAGGTGCAGTGATACAAAGGAATAAGTAACAGTCATGCAGACACACTTCACCAATTTTCAGCCCATGTATTATTCTGGTAGGTTTTCATTTTTTGGCGCAGTCACTTCTGATAGTACCATATTGTACGTACCATATACAGTAAATGGCATACTTGATTTGAAAATATAAATAGGCCCAATAAACACTCACCAAATAAAATCATAGATCAAGCCTAGAATTGAAATCAAAACTAGACCCAACAGGTGATCTCGCTGTTTGTAACTTGTGATTCGTGAAATGTGAGTCATGAAACACAAAACCACTTCGAATTTTTTTTGCTTCATACAAAAAAAACTGGTAACCCTCCGGTACACTCTTGAAATTCCGGTAACCTCCCTGTACACTCTGACATTTTGAGAGTGTACCGGAAGGCTACCGGTGTTTTTCGTTTGCAGTGTTGGAATGCATCTGGACAGGATCTGTTTCCGGTGCAACTGGAAGACTGGAATTCTTGGTGGGACATAGTGTTTCTGGATGGCACGTGGGCTCAACTTGAAGGTGACTTCCAATCTCAGAGATGGTAGGTAAGTCTTTTGGTGACTTTGAACAGAATAAAAAGAATAGTATCAGACCAACATGGTAATAAGTGTGATGAAAGAGAATAAGAGTCAATCAAAAAACAAAAAATGCCGGTTATAAGTGAAAACTAACCATTAACAATTTGGCTGCAATGGGCCATCGAGCTTGATGAGGGAGGGATGCATTTCCTGTTGTTGGAAGTGTAGTACTGGTCTTGGCCGCGCATGATTGTGCTGGAGATGAAATGTTTGTTGGTGCATTTTTGGCAGACCGGGGATGCTTGGCACTCTGAGCAACATCTGCGTCCAATCCTACATTTACTGCTGCTTGTTGGAGATGTCATTTCCTCTTGGAACGTGTTTGCCTCATTACGCGCTCATTTTCAGCTGCCAGCTCATCAATGAGTGCCCCGGCAACAGCCCCCATTGGCACGTCAACGTCCACGGCTTGGTTGTGTTTACCCTTTGAGTGCAATGATCTTGTGGTAGGATCGGTGGACTTGATGCACAAGGAAGTGGCAGATGATGGAGTTTGGGTGGAAGTTTGTGCCATGATTAGCTACTCTGGAAGGCAGAATGTTTTGCAATGTTCTGATGATTATGTCGATTTTGGAAGACTGAATCAATAGATATGTCATGACTACAAAAAGGCTGACAATGCTAGTCAAGCAAACAATGAGTACCACATACCAGGGGTCATTCAGTTTGGAATGGGTCATACCAGACAAATAACAGCCAGTACTCATTAGTGTACACATCAGGCTGAAGCATATGGTATAATGAGACATAATGTTGGCATCAATTTAAGATACCCTTTATGCTATCTTAATGTATACATACCAACATAGACAAACCTCATTTTGTCATAAAAAACACCTAACTGGTGGGGTTCCATCTGACAAAGCCGCGGGGTTCCATATACCTGCACGATTAAGATTGAAGGTAAGACAAGTATCAAAATTACAAGCAAAGATTGTGAAGAAGCAAAGAGCTTGATGCTTTGTGCATGCACAGCTGATTGCAGTAAAGGTCAATGTAACAATTAGAATCAATTCAATGGAGTGGAAGTGCTATTGACCATGAGAAGTAATGTGATGGAGCAGAAATTGCTACGTGCAGAAGCTATAGAAAAACTCAGTTGTTTGGGGAATGAAATACACTATATATGCCAAGGTACACAATGAAAATCATAGGCAATGTATTACTGTGCAAGAGTACGACATGTGGCTTGTGTGCGTTGTTTTTTATGGAAGTTTTCCCTCAAATAGGCTATCAATCACACTCTTGGTGCAACATTTGAATGTGACAAGGTACGTACAATGTAATATGAAAGTAGTAAAAATCCTGAAATTTGAATCTGACTTTTTCAGTCTACAGCATAATGGCAGTGTACCATGAATTAGAATGCCATATTGTGCCAAATCCTTCATGAGATCTGTAACAACATCTTTTAAATGTTGGGTTGATCCATCAGGTCATTTGGGGCCAGTAACGGTGCCCAAAGTCAAGTTTTTTTGTTTTAGCCCATGATTGTTCATGAATTGAAGACTGAATAGGTTCCCAGATAGAAGAAGCTATGTCATTATGAAGGTCTATGAATTAACAAGTACAGGGTTAAGACAATTAAGTGAAAAAGAAATTAAAAATTCACAATCCTTTTCTACATCTATGTCATCTATCTACTGGTCAATTGTCCATCTTGGCTTAAGTCGGCCTACCGTAAAGCCCGGATTATAAATGCACGGAAATGTACAAAAGACACCATTTATCACGTTGCACTAACTTTTGATAGGACACACTTTTGCCTGTTGTGCGACACACCAAAACATTCAGAAGAAGGTAAGCTTTTTGAAGTATTTTATCTGTTTAGTCGAGAATCATTTAGTTTTCAAAATATGCGCAGTTAAAAATTTGGTGTGCACCTATACACAGGCGGCACTTATAATCTGGGTTTTACAGTAGAATGCCACATTCAAAATATAAGTAAGGGACTTGTTGACAAACTTAACCTTCATGTTGTGGAGCATGCAATACAGCTTTGAAGTCCTCAGAGGATCCACCATTTGCCTATTATTGCTCATTGGTAATGAAAGCCGTGCAAAAATATATAATGGTATAATCTGCTCACCATTACATATGAGAATTGAGAGGGCTTCTATCATTTTGTCTATTGCTGGCCCTTATATGGGGTGAGAATTCATACTTATCTCATAGGTATTATACATCAACAATTCAGTTTTCAATACTTTTGGAAGGCCTAACTTTAACTTTAACTTTAACTTTAAGTCTGTTCTTCAGATTACTGAATAATTTGTAATTAATCAATGCATGAATGTCATAACTTCCCTACAGAGCTGATATTTTTCTGTACAAGAATCACCTGCCTCTTGTTAGTGTTGTGCAAAACATTTCTGAGATATATTTACACAAAAATTTTAGCTAGAATTTAGCTTTTGACAAGCACCACATGCATCACACTGCCTGATTGAAAACTTCACACCAAGTTGAGAACAAATAATGCAGACAAGTGGTAGGAGTTGAAGTGAAGGATAGAAATAAAGGTTGGCTCTGTTGAAGTTGTGTGCTGCTCCAACTTCACTACCAATCTTCATGTAACTTCATCATCATGTCAAGAACACAATGCAAAGAAACACATCTGTCATCAGAGGGTATGAGAGGCTTACCATAGTTGTCATACATTGTTTAAGCCACATTATCATTTATCATTCGAAGTGTTAGACAAAGAAATCTTCCAGATGTAGTGGTGGCATACATGGTCATCTCACAAGTCCATTTGTTTGATTGAAGTAATTTGATATAAAAAGGATGAGTAGGATTTACGTAGCAATTATGAGAATATTTTTTCAGAAACTACCCCATTCAATGATTAGGCCTTATTTTGATTTTGCATTTTTACTTTGGTAGACATACTGTTTGATGTGTAGTCTGTCAATGGTTGTAAGATGCAAATGGACAGCTCCAAAAATCATTGGCAAAAGAATACACACATTTTGTCTCATATCTGCTTGCACCAGCCGGAGCCACCCTTTCAATGACTGTCCCCATAGCTGAAGTTTCACATCCTGTCAACATTTCTACCATGGCATAAAAATACACATCAGTGGGTACATTTGGAGGGGATTTTTCTTCCGCCTCCTTTTTACCTTTGTTATTCTTGCGCATCTCACTATTTTTTTAATTAAATGCTTAGCATGGCATCATATTGAGAAAACTCAGCACAATGACCAACCTTTCACCTCCTACCAACATTTCCAACACGACAACAAAAATACAGCAGTGGGTAAAATTTGGAGATCTTTTGGCCTCTCCCTTTCACTTTTTTCTTACACGACACATTTCTTCAATTAAATGCTTACCACCACATCACATGATCTTTAAAAAACTCAGCTCAGAGACTTATTGGCATCTCATTCACTCATCCTCCACAATGACAACTGCAATATGACAACAACATGAATCATCAGGAGAAACTTTAAGAGCAGGGTGATTAAACATGGACTTCATTCAAGACAATATTTATGAAATCTAACTAAATTTATTTATTCTGTTTTGTTGTTGGGCTGTATGCAACTGTTGATCCTCTGCTTATATGGCAACACCGTACCCAAACACTTCAAATGGCCCAACAAAGAAATAAAAGAACAACTGCAACTCCTACAATTCCCAGTTTTGTATTCATGTCGAATGTGCATTTGGTATGGTTGTTCAACAATGGGGACATTTTGGTTTGGCTACGCCAAAAAACCTTTTAGTCATAAGGATCATAGCAATAGTAAATGCACTTGCTAACCTACAGAACTATTGGATCAATCAATCTGGTGAGTAGGAGGAAATGCCTCTGTCTTTGGAGAACTATAATAATGTCATGATGAATAAAGACAGTGGTTAAATTAAACTGATCCGCAAACTTTCCCTTCAATTGAAATGATGAATGTAGGACATCATTATGATGAAGTCCTAAGAGGAATCTTGAAAGCATATTGTTCCATAATTCAACAAGACAAACTCCCTCAGGGTCTGATTCACAATTTTATTGCAGATGGGAACTTCTCGGGAAAATAAAGAGTATGGATTAAATTAGGTGTATATTAAAGATCACACACAAACATTATTCCCTAATTTACGTAAAACTAAAGTCAAATAGGACTGAAATTGTGTTACTGTTGCATTTAATCCAACTTAGTCTGCATCCACGGCATCCATTCATTAATCTCATTGGAAATCTTTTCAACCTCTTTACTGATAACTCTCATGATATTTACATTTCTGGTAACATAAATTGAAGCCAAACGTATAACAAGGTTCCTTCCTGTCTCACAAAGAGAATGAATTTGATCCTTCTGTTGCCACCATTTTTTGCACAAAAGCTAGTATACAAATGTTATATTAAAGACCCCAGCAAGTTGCAAGTCTCCAACATTTCCCAAGGATGAAGGAGAGTAGATTATCCATCATTAACAAAATTCTTTTGATTGCCGAGTGCCCTTTCCACATTGTCAAGTTCATTCATGAATCCCCATCTCCTTCACCACTGTGTTCCCAGTAATGATGACATGCTTCAACTGAAGGGTCATGTGTTAGGCCAAAAGCTTGACAATTTTGCGTTGCTAAGCAATTGCAAAAGTGACTTTGCAATTCCTTGTCGATCAAAACTTTGCGGAGGATTTGCATTTTGCCACTTTGCAATTCCTTGTCAACAGTGATTTAGCCCTGGATTTTTGCAACAGCCAGTTTGGCATCAATTGAGAAGCCCAACATGAAAGATTGGGATCAAATGCGCGGGCCATGACAGAATGATGCCAATTTGAAGTGACACCTTGATTCATTTTGGACAGTTCTTGAGTCAATGTAATTTCTTAGGAATTGTAATACATATGATGTGTTGGCATTGCCATTGCAATTCCTGTTAGGGAATTGGTACATACGTTACAACTGACGGTTGGATGCATTTTGGTGCCAAATTTTGAACCAAATGCAACCAAACTAAAATAATTCACAGTATTTTATTAGGCTGGGGACAAAGAATTGTTCTATGCATTCATAGGGGGTTTGCAAATCCTGTGCAAAGTTTTGATCGACGAGGAGTTGCAAAGTCACTTTTGCAATAGCTTAGCAACACAAAATTTTCAAGCTTTTGGCCTAGCACATGGACTGCCACCTTTCCTCTACTTTCTCTGATGTTGCCTTCTGCATGTGACTCACAAGATTATGCTATGCTACAATGGAGTTTGCGAAATCCAAATGTATGCCAAGCTTGGCTCCCATGATAGGGAGATATACCAGATCATTCCATATCTCTGTCATCATATTCCAAATGGTCAAACAAGCTTCCAATGTATAGCAAGTTTCAACTGGCATAAGGCCCCATGGTAAATCATGATGCCTAAGGAATGCACTCTTGATTTCATTATTCTCAATAAGAGCATGAATCAAGCAAAGCATATGATATTTACCTGTCCATGCAGAATGAACCACCCCTTCTGAGTACTGAGTCCTCTTTCTATTTCTCCCTTGCCGCATTCTCTGCCACCACATTCTCTCCTCAACTGTCTTCTCGATGAAGGAGTTGTCACCTTTGCCATTGATTGGGTATTTATTGAACCAATCAGTCAAATGTTGATGCATCCAAGCATTTGGTTAAGGAGTTGGGGCAATTCTCTCTGTAGACGCATGTCAAATAACTTATTCTTTCAGCTTGGCTGCGTTAGGCTTGATATTTCCCACCATCTCTGATGTGCTCCATGGTAGAAGTTTGGGATTGTAAACTGGATCACAGTCCGTATCAACAAGGCCCTAACACAGAATGGCAAGTGCTTTCAATGAATTGTTACGGCAGAAATAGAAAATGTCTGATGCCGTTGCAAGGTTCCTGCATTGATGTTTTGTCATGATGTCCCCAATAGCAAAGACTCAACATTAGGGCATCCTGAATTGCCGGATCAAAAGATGGGAGATGTGGATTTGGCCAATTCCTTGCTTCTATTTGTTAGTTCATCAACAGATCGAGTGACAACATTTGTATCCCTTTCATACCATAGAAAACAACAACCTAGACCCAAGCAGTGAACAGCTTCACCCCAATCATGCAACAGCACCCAGATGAGGGAGGGGAAGCATTTTTATACAAATACTTTGCTGTGCACTAGGTTACATTCAATTTGGCCTAAAAATTGTAGAGAAGATGGGGTGTTGAATGGGATGAGGGAGTAATCTGCATGCAATATTTTGCGCCGTTGAGGGGGTGATTTTGGAGGTCAGATATTTTTCTACTGGACAGTTGGAGTTGAGGATGTCCAGTCAAAGAAAAATCACACCCCTGAAATGACATACTCATAACCTAAAAGGCCTACAATTTTAGGGGGTGAGTGTAATTTACATCCCCCAGTGCTGGTGTGTGCGTATGTTAGGCCAAAAGTTAGGTAAATTGCGATTGCATGTCAATTGCAATTTTTTGGCAATCACAAATCATGGGTAATTTTTGCTTTGACAACTTTTTGCACTGTTTTGTCTGTGCAATTCCTCGGGAACACTGGTTAAGCCCAGGATTTCTGTGAAGCCTGCTATAGTTTGGCACCAATTTATTAGCCCAACATTATGGATTGGCATCAATATAGCAGTATGCCAGAATGCAGCCATTGCATATATCTCAGGTAAATACAATTCCATAGGAATTGTAATAATTCTATAATTACATCAATATTGAAATTTCCTCGGAATTGTAAATACATGATAAAATGCACATGAAGAACATTACCACCAAAAGATATGATGGCACACAGGGATTAGTACATACCATATTGATTGTTTGGCTTGGCGGTGTTTTGCCACCAAACTCATAGGAATATGCTACCAACATTGCTGGTTTCTTGCACTTATTTTGGAATATGGCCATTCCCAAGGATTTGTTCTGCACATTCCTATCAAAATTGCAAAAAGTTGTCAAAGCACATATTACCAAGGATTTGTTATCACGAAAAGGAAAAATTTTGCAATTGACATGCAATTGCAATTTACCTAACTTTTGGCCTAACACCTAGGCAGAAAAAAATCACACTTGATGAGAGAATAATCACACCCTGCCATCACAGGGGTGTGTACTGTGACGCGCAGGCAGAAAAACATACCAGTCATATCATACCCCACAGAGCCCCCCACCAGGGCTCGTGGAGATGATGATATACGCCAGACATAATCATAACAAGTTTTTACGGTGGATTTACCTATAGTACAGTTTGCAAAAGCAAAAGGTCTAACTTTGATCATAATAGCAATTATTTAAAGATATATTACCTTTCTTTTTCATTGTTTTCTCCTCAACAAGATGTGACTCAGACATGGTCTAGCTACACTACTAGTTTGTAGCTCCAAAAAATACATGTCCAAAAATTATCAATGCAATTTCTGTACTATTTCTGACACTGCTCCCCCTACCACCCATCCTCTAAGCAGTCCCATGCACATGAAACACACAAGCAAAAAATTACTCTAAACCACCAAATGCATACTCAAGTAATGCTGCAGCAACTTCCTCTCGCTTAGCCTACCTTACAACCAGCTTCCAAGGTACCTTATTCACATGAATGGAATTATTACTCTGTTGCTGTGTATCATATTCCTCTTTTTCTATTACCATGACATTAGCTTATGTTCATTTCAAACACAAGTAAATATTGCACTACCACTATGAAGAAAATGATAGTTACCATTTACATGACAGGTTCATATGGAATTTCTTAGTTTCTATATAGATGCTCTTCACGTGAAGCCAAGCCCCCGAAAAGAGATATCCACATTCACCACTTTCAATTCTCTACAATACACACCATAGCCCTGATTGTATTGTTGGGGTGTCAGATCAAGTCATATGGTTCAATCCTCTGACAATCACTATTCCATCCAAGTTCCAATCATACATTCGCAATCAAAAAATGCGGGTTGCCTCCAGGGGTTACAAAAAATAAACCCACTTTACACCAATTTTTGTATGAAGTGCACCTCTGTAGATGGTATTTTATTTCATTGCTTAAACTGATCACTGTGATAAGGTTCTGCCTACAAGTTTGATGCCAGTGGACATCCATTTTTGTTCATGTTTGAAAAAGGCGTAGTCGCCATTGTGTAAGATTAGGATCATGATCGACTCATCAATATAACTGTATGGCCCATGTTTTCTAATATGTTAGAAAATTGCAGTTATATTCTTTCCTTACACTGTCTAGCAGCAAACAGTGCTAACAAGCTCTATCTTCTGGAACTATATTGCAGTGTCTTATATCCACTGATACCTGTTACCTATAATGAATATTAGGTACCCATATTCATAGTATGATATATGTAGAGGCAGACTGAAATAACGGACTCTTTTTTGTTGCAGTAGAAAAATACTGTATTCTACATAAAGAGGAATCACTTCACTCTTTTGAAAATAGTTGGGATATGAATTCATAACTTCAATAGCCGAAAAGTTGCTCCCTATGTCTAGTTTTGTCAAGGGTCCTGCCGCAGTCATTGTGACAAGATTCTCTGCCAAAACAACTTTGTAGAACTCATCTCTGTCATCTCTGTGTTGTGTTGGTGGTTTTTGTTTTCAATCCTTTAATCTCATCTATGCTTCAGCCTCTTTGTCTGATGCCTGTGGCCACATATATGTTGGGACCCGTTTCAGCACCGTCCCAGTTCTGGCATTGGGATGTTGCAAAGTCCCAGTGCCAGCACTGGGCAAATTCATCCCTGTTGTGGCAGCACCCTGGCATGATCATTTAGTATTAGATCTAGTGTTAGGATTAGGAACCTGGTTCTTGAACAGGGCGCCCAGTGCCAGCGCTGGGTCCCCATTTTAGCACCATGCCAAAACAGGGACAAAGTCACCCAGTGCCAGCACTGGGATGGTGCGGAAACGGGTCCCAACATATATACAACACACATATCTTTCTTGTTGTCTCTATTGTGTAGAAGTATGTCATAGTGGCAACAATCTCTGTATCCATAAAAACTGCAAAAAACCCTTTGTGTCGTGTATATGAGGCTGGTGGTACGGTATACTAGTTAGATGGGAAGTATAATGTGCATTGTACTGTGGCATCATACCATTGCTGATGGCTAAAACATTATATACTGTAAAAGGTAAATCAAAAAAGAGGAAATAAAGTTGGACAGTCCTGGCTTGTTGGATTCATTATATGCTCTATAGTATGATACAAGACATACTATGGTACCATGTACCAGTTACTTTTACGTGTATTGTACCATGTAAGTACCATAGCAAGAATATCATAAACATTTTTATTATATTGACGTCATCTTTTTCGACCGTGCAAAATAATCACACTTTTGTCACAGCATGCACAAAATTTGGATTTGCCAATGTCACAGTACTTCGAAATTCTGCCGATTTGGCAGAATTTGGTTTACTGCTAAACCGCAACATCCAAATTCTTCCAATCGGCAGAATTTCTTTTGTACGAATTCCTATGCAACCTTTGTCTAACATCAGTAACAAAACATCAATGTCTGCAAGCAATGGCTTCCAAATTTGTCCTTGCGCACACACATCAACAGAAACAAACTACATCAGGATGTCAAGTTCTGCTGCGGTTGACTCTATGTTAGCAACTGCGCCCACACAGAACAATGCTATGCCTACTGCTAAACAGAGGCCAACAACAAGCCAATCTGCTGCCAAAGGAAGCTCATCTTATGGTGTTAGAGGCAGAGGGAGTCAAACACCTGGTAGAGGAAGAGGGGTCGAATGCCTGGTAGAGGCAGAGTAGGTTGAACTGCTGGTAGAAGCAGATGAGGTCAACCGCCAGGTATAGAGGTAGAGGTAGAGGAGGATGAGGAGATGAAAATCTTCTCATCAAGGAACCACCTGCCAGTTTAAGGTCTTGTGTTGAGGATGGCAGTTGGACCATTGTTAAGAAGCCTAACATGTCTACTTGCCAAATCATATCCGAATTCAAATATTCAGAGCAATATGCATCCAAGCGATTTAGAGAGACATACTTGAACATGGCCAAAAGTGTATCGAAGTATTGCTTTCATCATGGGATTGATAATGATGATGCCTCTGTGTTCACTGTTCTATTTTCAAACACTGCTGTAGAGAAATTTCGGATGCATACAAAAGAGCAACTTATCAAAAATGGACACCCCCTGTAACTACCATCACCAGGATGCACCAATTCTTTGGGACAATGTTCCTTTGAAGCAGATTCCAAGTATTGAATGATCTGTTCTTTGACTTGTTTGGGGTTCTTGTTGAATCAAAATACAATGTAGTGCTAATGAAAAAAGACTGTTACATTGCTATTCTCAAATGTCTTACAGGCTATGAAGTTGCCGGGAGATGCGGTGATAATGATACAGCCCGCACTTGGTTTCAGAAAAAGAACAGTTTTCAAAAACTTGAAGAGTTAGAAAAACTCATGTTCCAGCCAACACTAGACATATTATGAACAGGAAATGTGGTGATGTAGTCCTTGATGATGAACTAATAGGACCACGTGCACGTGATGTCAACAAGACAAGACAAATCACTTGAATTGATTCCAGTTTGTGCGCGGCTGCGCCAGTTGTCAGAATTTTTCAAGTTACATGTATACTGTGATTGGAGCTTATCATGTGCGCGGGAACTCAATATCCCTCTGTAAAAGCTCTCCGTGGAAATTAAATTTTCAGTTCTACATACTACTCACTACCATTATCCATTTCATTGGATTTGGCTAGTGAATAGTATGTAGAACTCTCATTTCATCCCAATCGATTGCAAACCCTCCTATCATTGGAAACAAGTGTTTCATTGCAAACGATCATTTAATCGCAAACAATAGTAGCAATCATTTCATCATAAACAATAGCTTCATTGCAAACGATTGTTTCATTGCACATGATCATAGCTTTTGTTTTTCATTGCAACCCATCGTTTCATCGCAACCAATTGTAGCAATCAATTCATCGCAAATGATCATTTTGGCTCCATTGTCATCATTTCAATGGTGCCGCAGATCATCCTCATGATAGTATCATTGTGAACGCTCACTGCGCTCTATGGCTAGTATACAATCGTCGTGATAGTTTCATTGCAAATGATTGTTTGCACTAAATTGATCACAAGCGGTTGTTACAGAGCACACGATGGATTAACAGATCACCGTCTTTTTTCTGAATCATTCAATTCCAAACAACCCGCATGTCATGGGTTCTGATGGTTTTCTCTGATCTTGTCATCTCAAACAATTGTAAGTACTGCTGCAAACTTGTGTTCATGTCTGCTGTTGCCTGTTTTTTCAAATTAACCTGATACCATGTCTCCCCCCCTTTACATTTTTTTGATTGCACTACCAATTATTAGCATTTTTAACTGTAGTCACATTTGCAATTAGCTGCCACTGTTGCAAGCATCTAATTCCAGCAATAACCCTCTGAATGCCCTTTCCAGATGTAGACTCTGATCATTCGCAGTTCTAGGGTGGTTGCTGCATTTAGTTGCCAGTAACATGTGGTCAGCAGATTGCTTTGTTGCCCCCCTGACACTGTTCAGCACTCATCTGCACATTCTGTACTTGCTGGTACACCCTGAAGGACAGGCAACATTGCATATGGGCAGTGCCTAAATTGCAGTGGCAAGGTTTGCAGTTTTTGTGTAATGGGTATCACAGGAGATTCAACTTGGCGCATACATGACAATCAAAGAAACGGACAAGCTGAAATCTTTCAGGCATGAGCTAATCATTATGATCTAGCTATTTGTGATACAATGTTAATCGACCACTAGTTCTGTACTTCATGTATATCTAAGCATATCTTTCATTCTTCCATCAGTTGACTGGTCTCCACTTCAATTTTTGGCAGAGGATGGACACCTTCACCCCTGAGTGGATTTGGACTCCATCCACCTTCACTTCTGCCATACTTTGGTTGGCACCGTCATTGCCATGTAAATTTTCATAAGAATTGCAGGAGTTACTCCTCTCAATCCCACATCAGTGTTCATTGTAATCCCCGCCAGTTCTTTTTCTCTTTTTATTTCATGTTACTGTACACATCAGTGCATGTTGGTTTTCATGCTCAACTAGCACATCATCTGCTTACAAGTTATAACATGATTTTGGCACGGGATCTGCTGAATCTTTGTCAACTCCATCATCATTAGTATCAATGTTATACTACACAGCGGAACCTCACAAGTACCACATTGCCACCTTGTCTGTTGCCTACTCCCCTTAGTCTTGGAGAATAAAAATCACAATGTAGTCAAGCAACTTTGCCACCTCTTGACTTTGCTAGATGGACAAGCTTATGATGCAATGCTCGACTTTGGCACTTTCTTATTCTTTGTAGCGCCAATCATCATGTGAAAAGTGTTTGAGCCGGTCGTAAGTGATAGGCCATGTGCCTTTTTCTGAATCATCATCAATATGCACCGTAAGCTCGTAGTCTTGACTAAATTCCGAGGTGCATTACCCTTGAATAAAATTGTTGCGTTAAACCTATTTGATGCCACATACTTTAGAAGATCTTCAGCGAATCTGATCACCCAATCCTCTAATGCTTTGGTCACATTATTCAACCTTTTGAGAATCTGCTCAATTGAAAGCATTGCTTCATTAATCATTCCTGTGTATTCAACAACGAAGCACTTGACTACTTTGGACTGGGAGTATCGCAAGGTGGGCAATGTTAACGCCACAAAGGCTCTCAACACAAATTTTCATTCCCTCACACAATACACGTTCGTTGAACTCTGTATTCTATCAAGCAAATTGGCAGAATTTCAAAAGTAATGGAATATGATACAACATTTTTATGATAACCACACTGAAATTACGGGAATTTTTATAATATTTAAGGCTGTTGGCTGATATACCAATGTCAAAATCATACAAAGTTTGTATAATGAAATAGCTGTAAAACATTATACAAGTATTGACAAAACATATATAGCTCACAATCGAATTTAGAGGTCATTAATATAGGTGATCAAAAAATTGTAAGATATTACCTTTCTTTAGAGACCTTTTTTGGCGAAAGGTTCCATGTTATAATTATATGTCGCAAGGTCATACTTCTTTCTTTATAAAAATCTAAGATATTACTTGAAAAAAATCGAATTGTAACAAATAATATGCTAACGTTTCTAGAGCTACAGGCTTAATGTCATGATAATCTACTAGGTAGTGAAAAAGTGGGATTGAAAAAATCCACCCTCCTATTTAAGGTGACGGTGTCGCTTATTTTTTTTGGCTTTTTTTGGCGGGAGCACACAAAATTCTGGACTTCCCATCATCCTGCCCAAACCATTTTACACGGCTGCACCATGGTAAATAATCCACTGTAAATGAACACCCTCATTTTGGAAAAACCAAAGGTGCCAATATCATTCCGACTTCACCCGTCTATCCCCCTTTACATCGTCGATCATCCACCACAAACCATCCGTCACTAGCTATCTTTGTTTTTGTGCTGTAACACTTCACGCACAGCACAATTTTATGCACGCAGATTGACAATCCCCATCACTGCCTTGCAACGAGAGCTCTGCCCCACACTGCAATCCAACTCGGCTGCAGCTCTTTGTCGACATTACTTCAATCACTCACGGTTCATTCATCACCTCCTCTACAAAACACCTCCAATTGCACAAATTCTCAGGTCATTTGAAACAAGGGTGAGAAGCAGGTACGTCCATATATCATGCATTTAAATTTTCAAACAGTTTGAGTTTATACGTTTCATTTGTTCATTGACGCAGAAAGTCAGGGCAAGCAGGTCTTTGACAAGAGTTGTTCCAGTGGCTCGGAGGGACGGAAGTCGGACAGAAGTTATTGTGCCATACTTCCTCCACACTGAGAAACCTCTGGGAAACCTTGTGAAGGACAACAGCGTGGGGCATAGGTGGGGAATGCATTAAACCTGCAGCGTCAACGCAAGTCTCCTTCAATGGCAACCGTCTTCCTAATCATGGTCGTCATCATCAATATCCTCTCGTCTCCATCGTTCTACAAAACTCTGAAAAGAAACGTCCCCCGCTTCACGTATTCATTCTTTGTCCAGGTATCATGGGATGGTTCAACAGCAAAAGATGGGTCAGGGCCAATCAGAGAAGCAGCATCATGTCCAAGATTCTCCTATCATGTATGGCACACATTATTCAAGTTCTGCATATGTAATTTTCTATTTGCTTAGGGTGAGTTGATGTTTAAATATACTTTATAACTTTTCGCTCTCTTCTTGTGTTGAATTTTTCCTCTGCCAAATTCCATTCAACTTGCATGCTAAGTCTGCAAAATGGTACAAAATGACTCTAATATGCCTATTGGTGCGCGTCCGACTATTTTTGATGACGAACTATCACTCATGTTGATGCTTTCAGGAAAATTTGATGTAACAGATCGGTTGTTTCACTCCATTGACTCCACATTTCAATCAGTCCTCACCAATCCTGCCGATGTGAAAGAGCTAATACCTGAGTTTTATGACCCTGCTTGCTTCGACTTTTTTTATCAACGCCATGGGATTACAACTCGGAAATCTCCAATCTGGAGAACGCGTCAATGATGTATTGCTTCCTTCTTGGGCCAACTCAGCAAAGCATTTTCTACGTCTTAGTCGTGTGGCTCTCAAGTCAGACTATTGTACGCAGCGTCTGCCAAAATGGATCGACTTGATTTTTGGAGTAAATTCTCGTGGATCGCGGTGCTAAGGAAGCATGGAACTTATTCCATCCTATATCATATCTTGGCCCATCAGACTTGAATGCCATACAGAGCGAGGAGGAGAGGAAGAGGGTGGAGCTTCAGGCGAATGAATTTGGGATTGTGCCCGATCAGCTGTTCGGCAAGGAGCATCCTCTGAAGAATGCTAGTTGGGATAGTATTGATGGTGTAGTCCTGCCTGACCATCCCAGGTTTTGAGGCTCAGTATGATTTGTTTGTGTCTTGATGTTCATCTTTGTTGTAACTATTGCAAACTTTTTGAGGATATAAGATCAAATTTATTTTTGTTTTCTTAATGCATGATGTTTCATAAGGCATTCTCCATCATGTCTGTGGTCTTGAGACGATGCCCTTGGGATGACCCCAATGCCATATTGAACACAAAACGCCAGTAGAATAGTTTCTTCTGTCACAATTGGTGATTTCTCCTCATATTTTCCTGAGGCATGCATTGTCGAAGCTACTTCTCAAGCAATATCTGAGAGTACACTGAAGGCTGATGGCAATTTGCCTTGCATTCTTCAATTCTCTTTCGGTTCCAAGGTGGGCAGCAATCCTTTTAAATCACCGGACGCATATTCCTGAAGAGAGGAAGTACCCATAAGCCGTAAATGTTGATTGTGAAGCAACTTTTGGTGAGCTGGTTGAGGGAAACCTCGTTGACCCGGGATAGTTCGAAGATTTTGTCATTCTGTTTGTGAATGATCTTTGTTCATACGAAATGGAATAAGTGGAATGCTGTATTTTTAGTAAGGAAAGTAGGCAAACTAACATCTCGAACAAATTTTGATCTTACTTGAGACTCTTGAGTACAATAAATTCATTGGTTGTATTCCTTTTCTCATGACTCTGGCCAAAACCAAACTCTGCAGCATGGGTAACATTCACCTTCCAAGCATTTCTCCAGAACCCCTTGCTGCTCGCCAACTTGAATGCTGAATGAGAGAATAACTCTGAGGCATCCATTTCATGTACTGAATAACATGTGGGATATGAAAATCATCGAACAAAGCAACAAGCAGTGTGAGAATACGAACGAAACGTTATCCAATAGAACCGTAAACGACGAAGTTCCTTACATGGAAAGTGGTATGCCAATATGCCATGGGAACGCACTCGCGATCATTATCATAAACCACAGTTTGAGTCCTTGTCATGTCTAAATCATCTTTCAATTCATCATGGATTGTTTGTTTTTGCAGCACCCAGTCCTCAAATCTCTTTTGTTTAGATGTATATAATTCTGTTTTGCCATCCAACCGAACGTGCAAGTGGCGGTGTTTGGTAACGGAGGTGATGAAGCAACCGCTAGTAATGGCATTAATGTTGAGGGAGTGCGGCAGCGGAGTTTAAGGCAGTGACGGGGGTTGTCAATCTGCGTGCATAAAATTGTGCTGTGCGTGAAGTGTTACAGCACAAAAACAAAGATAGCTAGTGACGGATGGTTTGTGGTGGATGATCGACGATGTAAAGGGGGACAGACGAGTGAAGCCGGAATGATATTGGCACCTTTGGTTTTTCCAAAATGAGGGTGTTCATTTACAGTGGATTATTTACCATGGTGCAGCCGTGTAAAATGGTTTGGGCGGGATGATGGGAAGTCCAGAATTTTGTGTGCTCCCGCCAAAAAAAGCCAAAAAATAAGCGACACGGTCACCTTAAGTGAGCCTGCCAACAACCCGACCCTTAACCTCTGAGAGGGGGTAGCACTTCAATAATACAGAGGTTTTAAAAACACACTCACTGTACACCAAATGCATTCTCAAGTGTATCTGCTACTGCCTCTCTTTCCAGATTACATTGCTGTGTTGCCCTAGTTACCTTATTCATCCTAATCCTTTTGGTTGAGCATCCCATAGTAAACACTGTCATGCAAAAGACGAGCTACAAATACAAAATCTCATCTGATAATACTAAAACTTCTTAGGATTAGATCAAGGTCATCCTAATTTACTAGCAAAAATATCCTGGTGAATGAATCTATCTTACTATTTATGTTTGCATGTGGCTTACCTAAGCCTTCATGTGACTGAGGGGGTGCAATTTCATTATGAAGTGGTTTCAAAAATCCATACTCACTGTTGCAAATACTATGCCATTATAACATAGATTGCCAACTTTAGATCAACATGCTGCCCCTTTTCATTCACAAATCCATTCATTATTTGAGTGGCAGCTCCTGTAGAAATATAAACAGTATAAGTAATAGAATATGCCCTCTTTGTCATGTGTGTATCCCCCATGCAAGCTCACAAGAAGATAATACATATATAAAAATCATTCAAATCTTGCTCTGCAAGAGCTAGTTCTTCAAAAGGTCAAAAGCAAAACTCGTATCACACGCTTATGCACAATTTGAAGCCCTTTTTGAAAAATGATCCTTCGACAAAAATTGTGTGCTTATAATGTGAATGTGAGTGTGAATGTGAGCCCCCATTGTTGAAAAGTTGAACAATGAGAAAATGATCAACAATGATCCCCTACCATACTTTTTGTCAATTCATATTATGGCAATTGACCTTAGCATTGATGTTTGCAGGGCAGTTGAAGTTTTGGGAGATCAAGAGGATGAAGTGACTGGAATGTGTGCCAACCAATTTTAAAATCCTCATGATACTATCAGAACACAAAATGGCAGCAGCATTGCCACCCCCCACCTGAATGGCCCATTAAACATGCAATTCAACTCAGCACAACCTCAGTCAGATTTTTGGGGGTCTGTTGTCTGTTAGGGTCCTCAACCTGAGGCAATCTTTGTGAGGGGTTGGTCATTGTCTGTGGAGAGTGGGGAACTGGAAACTCAAGATGTCTAGTAAAAATTTGACAAATAAAAAACATAGTGGCTGCAAGTTATTATGTCCACATCATACCACCAATTCAAGGGGCAATTCAATGATGCTCTCCAAGGGCATACCATTTCAATGGTTGATTGTGATCTGTGCAGTTGTGTAGTAGATGAGATGACTGAAAGCATAAGTTGAAAAACATAAGAAAGTTGTGATGTGAAAATCAAAGTAATAGAAGACATAAGTTGATACCCCCACCTTTTTGGTCGCTAAAAGGATGCCTCACCCTGGTGCATCCCATCAATGAATGACAGATGCAATGGAGTGGAGTTTTTACATGGCTGCCGTGACATGTGGTGTTTTTACATGGCTGCCGTGACATGTGGTAAAGCTGGAAGTGCACCAGCAGAGAAATCAATAACCAATTAGTTAATGAACAAAATTAAATGAAGGAGAGTGAACAGCGGTGAAAGGGCCAACACTTCCAGGTATCTCATGAAAACAACATGTAGAAAGTTATTTCCTGAACATTCATATGTAAGGGTGTACTAGCAATTTGCATACCAAAATAATTAGTTCATGAATACTAAAAAAGAGCAGGCAATAGAAATAAGACAGCTATATACAATAGGAGCACCATGTATCCTAGAGGTATCATGATACCCAGCCGGCCAGACAGTGGACTCAAAAAAACTTATTTCGAGTAAATTAAAAAAAGAATTTTGGAGAGAACGAAGTATCTCTATTGTAGTACTGTAGAAACATACCAATTTTCTACAAGAATGAATGGATCGGATCGTTCCGATCTGCTGCATTCAACTCACAATAACTCGTGAAAGACTGTTCAAATGAACAAAATAAGAACACTGTTCCAAAGCTGGGAAAAAGATCTTTCGATTGATGTAAGGTTGTAAATATGTTTTTACTCCAACTGTGACATCATTTTTGTCCGTCACACGGACAAAAGACAGAGCAGGAATCCTCCTTTTGTATTTAGCCGTCTTAAATGCGGAGGAAATAGCGAATTTCCCTTCCAGAATCCCCCAAGCTGGGAGCACTCCAGGAAGCCAAATGGAATGTTTAAATGAAAACAGCCTTATAGGGCATAAATATTGCTCCTAAACCAAAATCTCAATCACTTCAGTGGTCTCAGGCAGGATAGAGATGAAAAGAAATCAAACATCAAAAATGTGCATGAACGTTCATGTGTTAACGTTGCCATTTTGCAGGCCGTTACACGTCGAGAATACCAAGAAACGGGGCAAGTGAGGGATTATGATAAATGAAAAATCACACAAAATATTCGTATGATTTTGATGTGTCTCAGATCACGATACACACAAAAAGCATGACCCCCTACATAATATCTAGGTATCTAGTTTGCACTTTTTTGCAACTCGTCAAAATCATACACAATTTGTATGATGGCTCGGTCGAAATCTTGGGAAATTGTACGATTTTGATGGTTGCGGATCCAGATACTATGTGGTACAATTCTGCAAGAGAAGACGTGTCGACAATTGGCGGGAGGGGTATTATGTATTATCAAGATTTTTTCAAAATCTTAGTTGTGTTGGAAACTGAGCCGCTTTTCTCCTTCTCCTCCTTTTCCTTCTTCTTGTCATTCTTCAGTGAGACAGTTTTTTCGCTTTTTGCCAAAGCAGATACTTACCAATAAGTTGACAAGAACTTAACTTAGTCATAATGTTTTAATCTCTGTTTACCTTTAAAACTATATCTTTGTGAATAGCTTAAAGAATAACGTTATAACATAACATTTTTACAAGATTGGTTCTGTAAACTTGAAGGGAACGTTAAAGTGTCACAATTTTTTACAAGAATTGTTCTGTGAACTTGAAGGGGAAGTTATAGTGTCACAAAAGAGTATCAACAAAAAAATTTGCAATTTAAAAGGGAACTTTACTTGTTTGTAACTTAAATGGAGACGATGAATTTATTTTGTCTGTATGTAAACTTAAATAGAGACGATGAATTTGTTTTGAAACGTCTATTAATGATTTCAATACTTTTTAACAATTTTGAGCAAGTATGAATGTAAGTCTGTAAACCTAAATGGAAACGATAAATTTGTTTTGAAACACCTATTAAAGATTTCAATATTTTTCAACGATTTTGAGCAGGTATGAATGTACTAATTTATTTTGAAATGTCTATCAACGATTTCAGTATTTTTTAACGATTTTAGATGTGGTACGAATGTACAAATTTATTTTGAAACGTCTCTCAATTATTTCAATATCTTTTAAACAATGATAGTTGTACATAATATTTTTGAGAGGGAATAAATATAAGTTAAAACTTCTACCAAGACTTTTTCAACATCTTAGTTGTCAAGATTTTTTCAAAATCTTAGTTGCATTGGAAACAGTGCCGCTTTTCTCCTTCTCCTTCTCCTTCTCCTTCTTTTTTTCACTTTTTGCCAAAACAGGTACTAACAACTAAGTTGACAAGAACTTAACTTGAAATAATTAATTTTTCGGGTTGGCGTACATGGGTAGTCATCATGTTTTGATGTCTGTTTACCTTAAAAATTATATCTTACTTTAAAAACGGGTGCGATCTTGAGCATGGCCCACACAAAGCACAAGTGGCACTTGCACCCATTTGCAACTTCGATTTAATTAAGCGAAGACAAGGCACTTTATTTTTAAAGTTTGTCTTCCTCTGTCTCTACGAGTCGCATTCTGTCTAACTCGCTACAAAAAATCTTGTAGCGGCTGCTGGTAATGTTGGAAACTGAGCCTCTTTTCTCCTTCTCCTCCTTCTTCTTCTTCTCCTTCTTCTTCTTCTCCTTCTTCAGTGAGACAGTTTTTTCACTTTTTGCCAAAACAGGTACTTACCAAAAAGTTGACGAGAACTTAATTGTAAATAATAATTAACTTTTCGGGGCGGCGTACATGGGTAGTCATGATGTTTTAATCTCTGTTTACCTTTTAAATTATATCTTATTTCAACAAAAATAGGTGTGATCACGTGCTCTGCGTGCGCAAAGTGCACGAGGCACACACACCCATTTACAAGGCAGCGTAGACAAGTTTAAACCTACGACTTCCTCTGTTTCTACGAATTGCGTTCTGTTTTGCTCGCTACAAAAATCTTGCAGCGGCTGCTGGTAATGATGTACTTATATCCCAGTACTTTTGAAATTCTGCTGATACGGCAGAATTTCACGTAGCCTTGGTAAATTTTCTACAGGACTTTGAAATGCTGCCACCCTGGCAGAATTCTTGGACGATTCCTATGTTAAAATTTAGTAAAAATCCCTTGGGCCCAGAGGTTTCAGCAACAATATCCCGAAAAGGAGTTCGAGGCTATGTGCCATTATAAAGCAATGCCAACAACTGTTTCGTTTGAGCCACCTGAATTGATTCCAGTCTGCAACTGACCAACGATTATCTGTTACGCACGAATGCGCAACGTTTCGGACTATTTTTACATAAAAATCTGATGTGACAGTTAATAAAGTTTCATTACTAAGGTTAGAATAAAGTGGCATAGGAATAAGTACAACCTCAAATTCTGCCGGTTGGCAGAATTTTGATGTTTATGAAATGGCACGAAACCAAATTCTGCTGATATGGCAGAATTTCAAAGTATTGGGATATGATTCATGGGGTAGTGGTACTATAGAGTACGCTACTTTTTCTCCTGCATTTTTTTCTGCCTACCAAGATTTTTTCAAAATCTTAGTTGTGTTGGAAACTGAGCCGCTTTTCTCCTTCTCCTTCTTCTCCTTCTTCTCCTTCTTCTCCTTCTTCTCCTTCTTCTCCTTCTTCTTCTTCTTCTTCTTCTTCACCTTCTTCACCTTCTTCACCTTCTTCACCTTCTTCACCTTCTTCACCTTCTTCACCTTCTTCACCTTCTTCTCCTCCTTCTCCTCCTTCTCCTCCTTCTCCTCCTTCTCCTCCTTCTCGTTCTTCTCTTCTTCTCTTCTTCTCATTCTTCTAGTTCTTCTCATTCTTCTCGTTCTTCTCTTCTTCTAGTTCTTCTCATTCTTCTCGTTCTTCTCGTTCTTCTCGTTCTTCTCGTTCTTCTCGTTCTTCTCGTTCTTCTCGTTCTTCTCGTTCTTCTCGTTCTTCTCGTTCTTCTCGTTCTTCTTCTTCTTCTTCTTCTTCTTCTTCTTCTTCTTCTTCTTCTTCTTCTTCTTCTTCTTCTTCTTCTTCTTCTTCTTCTTCTTCTTCTTCTTCTTCTTCTTCTTCTTCTTCTTCTTCTTCTTCTTCTTCTTCTTCTTCTTCTTCTTCTTCTTCTTCTTCTTCTTCTTCTTCAGTGAGACAGTTTTTTCACTTTTTGCCAAAACAGGTACCGACCAACAAGTTGATCAAAACTTACCTGTAAATAATTCATTTTTCGGTTCGACTTACATGGGGCAGTCATAGTGTCTTATTATCTGCCTACCTTTAAAATTATATCTTTGTGAATAGCTTGAAAGAACAACGTTACATAACATATAATATCTTTTGCAAGAATGCTTCTGTCAACTTGAAGGGATCATTAAAGTGTCACAAAAAAATTTCACGAATAGTTCTGTGAACTTGAAGGGAATGTTATGCTGTCACAAATGATTGTCTAACAAGGAACTTTACCAAGCTATATTTTCTACTTTTAAAATGGGTGCAAGGCACTGGCGCCCATTTGCAACTGCGATTTAATTCATCAAGATTTTTTCAAAATCTTAGTTGTGTTGGAAACTGAGCCACTTTTCTCCTTCTCCTTCTTTTTCTTCTTCTTCTTCTTCAGTGAGACAGTTATTTCCCTTTTTGCTAAAACAGGTACTGACTAACAAGTTGATAGAAACTTACCTGTAAATAATTCATTTTTCGGTTAGACTTACATGGGTAGTCATGATGTTGTAATTTATGTCTACCTTTAACATTACATCTTTGTGAATAGCTTAAAGGACAATGTGTCAATCTTTTACAAGAATGGTTATGTCAACTTGAAGAGACTATTAACTTGAAGGGATCATAAAAGTGTCATCATTTTTTTACAAGGATGGTTCTGTTAACTTGAAGAGACTATATATGTGCCTATTAGAAAATTAATAATATTTATTAGCCTATTATATTTTACCATAACGAAAATATGGATGGAATTTTTGACCGTGAATTTTTTTAGCTCATGAAACCCACGATAACAATTTTGTATACGGATATAATTTTTGACTGTGAAAATTTTAGCTCATGAAACCCACGATAATAATTTTTACGACTACGGAAGTAACCCATTATAATAATATTTTTATGAGCCACAATAAATTTACCATAATGAAAATAAATAATATTTATTAGCCTATGACTGGTTCCAAATTCTCTGATTATTGTTTTACCATAATGAAAATACGGACCTACATAATATTTACGATTATTTCACCATAATGAAAATACGGTTATTATTTTAAGAATTGAGCGTGAAATTGTTTTACAATAATTTTAGCATTATACAAATACGGACGTAATGAAAATACTGATATTATTTTAGAGTGTTAAATTTTTTATGATGATTTTAGCATAATGAAAATACGGATATTATTTTTGAGCCTTTAATATTTGTCTACCTTTAAAATTATATCTTAGGCGCTGTATTAGCGCTCCCTGTTTTGAAACCTCACAGCTCCCATGTTTCTCGCTTTTTGAAAAAAGGGAGCTTTTTTTGTATTAGCGCTCCAGTTCGTCACAGTGCCACTGCACCCATATTTTTTATGGGACGTGGCAAGCCGAGCATTTTACTTCCTCCGAACGGCAAAATATGCCATTTTACTTCCTCCGAACGGCAAAATATGCGATGATGTGACGTACGAGTGGTGACGGGTGCGAGATGATGCGACGAACGGGTGGTGATGGGTGAAAAATAAGCTCCCCAAACGCAAGGTGACGGACGGACGAGTGGTGATGGCTAGAAAATTCGCTCCCCAAATTTGGGGTTAGGCCTCTCTCCAGCTTGCTGAAAACGGGGAGCTGGAGAGAGGCCACCCCGATTTTTCGAAACACGTCAGATCGGGGGAATGTGTGAAAATTCGAAATCGGGGAGGTTATTTTACGGGAAGCATCATTAATGATCGTCCTAAGTGGAAAAAATGTGCAAAAACAAAAAAAACGTGCACATAATCGAGCGCTAATACAGCCCCTTAGTGAATAGCTTAACCCTCCAATGGAGTTTCCCCTTAAAGTACCTTAACTTGTGCAAGATCCTGCACAAGTTGTTTTTACAACTTGTGCAGGATCTTGCATAAGTTAAGGTATTTAAGGTGTTAAAGCGCGAAAGGATGACACATAATTTTTCAGTATCAGGATTCCACACTTGTGATTTGGAAGGCGATGGGATGTTCTCAGGCTCCTGTGATGTACAAGAGATAGGAGATAAGAGTGAGCTATACTCTTATATACTACATCTAACACCCCCCCACAATCCAATGTCTTTGAAAAAAGGGATTGGATTGGACTAGTGCAGAACAGGTAGCAATGCGGGCCCATGGATATGTCTGTAAATTGCATTTAGCCGCTGCAGCAGCGTAATCACTTATACAGAGATCACCGAGGTCGTATTCCTGTGGTATACTAGGAGTTGGTGTTATAGTGTAGGTGGAATAACATGGTGAGTATAGCGGAGGTATATGCCCCATGATGTAGTCAACGTGGCGATAAAATAGTGTGCGATCCAGAACCTTTGTCATATGATCAGCCAAGTTGATGGACGTATGAATGCGTTCAAGTACCATAAGATCGTGTTCAACCCAGTCAGCCAAGGCAAAATATCGGATGTCCATATGGCGTGTGCGCGCAGTTGGTTTCTGGGCATTCGCCATAGCTGTACATGCGTCATTGTCTTCATAAAGGATGGTGGCAGCTTGCTGCGGGATTCCAAGATCCCACAAAATACTTCGTATAAATAAGATCATTTTACCGGTATCGCAAGCCGCCATAAATTCCGCCTCTGTCGACGAAAGTGCCACCGTCGGTTGCAGTTTTGTCTTATACGCAATGGTACCTCCCGCCAGTTGTACTATGATCCCTGTAAAGGACCGTCTCGTCTTAGTGCACGTGGCCCAATCGGAGTCCGTATAAGCATGTAATTGGAGGCAGTCATGGTCGGGACGGTGGACATCGGGTGGCAGGGGTCCGTGCAGGGAGGTGGCACATAGGGGTACTGGTTGCTCTGGTAGGTCCATGCGTGGGGTGGCCCGCCAGAAATATATACCATCTTTCCTTGTTGCGACGAGGTATTTGATGGCATGTTTTACCGCTTGAAAATGAATTTCAGCTGGATTAGCACTATGTTGTGCACATTTGACAGTGACGGTGGAGATATCCAGGCGGCACGTTACCATTGCGTAAATCAGTTCACCGACGCCATTCCTGTAACCAAAATGAAACCGTGTTTGTAGTGTGGCGAGGGTTTTGGGGTCGTTGTCGCCTACTGCTTGATGGAAGGTCTTCATGAAGGTTTCATGGGTTGGGATGGGTAAGGGTCTTTCTGCCATCAGCGGAATCTCCTTATGCCACAATTCGAGGTATTTTGCACCCATTTTCTCGATGTAGGTCTCCGCCGAGATTTTGATGTAGGTTCGCGCTTGTTGAACATCGATCCCATTGAATAAGGATACTAATCCCTGTCTTTTAATTGGCATGGATAGATGGTCGTCTAGGGCATCGTAGAACATGTGTGCCAGTTCAATTGAAGGTGCTGCAAATTCGAAATCATCGACTTGGCGTTTGAAATAACACTTTTCACCCTGCCACAAGCCCGTGTATAGACATGGTTCATGTGTTGTTGGCGCGAATTTGTGAGTTTTTATCATTTGATCACACCACTTTTCCCACAGTCTCGGCGATTCCGGGTGTCCTTGCATGGCTCGCAGTACTGGGATGACATATCCGTCTGGGATTGGTTCACGACCCTGATGGATCCACCACTCACTGAAGGCTCTATCTGGTTGAATGTAAAAGCCTTGTTTCGGGGCAGGTGCTTCGCTAAATGCGTTGCATACATCCGCGCCAAAATTAGCAGGTTTTCAGCAGCAGATACCGCATAAAACATTCTTGACGCCGTGTGATCTACACAGTTCGCATATGTGTAGTCCAGTAACCGAACTTTACCACCTCTCGTCGACCCATCACAAGCACATCTCGCTTTCTTCCGTTTGTCGAGATCTTTGATATTATACGTCCATACGAGATGGAAGACGTTCGATCTATCCTGTACTTTCGTAGGTGAGCCAAACATGAATTGTTGTTGGTATTGATCTAGTTGAAGGAATTCGGACTGTTGCCATTCATTCCAATCGGGTTGCTTGAGGAGCTTACCCCGTGTGAGTTTCGAAAACATATAATTGTAAACACCACCACTCGCCACCATCGGGACAGGTTGTTTAGTCATGAAATTTTCATTGAGGAAAAAACGAGTGTTGAGTTGGTCAATGTTTATCTGTGGGATCCCATCATGAGTTAGACCATCTTTGATTTCAGCATGAGCAAGAAGTAAGTCACAAAACTGATAGCCCTGTGCGTGAGCTCCGTGGAGGGCTTGTTTTACATCGCTGATGGTTTGGATTGGTGACTGTCCTACTTGAATGAGCCACGCGCCTTTGATTCTTGAGCGCCAACGAGGGAGACGTGCTGCTGGTGTGGATGGATCCATCGTCATGACAAATACACGTTGGTCTTCTTCGATTAGTCGGAGTCCCGCTGTTGGGTGGTCGTTCGGATGCCATCTTCGCATGTCCAATTTTTCTGTAAAGGCATCGTGGTATGGGTGTGGTGAGAGGTAAATTTGTTGGAATACCTCTGATGCGGTTTCTCCTCCAATAGTTAAGAAGTCAATTGCGTGGTCTTCCTGTGTGCGTTCCAACTTGGCTGCACTCGCGGCATATGGTATTTCCTGCGGAGCTGGGCTGATGCGAAATGGCAATGGGCACAGTAATGCTTTTGGAGGAAGTTTGTGGATCTTCTCTTGTGATAACAGTGGGTAAGGCGCTGGGTTTGGTGTAGGTGTTGGCATTTCTGTCATCGTGTCATCATGTTCCATCCCCATGTCGTACAATAATTGTGCTGCTGGTGGGCGCTTCGGGTGGAGATACCATGCTTCATCGAAGACCGCATGATGGGACGCCTTGACGACACCTGATTGCACATCGATGTATCGGATGTTGTCATCGGTGGCGGTATATCCGATGAAGATTCCCGTAAAATCGTGCCTGTTTAGTTTTGACTTTCTTTTACCTGTCACTTTGACACACACTCTGGAGCCAAATACTTTTAGAGAACTCAGATCCGGCTTGGTATCCCACCATGCTTCGTATGGTGTTCGTCCAATGGCACTGTGTGGGCGTCGATTCATTAGATATACCGCATGAACGGCGGCCGCGGACCAATACTGTGCGGTAAGGTCAGCCCCATATAGCAATGTGCGAGTAATTGTTGCTATTGTTTCATTGTAACGCTCTGCCTGTCCATTTTGAGATGGACTGTCCGCACCAGTGGGTTCAACCACGTAACGATGTTCTTTCAGAACCATAGTCCGCCACTCCGTGCATCTAGCGAGTTCCCCGCCTTGATCAACTCGAATGAGTCCACCATCCTCGTGTCCGTACTTGCTTAAGAATAATCTAATGATTTCCACTGGTGGCTTCTTGGATTTTGTGGGGAAGATCCAAGTATACCTCGTAGTTTTGTCTACTACGAGGAGGTATGACGTGAAACCATCAAACGATTCTACAATCCGATCTGTTTTAACTTTGGTTGACCGAAATCTTCCGTGGATGCCCGCAGGAATCCGAAATCCATATGGAATTGTTGACCCCTTTTGCTGATCGAAATTGGATTTCGTCCAGCTGGTTGTTTGCGTACTCGTGCTTGCTCCTTGAAATCTATGTAACGAAATGGATGAAACTCAAATTGCTGCGGGAGTCCAATGGCGTGCAGTGGCAGGGCCTTTAGCTGTGTCTCATGACATGCTCCCATTCTCAGTGACCACGTTTCCGATTCTAAAATTTTTGCTTTGGACGTGGGGTGGTAGCGCATTGTTCGTGGAACACCCTTTTTTGTACTGCGTTCTTCCATCTTCAGCGATGTAGCAGTGGTGTCCATGCATCGTTGGATTACCGGGGCAGTTTCCAATGAATCACCTGTCCATTCGGAGTCCGATGTCTGATAAATGTCATAGCTAATGGAGTTACAGTAGTATAAACCATTTTGCTGATGAAGCGTTATCTGACGCGTCTCTGTGGGCCCTTGGAAGGTGAGGATACCTGGCCTGCCCAATCGACTACCACTTTGCGTCCATTTGGTGAATTGCCGAGAGTTGTCCAAAATTGCCTGTGGCGATATGATCGTATCAGATGCGCACGGATTGTAGAAACATTGGGTTGTTATACTGTATCCATCATCACATTCTATCGATAAGTCTCCGATGTACTTGCACTGTGCCATTTCCACGAAGCTACCGTCCCGTTCAAGAGCCATACCAATCTGTACAGGTGGGTTCAACTCTGACACATTGTCCAATAACTGCCAGTTGTTCGTCATACAACAATTGGCTCCTGAGTCTGCCATTTTCCCTTTCATTCTGGCCGCGAAAGCGTGTGCGATGCGTGTATGTCCATACTCGCCGACATCCGCCACGATGATTGGCGCAAGGATTGATGTTGGGGTTACGCTGTCGTCCGTAGAGGGCTGTACGTCCGGCTGGTGTACTGCTTGTACTAACTCTTTGAGGTGATGAGTGCGGTTGATTACCGATGGAAGTGTCTTGGATGTTGAAGTTTGGAGTAGTAAGTTTGCCGCGAGTCGAACCGTCCCTGGTTGGTCGTCACATCGTGGGAAGTCTGTAACTGCCGTTGGGGATACTGGTCGGAGTTGATCAAGTATGCATCCCGGAGGTATGTCCACGTTGTCCTCATTGTGGATTGAACTTACAGCACACGTGTTTGCTGGTCGCGGGGAGTTGTGCCTGTTGAGTTCGTCATCAATACTATCCGAGTCGCATTCATTATTTTGGTGGAGAGAGCTTTGGTGTACATTTCGAGGTGTGGACCTGTCATTACGTACACTGTGCACTAACTTGCTGGCATTCCATTTCGGACTGGTGCAATCGCGCCGTCACTCCTGCGCTATTTCTTGATCGCTGTCATCCTCAGTGAAGAACTCCCAATCAATCTGTTCATCAATCTCATCGATGTCTTTTAAGTACCTATCCATATAGGTATGGAGGACCTGGAGTGGTCGCGCTTGTGACACTTCCTCACTGCTAGGGCATTTGAGCGCGTCTTCGTTGCGACGAAACCAATTTTCCGCCGTTTGTTTCATTGCGTCGGCATTGCCCGACTCTTTCATATACTTTCGTATAAGGATAGCCATCGCCAGTGTATCACACTGGGTGGCTGCATGACCCGTTCTTCCGCATGCATGGCATTTAATGTAGGGGTCGTAAGCCCGCCGACGTCGTGGATTATTCTTTGCCCGTTGTGGCTCCGGTGTTGGTCGCGTGGCCCCTCGTACCGGGTCTCTCGTGTTGCGATACGCCTGATTGATTTGATGTCTATGTGGCGTATATCCCTGAACGTACCGATTCAATTCATTCGTAAGCGTGGAGAGTGATGCCTTTTTGGTGGTGTCCGTAGCTACCGATGGTTGGATTGTCTGTGGGATTTCCTCGCAGTGCCCTCGCTGCGGACCACCTTTGTACTCACATTGGTTGGTTTTGTGCACCTGCACCATCCGTGTGTTGTACCTTTGCGCTGTATCGTACTCCTCATCCGAGGCATCTGCATTGGAATCAGCTATGAACGTTGCCATATTCCCGATTTCGAAACGGGCCGGGAGAGGTGCTGTGGCAGGTCGCTCCATTATAGCTGTCTTCAATAACAGGGCAGCTGCCCTGTATGTCACCCCTCCTTCCTTCTTGACTGCTTCCAGGAATTTAATAGCAGCTTTGCGCGGTTCCACTTTTTCACCCTTTTTATCGTATAATTGCATAATAACATTGAATTGTCCAGCGTAATCGAAAATATTGCGACAGTTGCCAAACGTCGGCCACTTAATGTCCACCATGTGTGGCTTGAATGGGTCCACGTATAGTTCGAGTAAGATGTGTAACATCTCATAGCCATTTGGGGGGACTCGGTTCTTGGCGTTCAAAAGGAGTTGGTCGAGGCGACCCATCTTGTCGACATTATGTGGTATGAGATGCCCATATAATACCTTCGCCAATGCCTGTCCCATACGGTCGTACTTCATTTCGCCAACTCCGGGCAAACACATACCGACAATCCCAAATTTGACCTCAATCATCGAAAATGGCATGACTGCTATATTATAGCTGTCGATGAGGTCGTGAAACTGCGCCACGAAGTCAATTACATCTGACTGTCTCGTGGAGGCCAATGGGGTGAACAGGTTGATGTCCTGTAGGAGTTGTTTTTGGTTAGGGCCGACGATTTTTCCACGAAGTGGTCATGTGCCAATTGGCCATCAACGTCTGATGTTCTGTATGAAATGCTTTGTACGCCTTCTTCGGGTCAGTAAATCCGATCCGTGCCAGGTCGCTGATAAGCAGAGTATCGACACCATCAAGGCCCATCAGGTAGGCATCATCTTTCGTAAATGCCGTTTCCATTTCTTCATCGAATTCATACTGAAGGTTCTGATTACGGGCAAAGCCTTTTGACGTGCAGTCCTGGAACTTCCATTTAGACCGTTCTTCTTCATTGGTTGCTGGTACCCTTTCTTCGATTATGAGGTGGGGATACGCTTGCCGGAGTTGCGCAGGAGACATCAAGCCGGTGGCCGTACCGTGATCGATCGTGTCCTGGGGTGGTTTTGGCGCAGGCGGAGGTGGCACATGGATGCGATGGTCTTCTTGATTCGGCTCCTCCTGGGTTAAGTCGTTCTGGCTTGTGAGATTTGGTACCTGTGCCCCAGGGATTTCATTGATATTCACATTCTTCCATCGAGTGGTGTTGTTAGTATCATGGTACCTTGCATTGACTGTCGGTCGTGGAGTGTTGTAGGGGTTCCTCGCGTGTTGGTGTTCCTTCTGGAGACGCTCCGTGGCCGGTGTGGTGGGTTGTAGCCCTGTGGGTGCTTGTTCTGCAGGTGGGTCAACACTCTGCCTACTCACTCCTCCTTGACTTTCCGTCGACGTGATGTGAACTTGTGTCGGGATTCCTGTCGTTGGATTGATAGGTGGAGGTGTAGTTACCTTCTGTGTGGCGCCTGCCTGTTGAACCACAATCCTTTCGAGTGCCTCTTGTTGTCGTGTCCCACATTCCAACAACGCCTCCTGTTGTATTTTGGCTGCTTCTTCGATGAAGTCTTTTATTTCACTAGTGTATTGTTCCCCCGTATGCCGAAGGTTATCACTGACTGCAGCCGTACGTTCCTCAAACGTGTCCCACAAAGTCGCCATCGACTGTTTTACCACTTCTGCGAATTTGTTTTCCCATTGGTTATCCAGATTCTTGAGTGCTGCTTTGATCTCCTCTTCAGCTGCTCGATGTACGTTGCTATCTGCCTCCAAAGCTTGTGTTTGCTCCACAATGCGGTCATCTAGGTCCTTCCACTGGCGTTTCCAGTATGCATGTGCCTGGACTAAATCATTTTCAAGTTTAGTGAGTTGTTTCTGGGCTGCTTTCAACTTCGTGTTAGCCTCCCGGAGTTGTGGACCGAGAGTGTTCACCGTTTTCCACTGTGCTCTTGATTGATTAATATCTGCGAGTAGACGTTGTGTGTCCTTTCTTGCGTCATCCAACTCCGATTGACGTGCTTCGACTGAGTGCATTAGTGTATTAACGTGCCCGATTTTGTCCAACGTCTGTTGGTTTTGGGCCATGATCACTTCCCATCCCTCAAGTTTACTCGTCTGCTCGTTGATTGTCATCTCGATTTTGTTGTGATATTGACGAGTCTCCTGCATCATCAAATTGTATTTAGTCCTCGCTTCTTGCACATAACTAACCATCTCATTGGCTTTCTCTTTAACCTTGATGACTTCTTGCATATTGGACATGATGTCTTCTTTAGCCATCATATAGTCCGCATGTGTCTCGGTCCTATCCTTTTCCCACTGCGCATACTTGACATTTATCTTCTCCTCGAGGTCCCTTGCCATTTCCTCCTTGAGTCGTTGCAATTCATCATGTATGGAGTCCATTCGTGCGTCTTGTTCCTGATTGGAAGCCCTGAATGTCCTCTCTAATCTATCTTCCCACGATGCAAAGCGCTCCATTGTGCGTGCTTCCATGCGTTGCATACGTTCGTTGGATTCTTGGATGAGTTCCCTTGTTTGGGTGTCTTTTGTCTCCATACGTTGATGTGATAGTACCAAGAGTGCTTTTAGTTCGCCCAGCGTTGTGGTGTCGGGTTCCTTTTCTGTTGTTGTTGGCGGGGACAAGAGTTCCGGGCTGTGTGCTCGTGCGTCCTCGTCTAGTGCTTGTTGCCACTGTAGTTCATTCCTGTTCATGTCCGGCATCACAGGGTCCGCTTCACAATCGGAGCGTTCGTCCTCCTCAGCTTTGTCCCTGAGCTGTTTAAATTGCTCCCATGCGGTCGTTGTGTTGCCTTCCTCTTGTGCATTCGCTTCCAACCACGCACGCATCGGGGCGTCGACGTTCTCGATGAATTCGTCAAGAGTCATGTCGTCGGGGCGTCGATTTTTCGATCCCGTTGTGGCTACGTTGGCGGCGGCGGTGTCCCCGGCGCCGGTGGCATCGGCCTCAGCCTCGAGGGTGGGTGTATTTGTTGGGGAGGGTGTTTTGCGAGGCTGCTCTAAACCCTCCTGCATTTTGTGTGTAGGTTTGTGGGGCTGGTCGATCTCCGCGGCCCCGCGGGAGGCTTCCGATCTGCCATCCCACTGAGTCCAATACGTTTCCTCTGCGCTTGGATTTGGTTGCTCCGTTGTTGTTTATCTTCGCGATTCTGCGTTGAAGGGTCTCGTAACCTCTCAGGCTCCTGTGATGTACAAGAGATAGGAGATAAGAGTGAGCTATACTCTTATATACTACATCTAACAGATGTTCGTTAGCACAAACAGGCGCACTATCCCCCGAGACTGCCAAAAACACTTGGGAAATGGAGGGAATGTTAGGCGGTACAAACCGGCCAACATGCATAGGAATCGACAAATATGATTTGCCGTCGTCTGATGGCTGTATGATCGTAAATATGTTCTTGATAGAAGAACATAGTGAATCAGGGTCATTTCAGTTAACTTGGCGCGCGAAGCGCGCGAGGCGCTCGCGCCCATTTGCAACTACAATTTAATTAATAATTAAGCGCAGACAAGCCACGTTATTTTCAAAGTATGTCTTCCTCTGTCTCTACGAATCGCATTCTCTCTAGCTTGCTACAAAAAATCTTGCAGCGGCTGCTGGTAATAATAATTAAGCGCAGTCAAGCCACGTTATTTTCAAAGTATCAATGTCTTCCTGTGTCTCTACGAATCGCATTCTCTCTAGCTTGCTACAAAAAATCTTACAGCGGCTGCTGGTAATGGTATCTACACCCTGAAACAGACCTTGAATGGGTTTTCCAAGAGTCCTAGGAAAATTATGAAAATGACATGTATCATGTGAGGAGCATGTGAGGTCATGGGCTGGTCATGGGGAGCCGCAATCTCGTTTTTTTCGCTGCTGTGTTCACGGGGATTCAAAGAGTTCAAAGAGACAGTTGCAAATACAATAAATACAATACCCACCAAGGACAAATCTCAAAATGTTTTATGCTCCAGACCTGAAATCTTCGGAAGTGCGATCTCAGTATGTAGTGCCTCTTCTCAATGAGCTACTGGAGAAAACAGGTGTTGTAAATGTGGTTTCCAAAATAGAGAATCTGTCAATGAGAGAGCAATCCTTCTCTTCAACAATAACTGGAACTTTGTTCGATGACATAGTGACGTCGGAAATGGAGTTCGTTAAAGCACAAGTATTTGTTAACAGAAATGGCGGCGCAAATACAAGATGTTATTCTGAGGTGAGCTATGAACTGAACATGTGTTCACTTGAATTTCCTTTGGTTTACGATTCGTTTCTCGTTTTCAGATAATTGAAGAGGTATCTTCCGTCTCAGGCTATATGACTCCTCAAGAAATATCTCTCGTCACAGCAATATCTACATCTTGCTTATTATCCTACCTAATCCCCCAATGTAATTCTAGTGGATTCCTTCGCTCATATTTTGCAACAACATTTCAATCTTTGGATGAACGGCTAGAATCTGCAATAGCTTCAAACCACAACAACGCATCCGGGGGAGTTTTTCCTTATTCTGGACCGAGAATGAAATGTTTGGTCGATCAATATGATGTATTTACTTCAGTTCCATTTTACAGATTCCTTGAACAAGGACTGGGCGCTTTCCTAGCGTCAGGGAGAGCATTCACTTTGTTGTGCGATGAAAGCACAGGACGAGAGTCGATGCGCAATGTCTCATTGTGTGCTGGAACCGACTTGCTTCAATTGTTGGGAATGTCAATATGTCCTAATGTAGCTATTGAAGGAATATTGCAGGCTCTTGGTGAAGGAGATGTTCATGAAAAGGAAAGCGAGGCAAAGTTACTAGCAAGCTCGACGATACCATATTCATTTCAACTCTCATACGAAGATAGATTACGATTGGTAGGTTTGTGCGCGAATGATTTGGTCGTTCCAGAACATGTCGGGGAAGATGGGCGGTCTGAAATAGTAGTCGACGACGGCACACCAAAGTCTAGAAGCATGGAAAAACGAATGTTTTACGCTGCGACACAGCAGTTGAGAGATTCCCTTTTTCGATTCGCATCATGCAACGCTCAATCAGAAAAAGATGCATGCCTTGCATACAAAGCGTTGGTGAATATTGTTGTTCAAGAGGGAAAGCTGTGCACTATTCAGTTGGAATTTAAGCGTCTTCTTGACGTGTTACTGACATCAAAGTCACCAGTCATCGCGCAAGCAATATCAGAATGTTTATCTGATCTCATCGCAAGATACAACGGAAGTAGATATTATGCAGATGGTTTATTCACGAGGGATTGCCTAATTTTATTAGGAACATATATTCATGAACGGGTACTCTCCGGCACTGAAGGAAACACATTTCAGAAAGCACCACAAATCCAGGCAAAGCGTCAGCAGACAGTTGTCTGCAAAACATTCCATTTTGTGGCGCTACTGAAAGTAGCAAAAACTTTGTTTTATTTTCTTCTTGATGTGGATACAATTAAGAAAATGGAGGGCGACTTGCACAATCAAGAAACTGTATATGACTGGAAGATCGAGCACGAAGCCAAGTTTCAACTTCTCCATGATGCCTCCCGCTTGCTGTGTTTTCCACATGACATTTCAGTTATTGACGCTGCAGGTGACCTCCTCGCGCTTGCTTTCGCGTACGACCCGTCGTATCTTTGTGACATCGCCAACATCAAAGAATTATTTGTATGCACAAAAAAAGCCCTTGAAAATTGGGGTTCAAAGGATCGAAATGATGCCGCGACAACATGTAAAAGAGGTGTTGTTGTCGATTCTTTGAAAGGCGTGATTTACATCGTCTCACGGCGGTCTGAAACATACGCTTTTAATTTATTATCATATGGAGTCAAAGCAAAATCGTATGACCAATCTTTCTGGCATATGGCATCTATCATTGCGTCTGTTCAACCCCGCATTGCATCGACGGTACTGGTTGATTTAAAGACCGCTGGCACTGATGTTGATGCTGAAGTAGTAATGCAACAAGTACTTACACATCTTTCAAGCTCCATGATACGAAACAGAGATCAATCCTCGTTTGGCTTCATTAAAAGTTTGCTTCCAGCAATAAAAGATGCTCATACCAACAATTGGTTCTTATATCGGCTTGTTAGGCACTGTTTCATTACAGGAAACTTTGGTATGGCAGGTCAAATTTTAGATGAACACTTGATTCGGTGTTGCTCACAGCAAACCAGCTTTCTTTGGCTCACCTGTCTTTCTAGACTGGCAGCAGGAGAGCATCTGTTGAGAGCCAATGGAAATTCAGCGATTCCTGAATCCTTGGAGAAAATTATTTCTTGCCGATCTGCCATAGCTTCTTTGGCGGCACCTAGTTACAAAACTCACAAAGAACATAAATTTGGTGACCTTGGGCTCTTTAATTTTCAACTGGAAGTCCTGAAGGCAAGAATAGATTACCTACACCTTGTTAAGACCACCAAATTCACCTGCTCAGAATTCATGCAGACATCAGATTATTTCAAAGGTGAAACGAGATCAAAGCTTCATTTAAAGAATCTCCCAAATTGTTTCATGTTGCTATCTTTGCGGTATACTAAAATATATCGCCTGTATGGTCTTCATATATGCCAGCAATCTCGCTCTTCGTTGCGTGGCTTGATATCTATGTGTCGCATACTTGGTGAATTAATTGATTTGGTGCTCTTGAAAAAGGGTCGAGATAACCCAGAGCAAGATACAAGGAAACGTTATTGTCCTATTGGAGATAGGAGTCATCCTATGGGTATTCTCCTTTCACGAATACATTCTGAAGCACTACCTAAAATGAAACCTACCGAAGTCAAAGACTCCGCGAATGTAGCCGAACCAGAGCTGCTGGATATGGTTGATGCGATATTGAAATGCCAATCGCCTTTTCCCAAATCATTCTTCCTTTTAAAACCGATACCGTTGGTTTATGCCCAACTCCGATGGCGTTGCCCAATGGTGAGGTCGACAATGTCGTCTAAGGGGCAAGAGATGATTGATGTTACTCCCGGCATTCCTATCAAACTGATGGCCAGTGGTATCATCCCTGTCTCTTTTGTCGAATCGACCACGGTATCATTTTCTCAGGTCATTGCATGGTCATCTGTGAGCTACAAAGGACCCTTGGATGATGATGATCTAGAAGATACAAATGGAAATGAGAGTCACGATGATGTTGATTCTTCTTCTGCATACAACACTACAACAGATCCTGTCACCAGCTGTCTTTTACCCGAAGGGAAGTTCATTTTGTACATCGAATTTGAGCCCATCATTGTGGTGGGATACCATAAAGTTGTTGTTCAACTTGGCTGTCGTGATATCTGTTGTGGTGAATGGCTATTGCCAACAATGAATAATTTGGAGTTAGTTTTGCGTGTCATTGATGGATGAATCATATGAATAGGAGTCTTCGAACACATATTGGAGCATTTGCTTTTGGTTGGCCAATTGCGGTCGCATTAAATGTTAAGGAACAAAATCACATTTTTGGACGTTTCTCCCGAATCATAATCTCGAGCAGCTATGTGAGATATTCTAGTGGCTCTTATTTCACAACTCATAATCGCGATCCTTCACCACTTTCAAGACACGAAAAGCTAGGATTTGAACAAAGCAGACTCACATTCAATATATTGCCAGTGGTATCAAAACTTGAACAACCTCGTATTTATATTTCATATCATGATTTACAGTAATCTCTCTCAGGGAGAGAGCAAAGGACCGATGCTTGCAAAAGTATCTCAGGAAATAAGGAAAGGAAAAAAGTTCTCACAGATTGAAACTTATGCCGAATCTGTCAAGTGCGTTGGCTTAACAGCACGCACTTTCACATACACTAGTCTGTATGCCATGCTCATTTTAGCGTTAGTTCTATTTCTAGGATGTTTCGACGTGATGAACATTGGCTGGCACAATTCTGGAAGGAGAATTTGCAATAGTATATGTTGGATCCCATTAGGGCATCGTCCCAGTTCTAGAACTGGACGAAAAAATTCTTCCTGTTCTAGAACTGGACGTTTTTCTCCCCGTTGAGGCACTTTACCTTGAAATCGTTTGGTGGTGCCCCAACGGGGATCAATTCTGATCGAGGTAGGGATAATTACTATGTCAAATTTTTTCGAGGTACATTATTAGGAGATTATTAGGTTACCACTTCATTGGACGAATTTTACGCACTAGCGTGATCAACCAGTATCACAACTACGTACGGTAGTAGTACCAAAATGGGGACATTTTAATCGCCCCATTAGGGTACCAGTGCCCCGATGGGACTAATCAGTCGTCCCGATTAAGGCACTGATGCCCCAATGGGACTGGTGCCCCAATGGGGGTTTGAGCATCAGTCCCAGTTCTAGAACTGGGCGCCCAGTTCTAGAACTGGAATTTTATCACGGTCCCAGTTCTCGAACTGGGGTGTCCAGTTCTCGAACTGGGGTGTCCAGTTCTAGAACTGGGCACCCCAACAAGGCACGGTGCCACAACGGGGAGAAAAACGTCAAGTTCTAGAACTGGACGAATTTTTTCATCCAGTTCTAGAACTGGGATGGTGCCCTAATGGGATCCAACATATACAAGTTAAAAGCCCCCCCAAGTGAATGAAGCAGCAACTCTCGAACGGAACGGAACTTGAATTCTAAGACTATTGATTGTATCAGCAAGTAGACACAGGTAAACTATGACTCTTGCGACTATACCATTGTGTGTTGTTGTTGTTTTGAACAGTGGAGGGAAAACCAACAGCTTTTACAGCAAATTGAGGCACAGTTAACGGCAGTGTTTGTATGAGAACTGGTTCTCGACCCACAATAGATTGGGGATTCATAGACTACAGGGATTCAAAGGGCATGGCTTTTTGTCTGCATGCATTGGCTCTCATTGTTAACACAGGAACTGCACTTTGCAACATGTATAAAGTAAAGCAACTCAAGATGACAGAACATTATAATATATGCAATAATAATGTTTACAAACTGAGGCTGTGGAAAAATCCTTACTGACATATGTTAACAGTAATTGTACTTAAGTCTGAAGGTTACACTTAAAGTGTTGGAATAACAAACAATGCCATTTTACATTTACATCATAGTAGAATCAAATGCTCATCTGTAATCAGTATTACTTTAGTGTGGGTCTCCATTTTTGATGGAGAGCTGTACAAGAACAGCAACAGCACAAAAAACATACCCATGTTGGGTAATGTCATGGCGATACACCGATTGCAAAATTTTGTATGCCTTCAACCTCGAGTTGATTGTTTCATGCCTCTCCTGCACTCTCTTCTAAAAAGCATCAGCCTCAGAAGGACGGCTCAACACTGCGTTTGGTACCTTAGCTCTGAATGGGCTCTCTCCGATGTACCCATCATCAGCCTCAACTGTTTCAAAATCATCCAGACAACTCAACAAGCAGGTGCGGAAATCTTTGACATAAGGGTACTTGTCGCAAGGAAATGGACCACTGATCCACTTCATTTCTTCGGTGAGAATCCCAACAACAACCTCATACCGAAGACCAGACTTAAAAGCAAATTTGTGGGAAGCAAAATTTGTGCCATTTTGTGGCACTTTACAGTCGGTGCAGTCCACACTCAAATGGGTGTCATCATTGATGTTGACCCTCCTGTCGTCAAAATTGATCCGACAAAAAGGATATAATATTAGAAATATTATACCATGCAATCAAACAAATATAAAGGAACTCACCACTTCAGCTTCCAAATCAGCCAATGAGTAAATCAGGGGCCAGAGGTACTTTTTCCAGGTCTTGGGGTCAACAGCACCAGCATCCGCTGCCCCAGCTGCAGCACATGCCCCCTGAGTGAGGGGGTAGCACTTCAAGAAGTACACAGCCCACAACATGTGGGAGACCTCACTGCCCTCATCAAGCTTGTCGTGCTTATTAGGGGGCAGTTATATGGAACCCCGTGACTTTGTCAAATGAAACCAAATTAGTTAGGTGTTTCGTCTGACGAAACAGATCGGGGATATGTTGAAATACAGAATTGAATATAAGATAAAAGGTATCCCATTTTGCTTCCAATCTGACTGGAGATCCTTTTTACTAAACATATGAAAGAACATTTAGTATCTATATGTTTGAAATTATCCATCATCATTCAGTTGAGCTAAGGCTATGCAGAAAAATTTATCTTGTCCTACTCTCTTGTACAGGGTTCGATTTCTCCTTTTCTCACTTTCTTATTTTGTGGCTTTGTGTTACGAAATCTTGATTACTAATGTAAGCATGTGAATTAATTTTTATTTCTCTAAGACTTTTTGCTGATTTTGTCTGACGAAATGTGTTTTCTCCTCGTAAAATTTGAATCTGTTTTTAAATCTAGTGGATACCCTTTCTTGAAAATGGTGTCAGTTGGACACCTAACTGACACCTAACTGACAAAACTACTTCGTCTGATGAAACCACTTTGTGTAGTCTGACAAAGTCATGGGGTTCCATATAACTGCCCCCTTCCGAGCATTGATGGCTGTGTGGACACTGGTTGCCAAAATATTTGCTGAAGCATCAATCTTCCGTCGCGTTGGAACACAGCTTCTGTCCACTCCAGTTTTGGACTTCCTTACCAAGGCGGTAGACGTCCTCAATTGTGGTGAGGTCACAACATCGTTTGGCTCATGGCTCATGGCTCATGGCTCATGGCTCATGGCTCATAGCTCATGGCTCATCGTTCACGATGGCAAGGGGAAGAGAGCACAAAGAAAGCAGCCCAGATAAGGGTGACAGGGCAGAGGTTGGGTGCTAGGGTATTTTATATTTATGGTCGATTATGGTCACTTTCGGCAAATGGTCACCAAAAAAACGGCCTATATAATATATTTTATGAACATTTGGAGAACACAAAGAAGATTTTAAACATTTTGAGTCTTAAAATGCACCAGTATCTTGTATAAATGTCCGTATACATTAAAACGGTTATATAAATTGAAATTGCTATATCTACAGTATATCGAGTTTTAGGAAACTTACAATTTTTAAATGAATCGACAAATATTCATATCATTCTTTTATATTAATGGCTGAATATATATCATTATTTTATATTAATGGCTGTATATCACAGCCGGCATAAAGCAACACACACACACCAAAAAACACGCGGTCTAATATATAACCGCGTTATATATTAACTCCACATCCCGCATCCCTCACGTTGTCCATCCAGTTTGACGCTTGTTTCTATACATAATTGTCGTCGAGCCCTCTACCCGATTTCAAACACAACCATGGCGACGGACGATGGGATGACGAGGAGCACGTCCAACGAGTGGGCCTTCGTTACTAATCACATTGAAGGCAGCGGCGCCGACAGCGACGGGAACTTCAGGGACGACACCATGATGTGCTTTTCCAAGCACGGAACACTTGCGCTGACTTTCCACGCCAGATTCATGAGCGGGATAGTCTGCGCAAAGTGCTTCCAGTTCTTGAAGCCAGGAAGCTACGCTATCCACAGCACCAAGTGTGACAAGGATCCCGCCCCATCCGCAAAGGCCATCAAGGACTGGTCCGATTCGGACAGCAAGTGGGCTGAGTTGAAGCGGAACTATTCACCGCAATTCTCTGACAAGACAGTGATTAAAATGGCCGACCGCAACGGCGTCGGAGCTTACGTTGTCCACCCGCGTTTTTACCTGGGGAAGACCTCCTCGACAATGAAAATCAAGGCGATGTGCATCACCGACGGATGCACACACGTATGCGCATTTAACGCACTTCAGCGTCACATCAAGAAGGCGCACATGAGTGCGACTTATCTTCTGTACAACCTTGATATTGTGGAGGCCCCGACGGTCAACGATGTCGATGACGACGAGGACGGCGTAGAGAGAGAGGAATCAGTGGCAGACACGGAGGATGATGGTGATGAGGAAGCGGCGGCAAGCACAGAGAAAGAGGGAGATGGGGAGGAAAAAGACGGAATGGGGATGATAACAACACGTTTGGGGAAGTAGCGGCGAGGGAAGAGGAGGGGAGCAAAAGGAGGAGGAGAAGCTTGCAGCGGAAGAGACGCCAGGATACTCCCAGGATGCGGAGTGCGAGACATTTGTGAAGGAAGATGGCCCTTCGGACGACGACACAGCGGAGGAGAACCATGAGGAGGAGGTGGGGCAGGGAAGCAAAGGAAACAACAAACCGGGAGGGAACCAGAACAATGCTCCTCCTGTTAGGAAAAGCTCACGCGCAAGCGCAGAGCACCCGCGAGGTACTAAAGGACGGGTTTAGACACGTCCGTATTGGTTTTAATTGTTAATTGTTTGTCGCGCAATCGAGTGTTTTAAATTAAATCATGTTATATTTATAACGCATTGTGGTAGTAGCATGCAGTTTCAGCAGTGGCGACCCCTTTTCATCAAAATTGTTATATAAAAAACGTTGATATATATAGGCACGCAGTTGAAGCAGTGGCGACGCCCTTTCATCATAATTGTTATATATATAACATTGATATATATAGGCATATAAATATGTATTGGGCGGAGGGATCATTTGCACACACACGTGTTGTGTATATACCACTGTTACACACATAACAACGCATAAACAACAACCACGTTTAATGACAACTCTAGATTTAAGGAGTACTGTTTTTTAGCATGATATGAATTATGTGTCTCTTAGAGCATTAATACGATCATAACATACATATCATCTTAGGTACTGAATATGAACTTATATTCAAATCGTGGTACGCATAAACACAGAGGTACGCACTCCCCTATTTCTGCATTGTCTAGGTTGACATATAAAACAGGCGGAGCACACCGTGGACCGATAGGGACATTGCCACAATGGTCATTTGGCGGGTGTGTTGAATATATACCAGAATCCACACACATATGAGCGTTATTTTTCGGTACAGATCCCAATGACGATAGAATTAAATATATACCAGCATCCACGCGCATGCCATCATTATGTTGATGACAGCAACCTGTCCCAACATATTTCACCGCTTCATTTGAACTCGAATAGCCGAAACAACCATGATGCAACCGAGGAACCACTTCAGTGATGGGTAAGACCACTGCTTATCTTCGCAAGGTGTACATTTCTGCAAAGAAAGAGATCACTGAGGTTTATTATTACGCTGCAGCTTTGATGGGGATGGAAACAGGGACCGCGAATCGATCAAGAGAAAGCGGAATCACGGTGGCGAGAACCTATCAGGAAACATCAGAGTTGTTGTAAATCCATACAAGAAAACGCCCAAGCAGAGCATTGTAGCGCTGCCAGCGGTGGTGAGAAACCCTTACAGGACTACGACTAACAGAATTTCGGGAATAGGGCACATGAATGTGAGTTCATTTATTTGTGTTGCTTATATATATAAAAATGATCTGCATATAACTTGTTTCGTTATATAACGTTGTTATATATGTATCAAGGAACGTTATGAAGGGAACCATGGTATTGGGATGGCTAGCAAGCGTGAGAGGGCAGATGGATGTGAGTTCATTTTATGCGTGTAGCTTACATATATGACAGTGAGCTACATCTAACTAATCTCGTTATATAACAATGTTATATATATAACAAGGGGACGTAAAGGAGGTGGGCACGCTAGTGGGATGAGAATGGGCGAGACATTTGGGAGCATAACCAACATGGTCGGCGTAGGCTTGGTGCGTTTTCTTAAGAGAATGATGTTTTTGCACAAGTTTCTTGATGTTAATATTGCTTTTTGTGATATGGATACCAAAGGGAGTAGAAGGAATGGGTGATGAGAATGTCACGGATAAAATCGTGCCATTGGTGTTACCGACACAGTTGGATAGTGACAGCTCAGAGGAAGAAATCGAAGAGGAAGTGGAAGATCACACAGATCATATGTGTCAGGCTATCTCAAGCAAATACATAACTAAAGAAGTCACTGACTATGGCGCTACAAAAACAAAGACATAACATGCTGCGAGGGCACCAACACGACAAGGCGCAAGGGTATTCTGGTAAGATCAAAGATATTAATGTTATGTGTGAGAATGTGTTAATTACATACCTTTGTTATGAACACAACATTGTTATATATATAACAGGGCACGGTCACAGTTCGACCATGGGAAGGAATGGTAAGATATGAACATATCGTGGTTGTTTTGAATATTCGGTATATACATAACCGGGAACTGACAGCACGTTTGATATAAACATTGCATTGTTATATATAAAACAAAGGGAGTCTCTGATTCATTGAAGGAACTTGAGCCATTGGTTTTGCCAACAAAATATGATAGAGGAAAATTAGGCGGTGATACATTGAAGGACACCAGGGTGCATGCGATAAAACATTGGGACGAATACACCCCTGAGTATGGCGGTGATGACCATTTGAGTGACACGAAAGGAGAATCAGAGGACCTCAAAATTGGAGCGGAAGAGGCGGAGTTTTGGTGAGACATCTCTACATCGCACATTTTCTTTGTCTCCTTTGGAATGATTCAGCTGGACTGATAATATTTTGCTGGTCACGGCAAATATGATAGGCGGAGTATACAGAAGAAGAAAGTGGAGAATCAGGGAAACAGAAGGTAATATATATATTTCACAGCGGAAAGCACTGTTATTACAATATTTCCATCTTCTAACTATGTTTTACAATGTTACTTCTAAAGCGGAGCGAAGATGAAAAATTGGGAGACTCTAAAAGATAAGCATTACCGAGGATTGGGTTAATGAGAGGTGGCCCACGCGTGTCTTCTATGGAAAAGCGGGGAGATCAGTCATCCGTACTCAAGGATGAAGACACCGAACATCAGGAAAATGACATGTTATTACAGGTGCAAGTCATATCGTACATTTAAATGCGACTTGAAGCTAAAGTTGACATTGGTGGGAGGGCCTACAGGGGAGTCAGAATGGACTCTGGCGGAAGTCATTCCGAAGTATGCAGAAGTAAAAATGGAATAGCCGCAACAACAGGGAAATCTATCAGTGGCGTTCCAGACAAGAGAGAAATGACGGACTTAACAGAAAGGTTCAAGAATCGTTTGTGAGTTGGCTGTAGAAGATATGGCTAGCTCCAATGAAGATTTGGAGCATGGTTCGTGAAGAGACAGTGGGGCGGGAGGAGGCGGTGCGCTGAGGATCCTCAGCTCGGATGTGGTAAAGTCTTGCCCCCCATTGCGATGAATTGTATATTATTTACGGTTTGAATGTATGTTCGCTAACGTTACTACTATTTGTTTTCGGGACAAACCGCTTGAAATGATTCGACCAGGTAAGTTCTCCATCAATGTTACATATATAACACAGTTGTTTATGTGTTTGTTATATATCGATGTTATGTATATAACACAGATGTTTATGTGTCATGGTTATATATATACTTAACTTTGTCATTCATCCATTTTACAATGACATTATTGGGGGATCACAAATGAAAGGTATGTTTATGACAATGTTATGTATATAACAAATGATATGTGTGACTTCAAAGTTGTAATGTATAAAACACTGATGCTTGGCAGGGATGCAATTTAATTAGGAACACTCGCAGGGATATGTATGGCGACGATAAGTTCCGGCGATCGAGATGAAGTACGGAAATGGGACTAAGACGGAAAATTTTCTGATGTTCTCCATTTTTTGGAGTGATGAGGATGGGCCACAAAGAATTCTAGGTTTCTCGTTGCATCCTCTGATGAAACTACTGAAGTATAAAAAACTATTCTTGCATGTCGATGCAACGTTTGAGGGGCGCCAAGGGGTTCTATCAAGTAGTGATATTCTCAGTCATGGACCATGCAAGCTCCATGCATACACCGATATTTTATTGTCCAATGACGAAAAAATCAGAAGAGGCGTACAACCTACTGTGGTCACACATAGTATCCATCGTGGGTGAGTTCCTAACATGATGGTTTTTTGGACATGAAAATAATACGGTCATTATATGTTCACTTTTCTTAAAAAATTCATGTGTTTTTTTTCATAGGGCCAAAGGGCATTGATGTGACAGGAGTGATGCACGATTTTGAGTGGGCGTTGGTGAATTCGATAGAGAAATGGTTTGGATGTGATTACCATCTCGGTTGCTTCTTCCATTGGAAGCAGGCGATCAGACACAACATGATTGAAAGGGGATTCGAGAGAGATGACATCAAGATTATATTGCCGATGTTTGACTTTTTGACAGTCATCAGGAAAGAAGATATGCTGAAAGGGGTGGATTATATCAGGGAGATGGTGCAGAAGGCGAAGGGCATCAAGAGATGCGAAAAGAAGAGATTCGAAGATTTCATGAACAAATATTTCGTCCCAACTTGGTTGAAACCAAAGTTAATTGAGATGTTCAATTACAATTCGGACAAAAAGGGGACTGGCGGCGAGAGATGTAAGTATCACTGTCTTTAGGTGTTTGTTTTATTCCAGGAGCATGATGTCGATATTTTGGATATGAGCTGGAAGTATGATACCACAAAGAACTAACGCTGTTTCTTTTGATCAATAAAAGACATCAGAGAACGAATAATGTCATGGAGCGTTACAATAGGGAATTCAATAACCTGTTCGATTCACCCAAACCGGGGTTATTTGTTTTCTGTGAAAGAATTCGGGAAGAAGCAGCACGCTGGGTGAGATTACATGAGGATGCGTTGAAGGGGAATTTCAAGCACAGACAGAAGAGGAGCAAAGTGGCTTGGCCGGAAATACCCTCGGATTTTGATGAATGGGAAGCGCCGAAGAAGAGGAGGACTCAGGGGTGAATGGGACGATTCAGATGATGAGAAGAGACATGTTTTTATGAAAAGAGGAATGCGTTTTGTTTTTTTGTTATATATATAATCGAGATCACCATGGCGAGAAATAATAACACACTTTGTTGGCAGACCAAATAGGTTACGTACGCGACGTTGTTATATATATAACACCAGTGATCAAAGTGACGGTAAGATAAATGAAGAGATGTGATGTTTTTGAGGAACTGTTCTTGTTGAGCTAACTGGCATTTTCATCTGGATTTATTGTTCTGGATGGTGTTATGTTTGGATCGATGTTATATATATAACACAGAGTTAGTTATGACCATATGGTTATGTATGGGACATTGTTATATATATAACAGCTGTGGTCAAGGCGACGGTAAGATGGGGTGCATATGTGTTGTTTTTGAGGACATAATCTTTGTGGAGCTAACTGACCATTTCATCTGGATGTTATGTTCGCGACGGTGTTATGTTTGGGTCAATGATACATACATGTCGTGCATGTTGTGATGATTATATGCAAACTACTGTGGTTTTGTTATAATTGTTTGGGGGTAGTGATAGAATAATGAAATTTATTGTAACAGGAAAGTATTTCGGTGGTAATTTGTAACTTAAAACTGATAAATCTGGTGACCATTGGCAGAAGGTGACCATAAGTGACCACAAATATCTCAAACCGGTGCTAGAGGTGCTCCAAAACCAGGAACGGAGGCAGCAGGGGCAGCAGACAAATCGAGATGGCCAAATAGGGAAGCAACATGAGCCAAGATGAGAGCCAAGAGAGAGAGAGGAGAGAGAGGGAGAGAGAGGGAGAGAGAGAGAAGGAGAGAGAGAGAGGTCGAGAGAGAGGTCGAGAGAGAGAGAGTCGAGAGAGAGAGAGAGAGGTCGAGAGAGAGAGAGGAGGTCGAGGAGATATGGAGGAGGTCAGAGGAGGATAGGTCGAGAGAATCCACTGGAGATATCCATGATATATATCCATTATCACATCCATCCAGATAATCCACAGATATCAACCCCATATATATATATATATATATCCAATTTGAGACAATCCTGAGCCTCATAACCCATAGTCTAATAAACCAGAGGTCAAGAGGTCCAGGTCCATGCTAGGTCAGATACATATCCCATCCAGAGAGTCGAGAGAGAGAGATAGGTCGAGATAACTGAGAGAGAGAGAGAGTGTAGAGAGAGATAGAGAGAGAGAGGCGAGAGGTCGAGAGAGAGAGAGAGAGGTCAAGAGAGAGTCCAGATATATATAGATATATATAGAGAGAGAGAGATATAGAGAGAGAGAGAGAGAGAGAGAGAGAGAGAGAGAGAGAGAGAGAGAGAGAGAGAGAGAGAGAGAGAGAGAGAGAGAGAGAGAGAGAGAGAGAGAGAGAGAGAGAGAGAGAGAGAGAGAGGTTGGCAGTGAAATGAGGGCCAGTCAGGCGCTGTTCACTAAAACAAGAGCAGCAATGTTGTTACTGTCACTTGTGACTTATGTCATATTGAATAAGCTCATTTATATCTTATCTTCAATAATAACCTTATTTGTGAGCTTGCAAATAAGAGTATCCTTGCAAGTTAGCTTTTTTTCCAAGTAGGAATGGTACGCTCTCGCAACTAAGTCTATCCTCGCCAATATTATTTATAGTGCTATTTGTGAGAAATTAGTAGGGGGGTGCACCCCCCCTTAAAAAGGCCAGTCATTAGTGTCTGTCTGTCACATGTACAAAAATTATGACCACCTTCTCGTTTGGCACCAGACCAACAGATTCTGGCGAACGATTAATTAGCCTTATTCAAATCGATCAATTTTGTAAGGCAACACTTGATAAGCTTGACAAAATGCTGATACGAAACAAAATGTTTTCATTGCACGCGAATTATACTATGCCTAGAATATAGTATTATCTAGGCATCCCGCGATTTTTGCGTTCGACGCTCGTCTGGTTACTGCATAATTTACGCCCACACACTCATGACCATGCTGAATTTTACGTGTAGCAATTCAAGTGATTGCGCTCGATTGAATCTTCATGTACCATGGTCAAAATGAGGCATCAAAACACCCCAAGAACCCCCATGTTTCTTTGCAATCTCTAGCTCTGTGCAATTGTATAAAATGGCACAAAAGCAGCCATGTTTTCAGCACAAAATTTCTGAACAAAGTGGATTCAAGAAAGTTGACGAAGTTGTCCAAATTTTCCCATTGTCATCATCATTCTCTGCACCTACCATGTCAAATTCATCATCTTGTACCATCCTTCCTGTCAGTAGTGTGGCTGAACAAAACATGTCTTCTGCAGTGTCTTCAGAGGCCACCCATTCTGCTGGACTTTCAGCATCCATTCACAACAATCCACCAGAAGTGAGACATCGGTTGGTCTTTGTCATTATTGCTGTTCTTTTTATTTTGTGTCATGATGCACTCATTGTTTGTCCTCAACTAAACAAGAATGGTAAAAAGAAGAGAAAGTACGACAGGAACAAATCTCTGTCAAAGAAAGCAAAGGGAGGCAACTCCAAGACTGTTCTTCCAAAAGCACCTAAGGCATCCTTTATCCAGGAAGCAAGTGCTCCTCATTCAGCAGCACCTAAGTTGTTATCAAAACAGAAGAGTCTTCATAACAAAGTTCAGTACCAACAACACTTAAACAAAAAAGCAACTGATCAAATGAAAACTCTCTCATCCACCATCACATCACTGGAGAAAGAAAAGTCATTATTAGTTTCTGAGAACAAGACATTCACCAAGGATCTAATGAGAGCAGCAGCTGCTTCTGCAAAATCTGCTCAGATGCTGCAAGATCGAACAGACCGTTGGATGTCATGGAGAGACAGAAGTCATGTGGAATTGCAAAGGTCAAAAGAGCAGCAATAAGGAGGATTGCCGCTCTTGAGAAGAAGCATCAAGTAGAGCTTACAAAAGAATGCTCTTTACAATACAGGACTGAGCGGTACACACAAAGCATTTGGTTGCTATGGGTTCTGAGTTAGAAAAGGCAAGTGCATCTGCTGACAAGAAAGTGAATAATCTGGAGAAAGTTTGTGAATCAAAGGTAGCCTTGGTAATGTGAGGCATGGTCAGTTTTTCTTTGTCATTTTGCAATATTCATAGCTCAAGTTTTTCATTCTGCTTGTCAATAGGAGCACATTAGCAGATGCTCAAGATGAGCATGGCACAATTATGCATGAAAATGAGAGGTTGAAGGCAAGACAACACAAGATGATTGAGGCAGCCGTAAAAGATGCTTGAGTGAAGGAACAACAACATTTATCGATAACCGTCAAGAAACTTAAAGTTAAGAACTCGGAGTTATCTCACAGTTTGACTTCTCTCACAAACAGAGCAATCGATACAGAGAAGGAAGCAAGATCTGCAGCTCACCAGACTAATCAATCTACAAAGCAGTCGAACGAGATTCTTGCAAAGGTTGAATATCTTGAGAGCGAATTGATGGTATGCAAACAAAAGCTGGCAAGACAGTGCAACGGGAATATTGATCTTGAACTCAAATTGGACAATGCATTAAAAACATGTACAAAGGCAAATGATGCTGTGCCCATTAAGCTGTTTGGAAATGTATGTCAAGGAAATACTGGAAATCCAAGATGGCCTCTTTATGTATGGGAATTGATTATTGAACAAATTGTTAATGGTACCCCACCATCATGCATCAACAACAACATTGTGACCATGATCAAGGTATTCTCACCGACAACAGAGATACGTGAGCTGCCAAGCATCTGGACTATTCGGTGCACTCGGACAGTGTTGCTTGCTGTCGTCCAAAGGCTTGCTACTTACAGAATTGCAAAGGCCAGCAAATGGAAACAGTTATTTACTGATGGAACTTCTCGCAGGCAGGTGGCCTTCCAAAACTTAGTAGTAGCATTGAAGAAGATGATTTATTTAAGTGAGTACTTCAATCTTTGTTTCTTGAATTCGGATATGTTATGAAACTAAGCATTTGTCCTTTCAGACCATTATTAATATCTAGTTGCATTCCCCGAGGTTGAAAAGTCTGAAACTATATGCAAATCGATTGTAGAGACACTGAAAGAGAAAGCATCACTGCCTGATCAATGGATTGTTGTTCATGAAGCTATGTTTGACACAAATCACGACATTCCATCGGCCAATGCAATTCATCTATCCAAACTTTGGGATGGAGTCGTCACCACTGACACTTGTAATGCAGCTCATTTATTGAGCTCTTTTATCAGAGATGCAGTAATTGAAGCTGTCGGTGAGAAGCTACACAATGATGGACAGGATTCTGAAGATGAACAGATTCATGTCTACACACAAGATTGTCATAGCCACATGAGAAATGTTTGGATTGGGGCTGTCACTCAGCGGATGTCTTCCTACCTCAATGAAGTTTTAGCTAATGACTTAGAAGCCATCGATTTTAGGTATCGAGTGTCAACAATGTTTGAAGCAGTGTTGCATGAAATTGATAAGGAGTTTAGCCTTCCAGCAAATTACCCCAAAGGGCATGGAGACATGCTTTTGCATTGGTTGAAAAGAAATCACCCAGGGGCATTGCTTGTTCCGGTGGAGCATACAGCAGGTTCAAAACAAGATTTGGCAGCTGAGGGGGCTGCTGCTGTTTACTGGAATCAGAGGTGAGATATGTCATTGTATAAAGAATGAATGCATTACTACTATTCACTCAAATCCATTCCTTTGTGCAGGTATTCCATAGAATTTCTTTATGAGTGCCTTCGAGCACATAAGGATAACATTTTACAAGAAAACTTATTCATTGTTTTGACGTCAGTTGAAATGGTCGCTCTTTGTCGAGTTATGGCTATACTCTTCTTCAAAATTGTTATGCCATTACACTGGCTTGCAGGGAACACCCATTTCTTAGGACAGTGTGGAATCGACTGGTCAGTGCATTCTATTGGCAAGGCAATTGATGCTTTAGAGATTGCATTAATCAAAATTCAAGACAACTGGTCATTATATTTGGATGAATCATTCATGAACGCCATCTTTTCCAAAATTCATACGGATGAAGAAGGCAGAGATATACCATTTGGGCCATTGGAAGAAGCCATGTCCTACCAGTATGAAGTGAAACAAACTCCTGCAATTGATGGTTCAAAAGGTCTGCCTTACGACCAGTTTAATGCAGAACTATTTTATCCACAGCGCAAAGAGAATGCCAAAACAACAGATACCGTTATTTTGATGGCATCTGAAGTAGCAGAAGTCATGATCAAAGAATTGCGCAATCCAAAGAAAGCTACTTCAAACTACTTGACAAGTGTTGAGGGCAAGTTTAGTTGGGGACAAACAACAGATGAAGAGCATTTTGCATTTCTAGGTAAGATGGCAACCAATGATCCTGCAGAGACTCCGTTCGCTTCATTAACATGTCAGTTACAATCATTTGGACGTATGCTGGGGCTTCATGCTTCTGCTGTTGGTTATACTCGTTTTAATGGCGACTTTGCACGTGGAATTGGAGGGACTTCCAAAAATGGTGCATATCATCAGCTTTTGAACAACATGCCTCAGTCCTTCTTGCAATCTGCTCTCAATGTAGCTCCAATTGTTCGAATGTCAGAGAAGGTTGCTTTTGACAAACAGAGAGAAAGCAAGAGAAAACGTCAAGAGGAACTATGGAAGAAGAAGATGCTAGCTGTTCAATTGGAGTATGCAAATGCTCTAATATATATTGACATGTTCCACTCTGGAGCATGTTGGAAAAGTAAGGTGGATGCAAAAAAACTTTAGCAAAATGAACAGTCGAGCAGCAAAGTTAGAAGCCCGCAAAGATCAGATTCGAATTAGAGTGATTGGCTTTGGACGGAAGGATCTACATCACCCATGGTCAAAAAAGGGTGTTCACTACACTCCTGAGGAACTACTGACCCATTTAATAGATAGCATTATTCCCCAACAAAAACATCATGGTGTTCCAGAAGTCCCACCAGTGAGTCTTCCTTCACGAAAGAAGACGAAGCAGTTGGGAACAAAAACTTCAAACATTGAAGACTTAGATAAGCGCTTTGAAGATGAAAAGAATAATAATTCTATAAACGAAGCTATGAAAAGCTAACTGACAGGTATGAGAGAATGCAACCTATCAGACCGGAAGTGGATGAAAACTTGGTGGGGCTATAAATTGAGCATCTGTGGATGTTTGAAGAGGAGGATGGGACAACTATCTTACAGTGGTGTCAAGGTACTGTTGTTGCAGTAAAGACTAAGGACTGCGTTCACATTCAATGGAGTAAAGATTGCTTACGGGATGGCAACTTACCAATAAGTAAGGAAGTGCTAAAGAAGTCAAAGTACAACAAACATGTGGAAGGTGGATGGAGAATTCGTCTGATGTAATAGAATTCCATTCACCATACATAAGTATGTATGAAATAGGTTTACTGTGTAGAGAGCATGAAACATACTACATACTTAAGTACAAACTATATAGATAGGTGAGTCACTAGTCGCCAAATAATTATACGCCATTATTAGTGCTGCCTACTTTTGGTGAAGAATATGCCACTATGAAAAAACTGCATTTTGGGGGTGCACCCCCCTAAAATAAGGTATCTGCGGGACTAAAAAAGAACCAACGGTCATTGAGTTGCACACGGCATGCAAACCGGCCCTTGCTTACATCCACCTCTCTTCTGTCTTGCCTCTCTATCATAAAAACAAACATATCTACCCGCTCTCCGAAGTGGGGGACAAAACTAAAAGCAGATTTCTCCAGGCACATTGAAGCCATGTGCATCAATCCAAACAAGACCAACAATGCCTTCATCCTCTCCATTCGCGACTGGTACTACAAGGGTCGTCCTGACGCCATTTTCATCAAGAACTAGAATGTATCAGTGGCAGAGTGGCAAATAGGTCACTGTGTCGACGAGTTCAACAAGGCAAAAGGTCAGATGTTATTGGTTGATTTTGACTGTTGGATTGAACTTTGACTAATCTTTTGATGCAGGCTCTCGTTCTCAGGCTGCCAAGGAGGAAGAAGAGTATGATTCCAAACCAGATGAAGATTTTGCTGCTGAGTCCACTGGAGACAAAGAGTCACTTGGTGATGTAGACACCGACATTGAGGCAAACAAAGCTGAGGATCTTGAAGCCGATCTTGGACATCATGCCTCCCAAGAAGAGCACTACCCCCAAGAAGGCCGGTCCAAAGACAAACACTACTGACACAGTCCGTACTTTCGGGCAAGATGAGCAAGCTGACAATGGTCTCCAAGTTCAAGTATGTCAGCTTGGACTGGAGGGTCCCAATGTCTATGTACAGTGTCATGGAAAATGAGTCCAACAAGATTTACACTGAGCTGCCCAAGGGAGGCCAGCTTCCTCCTGAATTCATCTAGCATGCCAAGGTTCTGCCTGGTGGGATGCAATTCAGCCTGTTGGTTGGTGTGCCAAGGTGGATGTACAAAGAATCGTACATGAAGGCTTGCAGGGGCAAGGACTATGACACCAGGTCAGCCATATTTCAGGCTTTTGACTGCTTTGTCATTCAGCTGATCCACAAGCGCTTTCCTGGAACTTCTGATTGGATTGAAGGAACTCCTCAAATTGTCGACCTTGATGAGGAGTGTGTTGAGGGTCCAGTTCCATATACCACCTTGGCAATGCCCGCACAAAAGGTACTGACCGGATCGAAGCAGTACCAGAGTACCACAACCTTCAAGTTGACTGCTGTCAAGAAGAAGGCCATGAAGGCTGAAAAACCCAAGCAACTTTTTTCAGGTACATCAATCAAAGTGACTCCTCTGATGGTGTGGAAATGAATGTCGAAAGAGTACTGATGTGTAATTTATTTATTTATTTTGTTGCTGAGTTTGTGTTTTATTAATTCAGATAGATCATTATCTAATTACTGTATTGCTACCATAAAGATGCCAAGTAATGGAATAGAAACAAATTGTAGATCATTAAAACTTAGATACAAATTGTACATCATTAAAACTTTAGCTATTTTAGAGCATTCCCGCAGCCTCACTGGTATGTCACACCATACACAATAATGTCAATTGCTACTGTAATGGTTCAGCTCTACAAATACTTTGATTACAAATCCAAACAAGGTTTTTGTACAGCATCAATGAACTCTGATGGGTATGTTCAGGAGGGCAATGTGAAGAGAGTGATGATGAACCTGATCAAAACAAGAATGGCTGATTGCTTAATTGGGGGCAGTTATATGGAGCCCCCTGGGTCCGTCAGACGAAACCAAGTTAGTTAGGTGTTTCGTCTGACAAAACGGATCAAGGGTATGTTCAAATACAGACATGAATATAAGATAAAAGGTATCCCATTTTGCTTCCAATCTGACCGGAGACCGTTTTAACTAAACTTACGAATTAACATTTGCTAGCTATATATTCAAAAAACACATTGCTGTTCAGGTTTGCTAAGGCCATGTGGTAAATGTTCACAATGGACTACCTCTGGGCAGGGGCTCGATTCCCTCTTTTGTCTTTTTATCAACGCATGACTTTGTCTTACGAAACCATGTTTACTAGTGTAAGCATGCAATTTTTTTACTTCTGTAAGACTTACAATTTCGTCTTACGAAACCATGTTTACTAGTGTAAGCATGCAATTTTTTTTATTTCTCTGACTTTTTGGTGATTTCGTCTGACAAAATGTGTTTTCGATTTGAATTTGTTTTTAAATCTAGTGGATACCTTTTCTTGAAAATGTTGTCAGTTGGACATCTAACTGACATCTAACTGACAAAAATGGTTCGTCTGACAAAGTACCGTAAAATGCGGAGCATAAGCACCCACAAATGATAAAAGATCCAATTTAGTTGTGCTTATACAGTGTTACAAGCTAGTGATATTAACACGGTGAAAAATTATTGGTATCTTAAAACTTACCTCGAGGTAGGGATATTGTTCTTACGCCACAACACATCACAATTCGCCCTCCATGCTTCGTCCATGCTGAGAACTCTGACACCATGTGCGCAAGATGCTAGTGACTTCCGACGGAATCGGAGGTTTCTCGGCAACCATTGGGATTCACAGGGAGCGCTACATATGGGCGTGTTGCTGATGATGTGGAGAAACTACCCAAGAGGGTTTTAGTTCTAATTTATAGGTTAGAACACTATAAAAATGTAAATGTTCCGAAAATCGGACATTTGGGGCTTATACACTGGTGGTGCTTATGCTCCGCATTTTACGGTAGTTTTCATCTGACGGACCCAGGGGGCTCCATATAACCGACCCCATTTTGCAAGTACATGGAGTTAACCTGATCTAAGGTTGACTACTTCATCCAGCGTAGACACCGAGGAAAATGACAGTGCAACTTTGGTAGAAACAAATGAATGAACTTGGTCTTGAAAGTGTCTCAAATCTGTGACATTGTGCCACTTCAAGGTATTTCACAGATACAAGGCTGCTGCACTGTGAGCTGTGAGGAATATATCCCAAAACATGCACAAGAAGACTTGTCAATGTTTTACTGAAAGAGATATATGATTTGCATGATCTGTGTTGGATTGCTAGGGGCGAACATTCTGGAGAAGATTGCCAAAAAAGCAGGCAACTATAGTATAGAATCAAAGAAGAAACAAAAAGGAAAATGAACGCTCCCAAACTCCTTAAGCAATCCAAATTGTTTGTATGGGGATGAGAATGGTAGTGAAGAAGGCTAAGATGCAGAAGAAGATGATGAAACTTTGGAACTTGCTCTTTTCTACCTGTTCAAATATACTATTCCTCTGTTTGGAGATAGCATTATGAGTAGATACTCTACTATTGAAAACTGTGGGAATTTCTGATTTCCATTGACACTCACCTTTGTGACACTCCCAACCAGCTGTTACCACTTACTGCCTTTCTTTTCTTGCAATATATAGGAATAGATATTTATGAATCCAATGACATTATGTGTCCACAACGCAAAGGAACCAATATAAATCATTCAGATCAAAATCCGACCCACAGAATTTGGACATCAAGGAGCTATCATTTATCGTAGCATCCTTTCCAAATCAACAGAAAGCTAGTGGAAAGCAAGCACAGACAAAGATCACTTTCAATTGATTTATCATATTCATTTTCATTCTTGACATTCTCCAGAATGCCCATCCATACACCACCATGTTGTTAAGGAGGAGGTGGAAAAATGCAAGAAGACTACTGTGGTCCACCACCACCACCATCTTCATACCATTACCACCACCCCTATCAAAGAAGTAGCAATTGATTATTTTCTCTCTTGCAAAGAATTTATGTGAGTGTAGTTTCTCTGCTTATTTTATTCCAACTCATCAAAATCTTCTAACATAATGTTGTGCCCCTCATCATTACAACATGTTCCATTCCGATGTCCCAGTATTTGACCTTAGCAGTTTCAATGTACTTCAATATTAAGTAGTAACTGGTAGATACATGTTGTGAACTGATTCTTTAAACAAGGAACAATGAAGCAAATATGCTACATTGCACAAAATGAAACCGTGTAGGATCCTACTCAGTTCTGGTATGTCTTTATGTCATTAGTTGATGACAACAAATGGTATTTCTGGGTAGTGAACCTCTTTGTGCTATTTACAAGGTTCTTGCCTTTATTGAGAGATGTCCCTCATCTCCTGAGAAATTAAGGGTATCTTTAAGTCTACCCTAGAATACTACTGTAGGGTAGATAATTGGCCAATGTCAGTATTTTTACTCACCTCTCTCTTGGAATTCAAGCGATGCAAGGTAACAGGACAAGGAGCTCCGTTGGCCCAATGGCTTCTTTATGACATTCAGCTATCGAATGCTGATTGTTTGCTGTCAAGTTCCACCACGTAAAGAGGATCCACCATTTTAGTGAATCAGTGTGTTACTGAGTGTAGAGGTTTCTGGATATGACTGCTGTGCTGATGGAAGGTCATATGGCAAAAACAAGACATGAGAATACTAGGGTGCAACAAATACCTCAAGTATGTTATTTTCTGTAGACGGTATCCAGTCCCATGTAATACATACTATACTATCTCAAAATACGATAGTATAAGGATAATTAAAATTCAATTTTGGTGGTAACCGCAGTTGTCTTTACCACCTTTTTGCTAACAAATTAACATGGTTGGGCCTAAAATACCGCGGTGGTGACTAAAAAAGATATACATCAGTCATGCTTGCACTCTGCTGGCATGCAATATCTCTCCCTCGTGCATATCACCCAAACAAATAACACTTATAAGATCATACGACCATGGCGGATTTGTCTCCATTGGACCCGAATGCCCTCCTGTGGCAGAGGCCACAGAAACCCCCATATATTCATCATGAATGTTCCCTCTGCAATTGATCAATCCCTCAATACTTCATGATTTCTCTTTGGCCCATTTTTGAATCAAGAAGGCTACCAACCACCTGAAGTGGTCATGACTTTCCACCCCAGAAATCATCAACAATTATCATTTCATTTCAAAAACATTCTAGTACATTGCCTGCTGAACCCCCCTGCTCTCCCCCCAATTCATCTAATAGAATATGAATCATCTGCTGCAGCAACATCACGTAATCTATGACAGAACACATCCTCATGATGCCTGTTAATGTCACCTCTCAACCAGCCTTCCTATCACCACAAAATGCCCAAAAGTCCTGCACGCCTTACACATTTAGCAAACTTGAGGGCAGGCTAGTTGAAAAAGGTTTATTTTATTTATACCTTTGCTTTGTATTTTTTTGTCCTCAAATGTCGGGATTTGTGTCAACTCCTGCATCCGTGATTTTTATGCAGAGTTTTCATCAGCATAGCCCAGATGCAGACAAAAGCAGCAATCAGCCTAAAAAGAAAAAGTGGAGGTTGTTAAAGTAGCCACCTGGGTTGAGGTAAGTTTTTAGTGTCAACAAAGATGATTGTTGCAATAGAGATATAAGCCCACGAATCTCTCACATTTTCCCCCTCACTATTCTTGATCAAATATATTAGTTACATCCCAAACAGAAACACAATATTTATTACGGTTGGGCTGATCAATTTTGATTTTAGTTTTGGGGGTTCACATTTTAATCACCATGAAAAAGTTGGTCAAACATTGAAGGTGATACCACCCTCTCAGAGCATGGGAATGGTCACAAAGACACAACAATCAATCTCTTCTTGTTGTTGGCTTCAACATAGAAAAATTAATTGAGAATAATCAAGAATAATGTTACCTTAATGTTGCCTTGACATATTCCAGAATACAACTCTGATGACAACACTTAGTGTTACTGTAGATTTCCCCTCGAGAATGTGTTGGTAACAATAGGATCACGCTAAACCTTTAAATGCAATTTTTTAACTATGTTTTAGCATTTTGTGATGTTATAACTTTGGAGGAATTTTGTGGTGGTACTGTGGGCAGTACGAAAGTTAAACATGTTCGTAGTGATTCAACCACTTAACTTGTTTCCTTGGTTGGATCTGTAGTTACTACGTGCAGAAGGGTCTGCCATGGTTGATTTGATGACATCTGTGTTGTACACACGTTAAATTGTTTGTTGAAAAACGATTTCTGACTAGCCTAACCATGTCCTTTCAAGTAATAAGCTAAACATGTGTCACGATGACAAAATTATGAAAGCTGGCCGATCTTGCGAAAAATCTCATCTGCAGCAGCTTGCAACAACTCCTTGTCATCAAAATCACTTGTGATAACACTTCTTTCATTTTGCAACATGCGACGAGCAGCTACCTTCGCCTTTTCCAGGACGTCATGTTTCCATTTTTCGTATTTCTCATTGACGGGCTGCTTTTTTGATGCCATGGGTGCATTGGCAGAAGATCCTTCAGGTAAAGATGACACTAGGTTGTCGGGCTTGCAAGTTGATAACGAAACATCAATATCCTGAATGTAACTCTTCACGCATTCGATCACTTCATTGAACATTCCCTCCCTCAAATTGGCTGCCTTAATGATATCCATTTCATGTAGCGTTACATCTTCGTCCGTATCTACCTGTTCATAACTGTTATCCGCATCGCTTTCTTCCATTGTAGATGACGGCTTGGCAGAAATTTTACTAGGATTTGTTTTTGTCGCCCTTTTTGACGTAGGATGAGTGGATCCTTCAATCTTTTGCACAGCTAAGAAAAAGCACGCCGCTTCGTAATACTTTACATTACGCGAGACATCGCTCATAAGCATGTGACGATGTTTGGAATCCGGTCCTCCTGTGAAAGCAGAATGGTTGGAATAACTTATCAACGCCCGAAAAACTTGGTGGGCGTAGGATGCCGCCAGTTCCGCATTAGGAATCATGGGCCCTAGTCGAATAGACAAATCTCTAATCAAATCAGTGGATGGGAAGGATGCCGTTGGACCGTTCGATGAGATGTTTCTGCTGTCTGGAGCAGGGTGATCGTAACTGTTCCATTTCCTTTTATGTGTTGGTTGTGTGGAATTCTTTTGAGAGGAGGCTTCAAGATGCGAGCTCACCATTGCTTGCATCTGTTCTACATGTTTCTTCCCCTTGATATTCAGAGCATGTAGCAATACAGTAGCAGGGATACTCGTACGAAGATAACAGGTTGAACCGTCGTTCTGCCCCTGACGACATAAATAATCTACAACAAGACCTGCACGAGTGATTGGACTTTCTTTCTTCGCAAGCACTGCTTTTCTAGCCTTGAGTATACGCAGGGCTTCTTCCCCCTTTGTGACTAGGCTTCGACGACGCTGTAAGGAGTCGCAATCGGAGCCAATGATCTCTTGAATGATTGTCGCGGGAAGCTTGTCAAGGAACAGATCAATGGGACTTCTCGTTGTGGAGGGTGGACATAACATGGTGATACGATCACGAGTTGACTCTTCATAGACGAAGCTTCAGTTCGGGTGACTTCTTTCAGGCGTCTTTCCCTCCCTCGTTGTCGGTTACCGTATATCTCTGATGACAAGACCCTAAAAATGTCAAAAGATACATAAAAATTACAAGCAGCCGCTGCAAGATTTTTCAGCAGCAGTCAGAGCCTGCAAACTGGAAGAAGTCTTGTTTCACTAAAGAAAGATAACAGTGGAAGCCAGTTAGAACTTTGCTCGCATGGCGCACATGTCTGAAAGCCCTTTAGTCCGACCTTGGGTGTGAGATAGATACTTAACATCAATAGTACAAACAAATATTGTAAGCGTAGTCATGTTCAGCTCATGTTCAACAAAATATGACTAACATGTGTCGTGAGTGTACTTATATGTTTTAAGTCGACTAACGAGGTGTATGTAATAAGTTGTGAGCACACAATTTCACGTATGAATATTGCAAGAAATTAGGTGCCATCGTTTTATTTTCATTGAAGTTGATACATGTAAGTCTCGACTTAGAGAACTATAACTCTAAAAAAGCGCTAACTGCGTGTTGTTGTGAGTTCAACTCACAAGGCGTGACACATGGCCTTCAACATGTCGTCATATAAATAGACCCAGACAATTCACTGAGGCCTTGTTCCCAGCTGACATGGGTATACTCTGCTTCATCTAGCAGAGTGAGCACGTTGCCTAAATGCACATGGATAAAAAAGACCAGAAATGATTCTACAAGCAAGAGGCACAATTAAGCTGTGAGCAGAAACCCACTACCATTTCTCTAATCAGCAACTCATAAAATCACGAACTAGGCAGTCTCACACAGGCTTAAGCCCTAGAGGGTGTGAGGTGTGGCCATAGGTTCTAAGACCTAAAAGCCCTTATAGATGTATTGCCTTTTGCCTTTCTTAAAAGAGCATGTAAATAGATAAGCTTTTGAGGCTAGAGAACCTGTTTTATAATCACAGGACGCGACTAGGTGATGTCTTAGTGCTCAAAGTCACACTCAACTTTTTTGCACTTGAACCAAGTTTTTGCAAAACAAGATTTGAATCTTATTGTTGATCTCATTTCGACCAAGTAAGTGGGAACCAAATATGTATTTAAATTGTGAGCGCCCACATATGTGCAAAAGAAGTTGTGAAAAATGTTGTGTGATGGGGCCGATCATCACAAATAGTTTTGAGCTCACAACTAGTACATTAGTGTGAGACGTTTCCTGGTCATTGGAAAAGATTGTGTGAAAAAAGAGTTGGTTTGGAAATCGCAGAAATTTGCGTAGGGCATGGGGAAATGTGTGAAAAAGGAGTTGTGTAGCAACTCAAACGACTATCGTATTTCTTGGATGGCAAGGTCTGCGCATCATAAGGTCAAGACTCCGACAGTTACAAAAATGTCATTTTCACACACTTAACTCATGCTTAAAAGCCACTTGTCATAACAAAGTGATATCATTATTCATCTCCATCACGGCAATATGTATTGCTCCACGTAACTCCTTCCCGCTCTCAAGTTAAATCAATTTACATAAAAACTCACCACAAATGAAATGCACTAACACTGCCATGAAAAAGCTAATTCCTCTACAGTACAATTCCAAGTACAAATGAGTACTTTGGAAGATTGGAGGGGATACCAATAATTTTTTACATGTAACAGGCACTTACTTTCAGTTCATAGAGATATGTATATTTGAACAGTTTTTGGACTTGTCATCTAAGAAATAGGGTAGAGATATAAACGTTACCCTCTAGAGTAGGTATTACATATATAGAAAAAGAATACTAGGGTCTAGACTACTCCCTAGCTAGTTCTGAGACTATTTTTGAGGCCTAAAACCAATACTCCTGAGCCATAAAAAAGGGAAGAGTCACATTAAAATGACCGAGCAATCCCCTTGAAGTTCTCGTCCAACTAGTCCGTTAACTCAAGCTTTCAAGTCATTTTTGATTATTATGATTAGATGGCAGCTGGAATTGCGCCAGGTTCCAAAATGGGGCATAGGTTTTTATGTGGAATTAATAGTTTTATGGCGAGGTCATGTACCTATCCCAACAGTTTTGCAAGATATTGAAATATTGCCCAAGTTTGTTCTGAGGATGAGGAGGAGTTGCATTCAATCAGTCTTTTTGAATTCGCAATAGCCCTGATAATATGCGAGTACATGCGACTCATAAATTGACCAGACTTGTCATGGAGCAGCCCCCTGAAACAGGGGGAAGTCGCGGAACAGCCCGCTGACGAATGTGATTCGATCAGCCTCATGATCGCGTTCTGTCTATTAAAATGATCGTGATTGTGTTTTTATGTGGGATGAATAGTTGTAGGGCGAGCTGAAGTACCTATCCCAACAGTTTTGCAAGAATGAGGAATATTGCCCAAGTTTTATTCTAATGCTGAGGAGGAGTCGCGCGCAAGTAGTCGGGGTCATCGCTTAGCAAATGACAAGACTGGTCATGGGGCAGCCCCTACAACATGGGAACCTTGGAACAGCCCGTTTGACCAATATGGTCTCTGATTAGTAGAGGTTGGTCCCGTTTGGGATTCCGGGAAAGGGAGGCGGGAATCCCGGTCCGGGAATGCCTTCCCATCCCAAGGCTTTGCTCCCCGGGAATTTCGTCTGGAAACGGGATGACGTGTACGTACGGGCGTGTAAAGTAGAGGCTTTTATCTACTACATAATTACAATTGCTGCGCCATGTGGTACAAACAACTTGAAGCTGTCGCTGCGTTTATGTAGTGATCCCGGCTAAATCCCGTCCTTAATCCCGGCCAGGATCCCGTCTAGGTACCCGGGAGCGATTCCCGATCCTATCCCGGTCTCGAGACCCTCTATTCCAGGATCATCCCAATCCCGAAAAAATCACCGGGAAGGGATCGGGACCAACCTATACTGATTAGCCTCATGATCGCATGTTCTTTAAAACGATGTGATCCAGAAAGGCTTAGTCAATACGCAGCAAAAATGACAAGACTGGTCATGGGGCAGCACCAAGAACATGGGAACTTTGGAACAGCCCGTTTGACCAATATGGTCTCTGATTAGCCTCATGATCGCATGTTCTTTTAAAACCATGTGATCCAGAAAGGCTTAGTCAATAAGAATATCACCTGAATTTTTGGCCATGCTGTAGATTGATTTAAGATATATTTTTAAAGGTAACCTCAGACTAAAAGACTGTGACTACCCATGCTTGTCGACCACGAAAACAGCATATTTACAGGTAATGTAAAGAGAAACAAATAGACGTTACCAATAATAGCGAAAAGTGAAAAAAAGTGTCTCACCAAGGAGAACAAGACAAAAAATTCTCAGTTAATGACAAACTAAGATTTTTTCAAGAAAAAATCTTGATAAATCCTATAATCTGTCGTTAGTTAGTGGTCCTAATACGGAGAAAAATAATGGTGTCCGCCCTATTTACCTCGTTACTGTAGAGTAGGGTGCTTTTTCACTTGCTTCGAACCTTGTTGTGCTGTGTGTGCCTATCACCTGATGTGATGTGATGTGAGCTGAGCGATAAAATGTGATAACTCGACAACCAACCGGAGTTACTAGGAGCTATGCATATGTGCATGTTGCTGTCGGCAAGGAGAGTCTAATTCTACTGTTTTTAGAATGACCGAGGATGATTAACATATCAAAAAACACAAATGTCACAAAATCGGGTAAAAGAGAGCTAATAATCCGTATGATCTTGTCATCAGAGATATACGGTAGTTGTCGGTTGCAGCTAATTGTGAAACAATCCCTACCTAGGTAGTCCTGGGATTCCGCATCTATTCCGATTTCACCTTGCAATAGTCACGGGAATCGATCAGGAAGCCCAGGAGGAACGCATATTTTTTTTAACACCGGTAAAACTCGCTAAAACCTCCTACAAAAAATGTCTGTCCACACTCCCTCCCCGCCCACCAGTCCAACCCCATCCCCCCTCCATCACAGCCCCATCACAGCCCTGTCCATGCCCCGTCCATACCCGTCCTGATCCGCCCCTTCCGACCCAGTCCACAGTCTTAATTACTTCTTTTTTTCTTAGCGCATTTCCCGGGCATATTTTTGAATACATACAGAGAAAAAATACCGGGAGAAATGATTTAAAATCTTTAAATCATTTCCACGCGTATTTATTTTTTAGGTATTGTACAGCTGTGCCCCGCCCTCAGATTACATGGGGATTACCTGAAAATTTCAAATTATTTTTGGATATTTGTCACTTGTCGAACTTGTGTCGATCATCAGTCGTTTAACAGTCTACACGACACAACCATGTCGCACAAAAATGATATTGGCTGTAATCGCAATAACGTCGGAACTGCTGGGGCTCCACGTCGCCTAAAACATTGTACTGACTCATTACAGTGTACTGCATCGTTTGAACCTTTTAGGCGACATTCGGCCCCATTACAACTCACTCAATAAACCTCCCAATACCATGCCTAGGGATAGAACACTCCAAGTCTATTCCAATGGATTGGTTCTCGGCTTGATAACACAAGAGCCTCACAAACACGCAAGATACAGCGACTGGTGGATTTGCGATGAATCGTGGTATCAACTCTTCAAGAATGATACCCAATTTAATTGAGCAAACATAGTGAAGTCCCTTCACACTTACAGTGGTACTTTTGAAAAACCAAGCAACCATCAATTGTACCATTTTGAATTTGACACCAGGTGTCCACACAATGGCAAAAGGCACAGGGTTCAGTCTTTTATCTTTATTGTCTCTCACTGCCTACAAAACCGACTCAATCACCGTCATGTGGTTCAATGCTCAATGTGACAACCATTGATATTGGTGCAACAACCATTGATATTTGTGGTGTTATCACTCCTGCATCTACATGTATGCAGACACCTCAGTATCTAAACCAACGCAGACGCAGACACCTGCTCTGGGTGAAACTCCAAAAGAAAACAATAATTCTGTATTGCCTCCACCTCAGCCACAGAAATTGATAGCTCAATTTGATGAAAGACCTATTTATTGGGAATCACCTGAGGCAGCCATACTTTTTGGGTTTGAGCATGGAGATGATGTCATTGATGAAGTACACTGTGAATACTTGCAATGGATATCGAAATATAGTTGATGGCCATGGAGAGGGTTTGACTCGTCAGGTATGAATATGAGACAGAGGACGGCGTTGCAATGATTGAATTCCACGTCGATGACCATAGTGGGTTGCAGAAGCTGGCAGAAGAGAAGTATCCTGGTTTTGGTGAATGCATCAGTGTTCAAAGTGATCCCGGTGCAAAACCAATCATTATACTTGTGATGTAGCCCACCGTACACGAGTCCATAAATAGGGCAATGTCAACACATTCTTCACCCTTGCGAATATTGTGTTGCTTCATTGCAACAAAGACAGATCCAACCATCACTTCTTCACCACAAATATCATGATCCACACAACTTCGACCATCACCTCCATTGGTCAGGCCCACTATCTTAAGACGCTGAGTATTCATGATGAGGTGTCGAGTTCTTGTGGTAATAGGGGCAGCATATGTGAGGACAGTGCGGGTGAAGACTTCTCTTGGTAGGGGCGGCGTATGTATGCAGGAACAATTGCAGCGGCAGCAGCCATCTTGATGTTTTGAGATTCATTTTGAGTTCAAGAAAAAAATTAGCAATGGGTCTTTTTGGACATTTACAAGAGGTGTGACGGGTTCAGGTAGATTTGGTACCAAACCTGCTGGATGTAAATCAGGTCCAGGGCACGGCTGTAGTGTATTTTTGATGAGTTGTCCTCACACCAGCTCACACCCATCAACACTACACGTTGTTGAGATACCATACATACATCCACCACCAGGATCCATCATAATACAAACAGTCAAGTCGTGCACGGCAAAAGTGTTGTCACATCCGCTGCCCAAACTGCAACTGACGGACCAACCCACAACCCTGCCCACACATTCTAGCAACAGCAGTCATGAATGAGGATGACGATCGTGAGAGTGTGTGTTTTGTCATGTTGAAATACAAATTTGGTGGCAAGCGGCAGCGTCACATTGTTGCCAGTGTCTCGTGACCACAAGTATTACCTATAATACGTAAAATCATTTATCTTATTAACTACTGACGTTTGCTGTAAAATACAAGTCAGATTTTCACTGTGTCACACGATTTAAAAAAAAACAGAACGTATATACAAGGAAAAAATACACTACGAAAAACGAGGAAATTAAGACGGTGTACAGGGCCTCAGTCCCCGCCCATCCCCGGCCCATCCCCGCCCCATCACTTTTTCATTCTCCTTCGATCACTGTATGTCAATCGCAAACAGTACAACATTGTACCATACAACCGATCACACACTCTTGCCAAAGTCTACTATGACATACCACTATACAAGATTGAATTCACTTTGAACAGTTAGCTGGACATTGAACCACTGCGGAAGAAAAGTATTATTCCGCATGATTGTACGTTTTTTGAGAAAATATTGTTGTGCAATAATGTCAGATAGTCTGACTGTGGTTCACTTGATGTAACCATAACATAAATGCCACACACATGTGCACAAACATATGCAATCCTGATGTGTTGTCTGACAATTTTTGACACTTTCAATATCTAACATAGATCTCAGCTTAGAAAATATACCGATTTCTACGTTTTGGACTTTGAACCATTACATCATTTTAGACTCATAATGTTGGCTAGTTTAAGGAGGTGATCTCAACAAATTGAGAAAATGTGGAGCTGGACTTAAGCTCTCAAAATAGTCCAAAAGGGTTTTGCAATCTTGGCCGGGTCTCAGGGTGTAGATATTGAGGTCACACTAGTGGCCCAAGATATCTGACATATAGTGGTTCAAAATGAATTCAATCCTGTACTTATAATATCAGGGAAGGGCTTCAATTGTTCACATTGATAAGCCTAAAAAGCAGAAATCAAGTAAATATTTTAACAAACAAAGTAAGTACACTTCCTCCCCATCCCCGCACGATCCCGACGCCGTCCTCGCCTTGTCCCCGCCCATTCCTGTCCATCCTGATCTGTCCCCGCCCCATCCTGCCAAGCCTACCCAATACCTAGTGCAGTACTTGCGCTATCTGACCACATCACTTCTTACTTGCCAAAAAAGGTTGGCACACACCACCGACCTGGATCCTACAGGACTAGGAAGCTGGAGTCCCAGGACGCTGGTTGTCTCAGGATTAGCTGCAGCAGATCTACAGTTCACTGCAAACGAAAAACACTGGTAACCTCCCCGTACACTCGAGTGTACGGGGAGGTTACCGGAGCCCCCGGAATGGGATCTTCCGGTAACCTCCCAGTAAACTTCTGTAACCCTCCGGTAAACTAGTGTACTGGAGGGTTACCGGAGTCTACCGGGAGGTTACAGGAAATTTGAGACCAAAAGGAGCTTTCGGATTTATTTCTACGTACAATAGGAATTGGTACTTTTTACAGGAATACAGACTTCTCAGTAAGTCTTAGAATCGATATCAATCTAATAAGTGGCTATAAGTGCATTACTTAGTAGCTAAAAGAATGTTTACCGGTGGCATACCGGAAGTGTACGGGAGGGTAACGGGAAAGTTACAGGAAGGCTACTGGAGTACCGGAGGGTTACTGGAGCATACCGGAGGGCTACCGGAACGTTACAGGAGAGCCGGAACGTTACAGGAGGGTTACCAGGACGGCTACCTACTGTTGGACTACAATAATAGAGTATGTGTAATTTATCTCCACTAATATAATTAAACATACTACATTAACATATTTTAGGGGCCCGCCCAACACATCACCCACCAAAAGGACACAGGTGCCAAAATTTCAGCCCCAAGCTGCCCCAAGATGAAAAACGATACTGTGGACAATATTATCACCAAGGTAGAAGAAAATTAATTATTTAATTGAAACTGAGATGAAATGAAAGCAATTGTAGAATAGTTTGACTTCAATAACTCACCATAAAAATTTACATGCCTCTGCCAAACGTTTTTGGCAACAAGGCGGTGCAAGACGAAATGCCAAACTCAGTCTGTGGACTGAGTTTCCCCTGTTCCCATGCCTGGCCTGAAATAAAATAATTGAAAATTAGATGTAGTCAAGACAAGTGTAAAAATAATTGTATTCCATGCAACTCACCTCTATTATTATACCCCCCGCTGCCAAATATTGTTGGCAACGCCGCGGTGCAAAGCAAAATCCCAATCTCAGTCTGTGGACTGAGTTTTGGGGATTTCAGAACTGGGCTTGTAACTATTTAATTGAAAAAATTAACATGTGTTGAGTATAATAGGGTGAAAAAAGATGAGTTCATGAAAACTCACCCCTAAAATATACCCGCCGCTGCCAATTGTTCTTGGCAACACGGCGATCCAAGGCGGAATGCCTAACTCAGTCTGTGGACTTAGTTTTGGCGATTTCGCCAGTAGACCTGAAACTAATTATTTGAAAAAAAAATGGACGTGTGGTGAGTAAAGTGGTGTAGAACATGAAGAGTTTTAAATATCTTACCCCCAAAATATACCCGCCGCTGCCAATTGTTGTTGGCAACACGGCGGTCAAAGGCGGAATGCCTAACTCAGTCTATGGACGGAGTTTCGGCAATTTCACCCGTAGACTTGTAACTATTTAATTGAAAAAAAATGGACGTGTGGTGAGTATAGTGGTGTAGAACATGAAGAGTTTTAAATATCTTACCCCCAAAATATACCCGCCGCTGCCAATTGTTGTTGGCAACACGGCGGTTCAAGGCGGAATGCCTAACTCAGTCTGTGGACTGAGTTTCGGCGATTTCGCGGGTAGGCCTGGAACTATGTAATTGAAAAAAATTGGCCGTGTGGCGAGTATAATATTGTAGAACAAGATGAAATCGTGATTACTCACCCCCAAAATATACCCGCCAATGCCAATTTTTGTTGGCAACACGGCGGTGCAAGGCGAGAGGGATAACTCAGTCTGTGGACTGAGTTTCGGCCGTTCCCATGATGGGCCGGTGGGGTATCAGTGATGTAAATGAAAAAAATAATTGTGTCATGTGAAAGGAGTGAGAGGGCACACTACTATGGTATGGTACCATATTGTACAATACCACATTGTGCAGAGTTGCTCCTGGGTCAAGCACCGCTGTAGTATGGTTACATACTACAATAACTTTCTTATCATACACGAATAGCCATGCAAGAATCAGGTGAAGTCAAATAGAAATAAGTAACAAACACATAGGCACACTACACCAATTTTCAGCCCTACTTATGTTCCCTTTTTTGGCGCAGTCACAGAATCAGGTGAATGAATACAAAGGAATGAGTTAGAAAAATGTAGACACACTGCACCAATTAGCCCCACTTATTATTCTTGTGTGTTCTATCATTTTTGGCGCAGTCACTTCTGATAGTACCATATTTTGAAAATATGAATAGGCCTAATACACACTCACCAAATCAAATCATAGATCAAGCCAAGAATCGAAACCAAAACTTGACCCAACAGGTGATCTTGCTGTTTACAACTGGTGATTTGCTAAATGTGAGTCATGAAACAAACAACCACTCCGAAGATTTTTTCGCTTCAAAACTTAGCGTGATAAACGAAAATGCGGCTTAAGTAATGTAAAAAAATCTGGTAGCCCTCCGGTACACTCTTGAAATTCCGGTAACCTCCCCGTACACTCTGACGTTTTGCGAGTGTATCGGGAGGTTACCGGTGTTTTTCGTTTGCAGTGTTTCCTCCGTGCATCCAGGAGAAAAGGTCAAACTGGGATCACACATACACATAATAGTACATGAACTTGATTTTTTGCAAAGATCGTATTCGTTTGCGTGAATCATGGTACATACCCACACACGAACTTGAAGGTCAACTTCGTGATATCCGGTTATGAGGGAAAATTTCACATGAAAACAAACTTCATTCCCAGCAAGACAGCAACTTCCCATAATTTCCTATTCCCAGTCATACTCAGAGTCACTGGGATGTTCTAGTCATTTTTATCAGTTGGAGATTTCTACGGTTTGCTCGGAGTACTCTTTACATCACTTGGTGTTGCTTGATGGCAATCCTGTTCGCAAATTCCATCACTTGGTGGTACTTGGAGTGTCACACTTTATACCACCAAGTACCTGGTACAATTCACAGAGCATTTGGTGGATAACACCAAGTACTGGGTGTGACACACTGAGTACTTCATTTCACTACATCATGCTAGGTGTCACTACGATGCACTCTGTGTTACAGGAAGTACTGTTACTCATACAGTACAATATGAGTACTTCTACCTAAGGTATTAGTTTTGGTGGCATTCTGTGTTAGAAGTTTATGTTGATCAGCATTTGAATATTTAAGTTTTTATATGTTTCATTACTTTATGGGACTGATGATGCTGTGATAGCACTACCTGGACCTGATTATGCTGATGCCATGATAGCCGCACACAGGAATGCTGCAAAGCCAGGTGATCCTACATTGAAGGAGGTCATACAATCTGCCAGGGACAAGTACGAGTTCAGTATGAAAGACCACCCGAAAAATCAAAAGAAAGAAGTTGGATTGGCAGGAGTAGACTTTAAGGGAAAGTGTCACAAATGCAGAGAGCAAGGCCACAAGGCATCAAACTGTCCACAGAATGGGGGTGGGGGTTCAACAATCAAGGGAACCTGTCACTCTTGTGGAAAACCGGGTCACAAAGAAAAAGACTGCTGGGAAAAGGAAGAGAATGCAAGTAAATGACCTACTGTGTGGGTAAGTTGTAAGAACAACACTGAAGCAGAAGGAAGCAACAAGAAGGAGGTAACAGCTATGAATGTTGAATTTGTATCATAAGTTAGCGCATTGGGTGCTTTGTAGATGAAACAGCACTGCAATGGAGGAACATTGAAAATTGGAAGTGTAAATTCCAAATACTGACCAAGGATGGGTGTTAGAAGTTTATGCTGATCAGCATTTGAATATTGTAGTTTTTATATGTTTGATTACTTTATGGGAGCACAAGACACTTTTGTTCATGAATGCCATTCTGATGATGTCATAAAAATTGCTGTTACGTGATAAGTTCGTTAATACAAAATGTGCAATTGACCGAATCTAGTCTGTGGAATTGTTGAAGCCCTAGACCTTCTAGCATTCTGGTCTACAATTATATGTATGTCTGTATCACTGAGCACGTGGAAACCCTATATAGTACTCGGTGATAAACCACAAGTACTTGGTCAGTTGCAACAAGTACTTGGTGTCACTCAGATTTACCATGGAGTAGTTCGTGACACGCACAGAGATACTTGGTATCAAAAAGCACATCAATGGGAGATTTTTTAATCGCGCAAGGTAAAATTGAACTGCGACACGGCACTACTTGGTCCCAAATTCTGCTGTCTGGAGGTACAAAAAAGGTCATTTCTCAGCAATAAAATTTCAGCAAACTGACAACTTTGTAGAATTCTGATGACTTAAATGAGTCAAACTGAAGACATTTTGACAACTCGGATGACTTAAGGGATGAAAAATGACTCAAGTGACTACACTTGATTTGTCAAAATTTCATCAGTGATGAGTTGGTGATGACCCGTTTAGTTGTAAGTGAAGTCCCAGTGAGGACCCACAGAGTTTTCCGCGAAGTCCCTGTGATGATCCACAGAGTCATCAGTTAAGACCTGGTGATGACCCATTATTGTCCTTAGCGAAGTCCCAGTGATGTGTGCAGTTGTATAGATGGTTAACACATATACATGTACATGAAACATGATAGATAAAATCTATATTATTAAGCCAATGCTGATTGTGCAACGTAACATATAACACCTCTTATTTTAATTTAGGATGTGTGACATAAAAAATGAACCTTGTCTTTGACACACATCATAGAGTTTGAGGGAAGTTGACAAATTAGTCTTCATGGAAAAATATTGTCAGATAGATAGTGATGTTTTCATGAGACAAAGTATTTTAGACAGATGATGTTCTTTTTCCTTACTGGAAATGAGGCTGAGTGCAGAATTTGTTGTTAGCTGATATAATACTAGCCTTATCTATTGAAAATAAAATTCAATGTTTGTTGGAAAATTATTAATTTGATTGAAAATGTTATACTTTTGTTGAAAATGAGATATATTTTATGTTGTTGGATCTTTTAATAGACACAGTGCCATAGGTAATATAACGCTCACTCTAAAAAGGCGATGTAAAAACATTCAGGTGTGTGAAAATGCAGCTGATCAACATGTTAGATAAATGTGATATTGAATTCAAAAAATGGAATAGAGAAAGTCACACATTTTATTGTAAAACTTAAAGTGATACTTGTATTCATCCACAATATGTACATTTTTTCTGTAACGATGGTAACATGTGTCTAATGAAGCCTAGTATTACATACTGAGCTGCCTAAGATTGTAACCCCTTCACAAAGAGTCTATCATATCTAGTCACTGGATACCCCCAACAAAAGTCTTTCAAACATCATTTAAGGTATATGTATAGAACCCCACCAACTGTCTGTGTGCAGACCCCATACAATCTTTCATCCACTCATGACCAACATGACAGGTTTGCCTTTTCAAGTTGACAATTTTAGATGATAACTTAGTTGTTGTCCAATTAGAATACATCATTTTTTATTAAAAACTTCATAGAGAACGGTGTTAATTGTACCAAGAATGTAGATATGGCAACCCAATTGGGAAAAATGAGGGCATGTTACAGTGTGCATTGTGTAAATTGTGCACCACGGTCATGTATGCATATGATTCCTAAACCAATTTGTTTGGAGGGGAAAATGTAGAACTCATGTCATACTATACCTAAATATGATATCTGATGTTGTATAGAGATGTTGCAATAGTCTGTAGTATAATTGGCTTTTTATTATTATTTTGTTGGTATGGTGAAGTAAAGTTACGGTGTGGTACAATACCATATCATGGTACAAGATGTCGTGGGTACCAATCAAATGACTACCCCTGCTCATAAAAAGCTTGCATTAGATGATATAATGTTTTAACTTTGTAGGTCTAAAAGTAGTTTATTTCTCAAAAATGGCTTATTTTTCAATAATAGGATTGTAGCCTCTTTCTCAAAAAGAGCTTATTTGATAGGTTTTATTCACGCTATATGCTATAATAGAGAAATATCAATGTTTGAGATCCACAGGTACAGATACTATTACTATGCAAAGTAGATTGTTATTTTTGAAAAATATGCTACTTTTGAGAAATAGACTATAATTCAGTTTTGGATATAGACTTTTTCTTGAGCAAGTTGCTCTGCGTCAAAATCAGTGGCTGGTAATTCAATCTATGGAGAGCATTGCAATTGGTGTCTTTGTCTGCATCATGACAAGAGTACAAAATGTGCGCTGCTTCCATGTCATGTCTTGCAATAAGCAACAGCCTCATTGCAGTAAAGATTGGTGTTGTGAGAAGCTAAATGGTTCAACCCCCAACATTGGAAAAAGTAGAACCTAAAAAATAATTGTTGCAATGCCTACCATACAATCAAAATAGATAATATGAAAATTCTCAAAAAACATGAAAACAGGGCAGAGTGATTTGAGAGGTTTGCATATAGGAGACCATTTTCAGTAGTTTTCTCAATCAAGGATGAACAGGACTCAACACTTAACACAAGAAACAATTTGGTACCAATTTAAAGCTAACTCCATGAACGAAAACAGTAACGTGAATTTGGCTGCATGGACCAGCATGAACATAGGTCCACTCTAGATTGAAATACTGAACTCTCATCAATTTAACCATCATAAAGCAAGACCAAACAATGAACATACCCATGTTTCATTGATTCCATCCTTTGTGTCAACAACTTTCATAAAATTCATGTAGCATAATGCCTTTAAGTCAGTCAATAAAGTATTGCATGATCACAAGTGGGTGAGTATAAAGCAGTACAAGATCTCTATTGCTTCATTGGAAAATGTATGGTATCATACCATACCATACCATACCTCATCATCATATTTTTCTGGCAAAAGGCCTTTCAATCTTTTTGTATGATGCACCTCTAAGGCGCTAGTATGTGAAGCATGCTAGTATTTTATAAAAAAACCTCATTAAAAGAATCTAATCCCTACTTATTGGTTATTCAAGTGCAAGCACTAGACCTAGGTTCTTTCCCAACTCACTACCATGCCTAAAACTGATACATCATAAACTAAAGACTACAAACATATAGAAAATGGTGGAGCATGCTTGGTTGGGGAGTGGTGCCAAAAACTATCGAAGGGTTACCTTTAGAACAAGAACCCTGGCTCCCCTTTCTGGCAAAAATCTTGCCAGTTGGATCAAGGGTGGGGAGAGGGTCTACAAAATCTACACTAAACAACTAGACGCAAACTGTGCAACAATTTAGATTTAGGCAAGGTTTCCGCCACTTTCAGTGCAGAATAAGCTGTTGGTGGATCGAGGGAAACATGGTGCATCTCACATGCATCTGGCCATCACCCCAATCAAGTGCAAACACTGGACCTAGGTTCTTTCCCAACTCCCTACCATGCCTAAAACTGATGCATCATAAACTAAAGACTACAAACATATAGAAAACGACGGAACATGCTTTGTCAGAGAGTGGTGCCAAAAACTATCCCAGGGTTACCTTTAGCATGCAAACATTGGCTCCCCTTTCTGGCAAAAATCTTGCCTCATAGGACCCCGGGTTGGCGGGGGTCAGAGGCAGGAACGAGTGTGGTTTTGCAACCCCACCAAAGGGATGGCCGGCTTGGGATGCTGTATCAGGCGGGTCGAGTCAAGCCACCCCAAGAAAGGAACATGAATTGCCATGACCATCAAAAGGATGGTAATGAGGGTGCAATGGGATGATGACAAATGTCGTTCAGGACCTGTGCAGAGTGCCGAATGAAGTGTGTGCCCCGATATGGATGTCTAACCAGACAGGAGACCTCATCACCTGTAACATCGGGTGTGTAGACCCTGTACGGAGAGAGGATGCCACACACCATCATACTATAGATGCCCGGAGGGGCAATCAATTCAAACCAAGCACACATGCTGGAGTGGTTTAGGTTGCAGGTGCAGCTGTATTGTATTTACGAGCAACAGTTTCATCAGTGACATCGTGATAGGCTCCACCCATGATATTGATGAACAGAAACTTGCGTTTCATGTTGGTTGACATGCCTGCTGAGTAAGTATGTAGCTCCTCCCGGATATACTCCTTGAAGGTTGCCCCTTTCCATCATGCCATTTTTTGGATTTGGGTGTCCAAGTAGCCGGCAAGTGCAAGAGCATTGGTGCCCCCACTGTGGAGAGAGTATGAGTCAATTCTATCAATGGGGAAACCCCACAAGGAGTATCCCAATATGGTTGCGGCCACCTTCAAGGCGGTGCAGATGTTTTTGTCCACGACTTTGAGCCACATACCCTTCACGTAGTACGTGGAGAGTGGGGTTTTGGGGTCTTGGGAGTGAGCGCGAATATGGATGTAACATTGACCCAAGGCACGTGCTGGGCACGTGAGAGGTTCGCCATTGGATTCTTTGTGGACACATTCCCCTTTGCACCCATTCTTTTGGACTTCCAATTTCAGCGTGGCAGAATCTGCCATGAGAATGAGGTCCCAGGTGGCAGATCAGGAGAGTTGCTGGAGGCGTCCCCGTGAGTCTTTCTGTGACATCTTTCATCTTGAACTGGACAGTTTGCTTGGATTGATTGTGTGTCCCTTTAGACGTGTATTCCCCCACATGGAGCAGGAAATAGAAAGCCGTTAAGGTGAGATCGCCCACCGCAGCTTCTAAAGACATGGCCAGTTAGGTGTGACCAACTTGGCAGAGGTATTCCGGCACATCAGCTTCCACAGGCAGTTTTTTCATTGGAGGTGGGTCCTCTTTGCGCCATCTGTCAAGCAGTTGGGCTAACCGCGGAAGAAGCTTATTTTCCGTCCCCAAAAGTTTGGTGGGATTCACCCCAATGGCCAGGGCAATCATCTGGCCAATGGCTGTGATCGCAGTACTGACTGTTGCAGCTGTGACCTTGCATCCACGGCCATAATATCCAACCGGATGGCGGCGGTATAGCCGGTGAGGGCTCTGACCAGGTGGTCATACTTGGTGTCCTGTAGGTAAGGGTGCAGCCCCAGAGGCGAGAGGAACTTGATCCAATTTTCCCTATGCACCTCCCAAGTCCTGGTAGATGCCTCCACTCTTCCATTTCGAAACCCTTTGTCAGCAAGATGAAAGTAACCCGCATACCAATCGCAGAGGAAAGGCGGAACACGTTCCAGGAGTCCTGTGACGGGAGGGTGACAAGAGTGTTGTACATAGCAGCAAAGGCAAGGTCAGTTTTACAGTGCCACTTGGGGTTGCTGCTGAAGGAGCACGAGGGAATGTCAGTCATTTGGTTGTTTTCCCTGGGATGTGCAGCATAGTGAGTGGTGAGGTTTGCTGGAGTTGCATTTGCGGGGATAATGCCCGGATGAGTTGCATTGCAACGACAGAGCGATGATAGGCAAGGCATCGGATCCAGCTCACTGAAGGGCTATTGTTACTGTACAAGGCAATCCGCCTATGATGAAGATCCATGACAGTGTCCTTTATGACCAACCACAGGAGGAGAAGCCAGCACACTCCAGATATGAATTTTTGATCAACCAGATTGGGTTGTCCAGGGTGAAGATAGCCCGTTGGATGTCCTGGGGCCATTCCAGCCTGAATACTGTGGATGGAACCGCCAACTGCCCCCTACCCCATGTTTTGATGCATCACACATGCCGATGATGTTGGGCCAGCCCATGACAAGGCTACGACATGGAGCGGAGTGTGAGATGCTAAGTTGTAGGATGGTGGCGACTCGATCCAGCCCATCGGTAAAGAGTTGGGTACCACTAGCATGGTGCTCTTACCCCCATGTTGTGGAAGAACATAATTCCACTCCTCAAATACCAAAATCCATCCTTGATGTCCGATTTTGCCATGAATACTTTAGCATCGTTCTTGACGGCAGCCATGGCATGGATTAACTGCAACAGGGAGTGACCGATCTGGTCAATGGCTCCTGCCAGTGCAGATTTCATGGAAGCTTTGTTGCTGGAGCTGCCGTGTGAGTTGATGGGCTTTGTTCTCCTTCCAAAGACTATGGGTGGTTGCACCCATGACCGCTGTTTGATCAGATAGGTGAGGTAGTTCGAGACCTGGAGGGTAGGAGGGGTCGTCACGGTGAACTCCAGCGGAAGTAGTCTTGACGTGGATGCAGGTTGTGCCAGGGGAGGGTAGATTCAGGGCATTGGTATTCACTGCTGCCTCCCCGAGTTTGACATCAACTGTGGCTGGCCCATTGGATGCTGACATGCCAGCACAGGGTGCTCGGTGGCTTTTGTCGAGGCACCGCATTACCCGTAGTTGTCTTTCGACTGCATCAGTGGCCCAGTGGGTATTTAGTTGACTCACTGTGCTGTTGATTTCAGGAGGTGGGATGTCCCTGCCCCGCCCATGGCAAATTAGCAAAGCTTGGGTTCAACAAGATATGCTTACCTGACCCACCATCCAAGAGGGGCTGCCCGCTGATCTGTACACCTCATGGGGTTCGCCCCAGCACCGGGTTTGGTGGGTCCCGCATGTCGCTACTGTACGGTCGCTCCTCCAACCCAATGCCATGTGTGCACTCACCATAGCAAATGTGGCAATCCCACCGGTGGGGAATTCCTTAGGAAGTGTGTCAATGTTTGTTGTTTGGGTAGAAATCCTTTGACTGGACGGCAGGTTCGGTGTTTTCAGCTCACACAACCGATCAACAAACTGTGGTGTTAAGAGACTTGCTGGAATGTGTCCCTCAGCCAACAGTCCACAGTATTTGCAATTTCATTTTCCAAGGATGTATGAATAGCATAGCATGTTCTTACCGTCCTTCACGTATTGCGGTTCTGTAGGAAGATCGGTTTCGCTAACACCTGTCGCCCGGCAGAGGAGTCAGAATTGTACACTACGAAAATGACAAATGTAATCGTCCATCAGTGCATGCAACTTTGGGTGCACATCAACCTGTTGGATGAGGACAGTGCGTTCAGGCATTGATGAAACCGCTAGGAGTGGACTGAAAACTGGAGGTGTGCCCCACGGCCTGATCGTGGAAGCCGATGGAGTTGGCTTCTGAGCGGGTGCCTGTTGTACTGGGGCATACCAACCTGTACCGGTTGAACTCCCTGGTGGCTCAGCACTCCATTTGTTGGAGAAATTTCCCACTTGAATTTCCACCGCCTTAGAAACATCCGTGCCGGCAAGAGTCATGAGGTGAGATGTTGGAAACCGTATCGTGGAGTGCGTAAGGTTGTCTTCGTTGACTGTGCAAAAGAAAAATTGGCGGCTGTCTTCGATGATCGCCCACGTGATTTGGCAGACAATCCACAGCACAAACCTATCAGCTTTTGCATATACCTGTTATGAGTTGAGCATGGTCCACAGGTCAAACAGGTTTTGAAAATAATTTTATTGTCCGCCAAACAGCATCCACACTAAAGCACAGAAACTGCCCACATCCCATAGAAGTTCCAAGTAGTTACCTGCTGGTGGGCATGGGTCCTTTTTTAGTGAGACCCAATGAGTCACTGAGGGTGTGGTTAGGCTCTGTCAGAAGCAAGGCTTGTTCTCTTGCCCTCAGATCGGTGGTTGCATTGCCCCGACAAGCGCACACGATCAAAATGGACATTCCCCATGCAGAAGTACTAAAGTACGCCATTGCCGCCCCAGGCTTAAACTCGAGTTTTGTAGTTTCATCCATTGTTGTCTTGTTGAAATAGATTCCCCATGTGGTTGAAATATCCTGCGACCATGCCAACCTGCCATAGTGTCAAGGAGCTTTGTATGCTGTGTATCCACATCTTTTGTAGTTTTTTGAAATAAGTCCAACTGGGAGGAGTATCCTGATCCAGCTGGACACCACAGAAACCTTTGAGCTTTGCTATCTGGAAAGGGCTGTATGACTTTCCTTTGTCACTTTGCTGTGCTGTGGAGTCCTGCCGTGCACTTCCATCACCTTCTGTGGCCCTAAGGGCAGCGACCACCACCCCGCTTACCTGTGCAATGAGAGTTGGGTCTGCTAAGTTGGTTGTTGCTTGCGGTCCTGATATTCTCATTTGCTGAAATGGGTGGGTCAGCCCACCCTGCTTCATGGAACTACGGCCAGTTGAGGCCGGTCCAAGAGTGATGAGCAAGTGCCCAGCTGCCCACTTATGCCAGGTTGGAGATGCAATGATTAGTGTTATAGGGAACGCGAGAAGACTCAATGTGGGAGTGGAGATTGTTGCCGTTTCCGGGTGTGCAGCCACACAACACCAATCAAGCAGAAGCGTGTACGCATTTGCATTGAGAGCTCCCTGTGATAACAAACTTTGGACATACTTTGCCAGCTCCCAAGGGGTTCTCTGTTCCTCAGCGCAGAACACGACACAATCCGGTGGGAGGGCTAACATCAGGAGTGCTGTTACATTCACCTGAGGTGCCTCCAATCCTGGGGCCAAGAACTGATCGCTGTTGTTTGGGTCGGCATAAAACAAATCCATCACAGTGAGGTCATCTCAGAGTGAATGACTGTCCCACAACCATGGTGCCTTCTCCTTGAGTTCAACCATTTGTGGGGGCGGGGAGTAGGTCATCTGGTAACCCAGGAAACCAATGGTTTTTCCTCTCCACGCTCTGTTGCTCCCCGGGGCATTAGGGTACATCTGGATGGAATGGAGCAGATGTATGTGTGGCGATTTTGGTCGCATCCCACCGAACCCCAGTAGACCAAGGAAGCTTAGGGCATCCTCCTTGAATTTTCCTTGCTCTGTGGGGCTTGCTTTGCAAGAAGCTTGCCAGTCAAGGAACTCGTAGAGGTGACTCGGGGAGGTAGTGAAAGGTGCCTTTTTGCAAGCCAGAATGAGGGCAGACTCGTGAGGTACAGTGGCCCCCGGACAAGTAGGAGAGATTGACGCTGGTGCCAGTGTCCACGCGTTGGTGGTTTGTGTGCGAGGAGTAACGGTGATAGGAATGCCTCGTTCCGCAGTGCTGCCGGTGCTGGGGTTGGAGGAGTGGGTTCCTGCTTGATTGCGAGTGAAGTATTGCCCTGCTGGAGTTCCTCAAGGCGACGTTGTTTGCCTCTGGTTTGTGCAAGCAAAGCCCAAGTTTTGGGGGCGAGGTTTTGTTCCAGATCTGGGAATACGAAGCCCTGAGCATCGGCCTCATCATCTTAGTTCTCAGCTTCATGTGTTGTAGCCCAGAGCAGGGGAGGCTCCTCGTCCTGCGACACATCGTGCGCCGCCCTGGCCGGTGCGGTCGAGGGCGGTGTACGTCCCTTGAGGTAGGGGAAGATTTTTTCCATTGTCGAAGGGAGGGAGGGTGAGCAGCGTCTACAAAATAGACACTAAACAACTTGAGGCAAACCGTGCATTGATTTAGGCATGGTTTCCACCACTTTCAGCGCAGAATAAGCTGTTGGAGGATCGAGGGAAATGTCGTGCATCTCAAAACGCGCGTCTGGCCATCACCTCAATCAAAATACCCAGTAGGACAACCGACAAACTGACGAGGTATCCTAAAGACTCCTTATCACAGCATTGTCTATCTTTAACTCAAGCTCTTGTGAACTCCGTGTGTCGGTGTATGTTTTCATTGGCTGAAGTTTGTGTACATTCTCCTGTAACCGTAAGGTTGGACCTCTGGGCCTCATACATGGCAGTTGTAAATAATTTAGTAGAAGAAGGATTCATTGGTCACAGGAAAGGCCAGGATTACTTATTCCTTTGCAGCTGATTTAATATGGAGGGAGATCACCAAAACTACCTTCTGTATAAATCATATTATGTCCATGGGCTGACACTGTCAACTCTAAGCAGACCAACACACAATTTTCATGGCACCTTTTTCATCACCAACAGACACCGAAACGAAATTCGACTTTACAAATGTGTCACAATTGGTATTTGAGCTACTCATTGAAATGTCAAAACTTATTTGATTTTATGACAAATTCTGGCTGTCGCATCTCATCTATCACTTGTCGGCAATCTTTGTTAAACAATCATTCCATGAATTCCAAGAAAGGGATAGCAGTTTCTTTCTTTTCGCCAGTTACAGCCTCTTCAAGCTCGTCTACCATCTGTCGCCATGGAACCTTACCTAGACCCCTCCTCAACACTTTTCCATCATTAGTTATCACCAATGCAATCCCCTCGTCTTTCGCCTTTTCCCCAGCTTGTTCCACTGCAGTGTTCATTTCCTCAGTAATGAATTCGTCCCAGCCCTCTCCCACGGGTTCTGCAACGTAAGGCTGCCTTTCATAAGAGGGACGATCCGCAAACCCACTGCCAGACGGCTTAGAGGCACGTTCTGCCTCATCAAGACCAGTTTCGTAAGGTACCACCAGTATATTGGTCATGGCGAAATTAACCTGAGCGTTGCACATGAGTCGCATAGAGCTAAGAGTGGAGATTAATGGCCGAAAGCCAATTAAGTTGTGCGATTTTTCCATCTCACCTTATTTAGCTGAGCTCCTCTCAGAGCATCTCGAATCACTCTCCCCGGTCCAGCGACTAAAATGATATGCTGTTTCGCCTTCTCCTGCATAATGCCTACACTGGCCCTCTTCGTCTCCCCATCCTCGCCCACCCTCACATCGAGCTCCAACTTGGAAAGACGGAGCTCTCGCTCACGCATGCCCTTCACAATTGTCTTTTGTTTCTTTTTATTCTCAATCTTTTCCTCAACCGATTTTCTCAGCTCCTCTCCTTTATCAAGATCGATTTTCGCGAGGACTCCAAAGAGAGCTACAGCGCCAAAGTCGATGGCTAGGTTGATGTATTCCGCATTCAAGTCTACATCGCTCCTCACTCCACTCAACGCGGCTGCCACGCCAGATGCAGTGATGAGTCCGCCGACAAACGCGCCACTTGCAAATGCTGCGTAGAGAAAAAGACGCAACCCTCGAAAGGGGGCGATAGTTTCTGTAAGAAGATTTTTGCTGACACCCGGTGCAAGTCCGGAGTCAGATTTCTTTTCGGCGTTCAATGCTGCAAGTCTTCTTTGTGTCGAACAATTCGTAAGTAAACCGCAATTGTTGAGTGCAGTTCGTACGTTATGACTACTTGACGAGACTAATGTAGAGGACGGAACTGTGAAGCAATAGGTGGCCGTGATTACTGACGCTGCTAATGCAACGACGAGGCGTGTACAGTTCCGTAGTCGGATCATGGCAGATCAGCGGTAACAAACACAGCGCACAATAATTAACTAAAATATAAAACCGTTTAATTCTGGAGGGAGACTTGACGAATGATGAAAAAAATGCGGTCGAAATCGCTGACGTTGACCACAGCTGACCGCTGACGAGAGCGTGTGGTATTGTACAATACTTATTGTACTCTAGGTAGAGAGGTACAGTACGGTACGATACCATACTACGTCTAGAGAATATAGCTAATATACTACTCCTCATCCTGTACAATAAAAGGTAAATCACATTCTGTAGACACTATCAAGTTTAGCAAAAACGGCAACGGTGTGAAAAGGTAGATTCTAAACCCTGATTAGACCATCACGCTAGAGCCGCAATGACTGACTGGAATGTGTCAAGCAATGTATCAAATAGATTAATAGGTGGCAATGCTAAATGATCTACACAAGATGATTCTGTGTCCATACTGTCATCGGATTTTTGATGAGATGGAGAAAGAATTTCGTCCCACCGTTTGCCTACTACGGTCTGCAACTCTTTTTGCTCCTTGAGTAGATTCTCCATCAGTGCAGATAGATCATCATTCTTGTGAGGATTGCGGTCTTCGTGTGAAATGTCATTGAGTTCAGTTGCAAAGACATGAAGGAGCTGGGCAGATTTCGATGCAACTACTCTAGCATCATCCCAGACAGCCGACACCATGGCAACACATTCATCGTACTTCGCACTTTGCACAGCAGACAGGTTGGAATGATTCGCATTTCCATGTTGTGCCCGCGGCTTGTGGCGAAGCCCTCCAACTTTTGTCTGAAGATTGAGGACAGCTCCAACTTGTGGTAGCATTGCATTCGTAACGTGACGACACAATTCTTTGTACTCTGCCACCGAGGCTCCGAACCGATTGACTTGCCCGAATACAGATAAATCTTGACCAGGTATCTTCATTTTATTTAAGAGAGACGATACTGATAGATCCTCACGACGCTTGCAACGAGCTAAAGATTCGTCCTCCGCAATAACGCTTGCAAGATCCATCAATCCATCGCCATGATTCAGTGTAATCTTCTCTTCAAGTGATGAAGTCCAGACACGAAAGGAATGCGAGTTGTAAGATCGAAAAGTGTGGGATGAACCGTTAGCAGGTAGAATTCGAAATGTGTTGGGAAGCCGTCGTCCAAGGGGCGAGACAAACTTGCTGTTGCTCCTTGTTAGATCCAAAGTTCCATCTCCACCTTCCAGTAGAAGCGACCGATGAAGTTTTATGTAGGAGTGTCGCCCTATTCTCAAAGAAGACAGGACATCCTCGTTTCCACGTAAATCGACTCTACAATGATCAGAACTCGTTGTTAATGTCTTCATTCTCCTGATGATCCACAGCCTATCTTCACCCAAAACACAATACACTCTTGTCCAAACATTTGGATCTCTGCTACTTTGCTTCATCAGATACCCCGAAACAATAAATGTAGGGTCTATCAAATCCCGAAGCACAGCAATATGGCGTCGCTCCCTGGCTAATCTATTCATAGCAGGCGAAAAAGAGGAATTGTCTTTAGATTCATCAGCACAACCATCGCTGGTGCTATCTTCGCTGCACGCATCGTCTGAATCACTCTCATTATCTCCGGTGCAATAGCCTTCTAAATCAACATACGACGGGATGTTTTGAATCTTCGCAGAGCTGCTGGACATACCACTCCCACCCAATGCACTGCACGGTTGGAAAAACCAACGGAAGGTGGGCTGACAAAGTTGTTGCCCAATGAGACTTTCACTCCTTCCCTCGTTAAGTTGTAACCTGAGCCCCATCTCATCTTCGGCGTTGCGCCTCAATTGGACCAGGACTTGCATCATGTCATCACGAGCTTGCAATGGATGCTCATCAGGGTAAACAGTTCGTACAATGTGGATTGGTTCAGAGTCATATTCGTATTCAATAGGTACAGTTCTCGACCTATAGTTTGATGATGGCAATGATGCCTGTACCTCTGTCCCTGATTTTGAAGTTGTTGCATTCTCAGGGCTCGCAACAACTGATGTAGGCTGCGTTGCTGGAAACCTACAGTCAACATTTCTTACAGAATCATTGATTCCCACACCTACGAATGATCCCCAAGGCGTGGTTCTTATGTCAGTGCTACAACGAGAAGAGCTAAGATCCAAACCTATTGCAGACGAAGGAGATCCAATGGCATTTGCCAAATCATTATCGCTGCTGAAACTGTGGCTGATTACTTGCGCACTGGACGGAAAATTATGCGCTGATGTGGCCAGTAGAGTAGAAGAGACGAACCCCTTTTGTCCACCCGACGCTCTGATGGTGTCTGCCGACTCCGATACCGACATCCTCGCTCTTGCCACGAGCGCTTCGAGTTGCTGCCTATTCCATCGATTCGTGTCAAAATCGCCCAAAGTGCTTGAGTGAGAGTGTCTAAAGTGACGAAAAGCCTCCAGGCGACGTTGCTCTTCTAAAATTTCTTCATGTTCAAATCTTATGTATCCTTTTGGTGGCCTTTCTAAGGTTCCTACGAGAACGAGAACATCTACTTCTTCCTCGTCTTGTGAGGGTGTGTATGGTTTCAATGCGCTGGAGGGACAGCTAATGTTGGATTTTCTGGTATCTTTCTGTTGATATTGCGAAAGACGCGACTGTATTTTACTATTGCTAATATTTTGTTCATAAGCATATGCATGATGAACTTGTTGCATGTGAGAGATATTTTTGTCTGTGCTGCTAACGTGGATTGATTTTGGAGGAAGACCGAATTTGCCGCGCAGTAACGCCGTGACATCTTTGGCCTTAGCACGATCAGTTAGCCTGACTGCGGCGGAAGTCGTTGAAGTCGACGGATAACCCACAAATCGAGTTTTGTTTTGTGGCGATTGAGATGATCGGACACGATTTTGGTGACAACTTGTCGCCGCTCCCGACGCTCCAGTATTGACACTGCTTGCGGGGGTAGTGGACAACGACGAAAACGTAAATGATGAAGTCGACGAGTCGGAAGATGGTGGAAATTGATATGGAGCACCGGGAGCCGTCATGGGGTAATTCGGAGGGTGGATTTCATGAGAATCATGGCGATGAACGACAGCAGAACCAGAGGATGGAGAAGCCGTCGTCGATGCAAGGGGATGGGCTGCGCTATGAGGCGCGAACACCTGAAGATAAATTCGATGAGATTCTTGACGGTTGGGAGAAGCCTGAGGAGAGCCGTTGTAGACGCCGCTTGGCACGAATTGTTGTTGTTGTTGATGCATCGTAAGTGATATATTAGGAAAGATTAGGAACTTTTATTAGGAAGAGTATGTTTTGACCGACTTGAGGTAGCTTGAGGTCATGATGGTATTCTATGGTATGGTATAGTATTGTACGCATTATGGCGTCCCTACGAAAAAGTTGTGGACAAAACGAAATCTAATTTATCAATTCTCGCTATTCATCATTTACCGAAAAAAATGCAGATACTTGGTATGTTTCGTAACTGAAGTAGAGAGACAACTCGTTGATTTACATACATCGGGAATATGCGAGAATATTTATTTTGCTTTTGTCCTCATACGATCCCAGCGCCTTCCCAGCGCTACCACACAAGACGGGAGACGGCTGAGGGCCTGCTGAGGGCTATGGTCTGTTCAGGTCTGTTCGCCTTCATTCAGAAACGGTCGCGGGTGTACAAGTCAGACTCCGCACAATAGTTCATCATGACAAACGTAAGGAAGCCTCTTTGTTATGGAATTGTAGCTCGTGACATTCTGCAGGCGGCTAATGGCTTCCTGTCAGACAGCTGTCTGAGCACCGCTGTTGTGGCACCGTAATTCATCACTCTAGCCATTGCTAACTGCCCTTATTCTCAATGAAGGAATCGTCGGTGGATGTCTCCTTAGCGGAGCTTCAAAGTCGCCTCAAAGACCTCGAGCTATCGAAAACACACGACAACATGAGCGAAATACTCCAAAAGGAACGATCTGAAATGCTCATCAGTCTACGAAAAATTATGGCGGCACTGAAGACAGAGGCATTGGACGGTTGCGGCTCGGGCGGTGGCGCCAGCAGTAAAGAAATCGAAGCATTGAAAGCAGAGAATGAAGAGTTGAGGAAAATAAATGCCAAGCAGCAGTATCGAATCGAGCATTTGGTTCATAACTTGAGAGTGTTCGTGCATAGTAACGGAAAGTAGTAAATTAGTATTGTTTGTTATATGCGGACGGTTGTGGACAAGCATTTTAGAAAGAATTTTTGAATCTTTAAGTATGATGGAGACTTGATGTTACGGATATCCAAAAGAGTAAAGTTCAACCTACTTTAAATTGACTAGCATTTCAGCATACACATTGGAGTTAGGGCACCACTCCTTATCGAATCTTTGCTTTGACTTTTTCTCTGTCAGAGAATTTGATGAAATGGTTTCAGAAGTAGCAGAGACCTCGATAATTCTACTTTCTTCCCAATTTAGCGACATTAAACATTGTACAATGAGAGCAGCAATATCTTCGCGAAATACTGCTTTCTCACCATTATTCGGTTCGTCTGTATGAGGGGGGATTCTTGACACCTCAGAAAGTAATGCAACAGTCAGCTTCTCTTTAACACCCTTCTCAAACGAATAGGTCAAATCCTTCTTAAGGCTGTTTGCCCGAATGTACGTGTAAGATATGCCCTCTCTTTCTAGTATGCTGATGAAATCCCTCGGGCGAGGAGTTCGGGGGGTCTCTAGAACAACGACATGTTTAATGCTTCCACTCTCCTTACATGCCTGGATAGCGGATTCAAACATAGAAATGTGGTAATCAGAGCAATCTCGCGGGACACCACCTCCCCTAGCGCCATAACGTTCATCCAAGTAGAACTCAAAGGTTTTGTCATTTGGTGTTTTTTCATAAGTGTTCCCAGTTACACTTCGTTGTTCCAACTGATATACTGTTCCCAAAATCGCCGCATCAAACGACTTCAATCTTTCTTTGATGTAATCCTTATTAGTGGAGTCCACCAATCTCACCAGATCTTCGCCAGCGTAAGCAAGTTTGAAGCAAGGCGTCAGAACTTTGTTGAGTGCCTCTGACGTAGTACGCGTTGCGCCGATAGCACGGGGGCTCGAACCTCCTGAAATTCCGGTGCCATATCTGTCGTCCAACGGTGAAAATTCATAGCGATCAACGTCTTTGCGATACGCCGTTTATGATGATAACAAATAACAGAAGTAACGTAGAGAAACACTTACATAGAAGCTGCCCTTTGAAGAAATCCAAAAACCGTTGCCCCGAGGTATCCTCCCGCGCCGAACACAGCAATCTACGATAATGAAATAGAATGACACAAATTCGATTGAAGTCGACATACAAAATCACTCAGCAGACCTCACCTTTTTCTTCTCATATGGCTTCGCGGCGCATCCTTCGTTTCCTTTTAACGCAGAGTACACAGAGGTATCTATCGTCCTCGCACCTCGAATCAAGGTGAGAGTTTTCACCGAGGAGAACGCACAGGTAGGCCGAGCTGCCAAAGCAACACCTGCAAATAGAATGCTGCACGTCAGATGCATTGATGATTGAGACCAGATTGAGAACCACGTTATCTGCTACAGGTTAGCTTGAGGTCACCGGTAAGAAGTACCTATTCGTGGTCTCTGGTACAAAAATAATGTTTGAAGAGGTGTTCAAGCTCTTGTTTCACCCAAACCCTACCCAAGGGTGGGTTTTTCACTAAGACTTTTTCACTACGTACCATAGTAGATTATCATGCCTGTGGCTAAAAATGTTAGCATTGTACCGTATAAACCTCATTTATGAGCTTACGCGCCGATTCTCAGGACATTCGTGTTTTACTCTGTTAAAACGGGAACTATAGCTCTAACTATTTCTCCGTTAGATTCCCCAAGTCCACAGCAATACCCCCCGTAACTCTGTCGGGAAGCAAAGTTACGGGGAATCATGTGAAAACACACATGACACATCATCACATCACTGGTGGGCTTGATGGAATGCGGTAGGTGGGCAGTTTGGACCGTTGTACAAATGGTGGGTAAGCAGATCAGCCCAATGGCTATTGTATCGTAGTAGATAGGAGGTAAAAAAAAAAATTACTAACAACCTCTGCAAGATTTTTTAGCAGAGCCCCAACAAAGGAAAAAGTTATAACAGTGGCCGTCTATTAGTGTCGACTTTTGTAGTGCTTTCTGATAAGCTAGCGCGGCGTGCACTGGCACGACTTTCGTAGTATTGTACTTCCATCATGTGGTTTCCGATTTAATAAAGCGAGGGCGCACTGGCACGACTTCTGATGTCATTTTGGTCGATTATGACAAGGTGGCAGCTACCTCTAGACGCATGTCTAGAGTTGTGCCAGGTTCCGTGATGGGCATAGACTTGCTGTAGAATGTAGAATGAATAGAGTTTTAGGGTGAGGTCAAGTACCTATCCCAACAGTCTTGCAAGAAAGAGAAACATTGCCCAAGTTAGATTCTGAGGATGAGGAGGAGTCGCATGCAGCCCTTATAACATGGGAGTTGATCACTACGCATAAATTGACAAGACTGGCCGCGGAGCAGCCCCCAGGGACTGGGAGTGATCGGTGAACAGCCTGTTGACTAATATGGTATATATCCGCCTCATAATAAATTTCTCTACATATTAAAACGATCATGATCGGTTCTTTATGGGGAATGAATCGTTGTAGGGTGAAATGAAGTACCTATCCCAACAGTTTTGAAATATTAAGTAATATTGCCCAAGTTTGATTTGAAGGGTGAGGAGGAGTTGCACACTAGTAGTTTTTTTTAATTTGTAACAGCCCAGATCATGTGCAAGGTCATTGCTTAGCAAAAATTGACAAAACTTGTCGTGGAGGGGCCCCCAGAACGCGGGAATCACGGAACGGCTTAGTTTCACATGTCCTCAACATGTCCTTGGACGTGTCCAATGTCGGAAATTTTCCCTGGACACGTGATTTTTCCGGACACGAAGCCTCGTGTCGGGTTGGGGTCACGTGTCGGCCAGATGTCCGCAAGTTTGAGTCCCAGATTTTACCTACACGTTCTCATGTTGTGATATTATCTTGAATCGCATGTGAATAATAATGCGCGAAATGTGGCTGCACACAAAAAATAATGGTCCATGGTCCGCTATGTCACCACAATGAATTACATTGTAGTTACAACACCATCAACTTACATCGCAGCCACTCAGACAACAAATAGACTGACCCTTGATATTCCAATCACCCTCCCCTCAACGCCAACAACAACAGCTACCAGCCGGTTCGTTTTCCAGGTAAGAAATCTATTCCTTCCCCTTCATTTCAAAGTATTTCGTCCCGTCACCTGACAATTTTTTCCAATTAAATACTTACCACCCCTCCACAAGAATCAGCATAGCTCGACCCACAGATCTAATTGAGCCGCCCGCCCTCCCTCCCCTCAATGCCAACAACAACAGCTACCAGCCGGTTTGTTTTCCAGGTAAGAAATCTATTCCTTCCCCTTCATTTCAAAGTATTTCGTCCCGTCACCTGACAATTTTTTCCAATTAAATACTTACCACCCCTCCACAAGAATCAGCATAGCTCAGCCCACAGATCTAATTGAGCCGCCCGCCCTCCCTCCCCTCAACGCCAACAACAACAGCTACCAGCCGGTTCGTTTTCCAGGTAAGAAATCTATTCCTTCCCCTTCATTTCAAAGTATTTCGTCCCGTCACCTGACAATTGTTTCCAATTAAATACTTACCACCCCTCCACGAGAATCAGTGTTGCTTGGCCCACAGATCTAATTGAGCCGCCCGCCCTCCCTCCCCTCAACGCCAACAACAACAGCTACCAGCCGGTTTGTTTTCCAGGTAAGAAATCTATTCCTTACCCTTCATTTCAAAGTATTTCCTCCCATCACCTGACAATTGTTTCCAATTAAATACTTACCACCCCTCCACAAGAATCAGCATAGCTCGACCCACAGATCTAATTGAGCCGCCCGCCCTCCCTCCCCTCAATGCCAACAACAACAGCTACCAGCCGGTTTGTTTTCCAGGTAAGAAATCTATTCCTTCCCCTTCATTTCAAAGTATTTCGTCCCGTCACCTGACATTTTTTTCCAATTAAATACTTACCACCCCTACACAAGAATCAGCATAGCTCGGCCCACAGATCTAATTGATCCGCCCGCCTGCCCTCCCTCCCCTCAACGCCAACAACAACAGCTACCAGCCGGTTCGTTTTCCAGGTAAGAAATCTATTCCTTCCCCTTCATTTCAAAGTATTTCGTCCCGTCACCTGACAATTTTTCCAATTAAATACTTACCACCCCTCCACGAGAATCAGCATAGCTCGGCCCACAGATCTAATTGAGCCGCCCGCCCTCCCTCCCCTCAACGCCAACAACAACAGCTACCAGCCGGTTTGTTTTCCAGGTAAGAAATCTATTCCTTCCCCTTCATTTCAAAGTATTTCGTCCCGTCACCTGACAATTTTTCCAATTAAATACTTACCACCCCTCCACAAGAATCAGCATAGCTCGACCCACAGATCTAATTGAGCCGCCCGCCCTCCCTCCCCTCAACGCCAACAACAACAGCTACCAGCCGGTTCGTTTTCCAGGTAAGAAATCTATTCCTTCCCCTTCATTTCAAAGTATTTCGTCCCGTCACCTGACAATTTTTCCAATTAAATACTTACCACCCCTCCACAAGAATCAGCATAGCTCGGCCCACAGATCTAATTGAGCCGCCCGCCCTCCCTCCCCTCAACGCCAACAACAACAGCTACCAGCCGGTTTGTTTTCCAGGTAAGAAATCTATTCCTTCCCCTTCATTTCAAAGTATTTCGTCCCGTCACCTGACAATTTTTTCCAATTAAATACTTACCACCCCTCCACAAGAATCAGCATAGCTCGACCCACAGATCTAATTGAGCCGCCCGCCCTCCCTCCCCTCAACGCCAACAACAACAGCTACCAGCCGGTTTGTTTTCCAGGTAAGAAATCTATTCCTTCCCCTTCATTTCAAAGTATTTCGTCCCGTCACCTGACAATTGTTTCCAATTAAATACTTACCACCCCTCCACAAGAATCAGCATAGCTCGGCCCACAGATCTAATTGAGCCGCCCGCCCTCCCTCCCCTCAACGCCAACAACAACAGCTACCAGCCGGTTTGTTTTCCAGGTAAGAAATCTATTCCTTCCCCTTCATTTCAAAGTATTTCGTCCCGTCACCTGACAATTTTTCCAATTAAATACTTACCACCCCTCCACAAGAATCAGCATAGCTCGGCCCACAGATCTAATTGAGCCGCCCGCCCTCCCTCCCCTCAACGCCAACAACAACAGCTACCAGCCGGTTTGTTTTCCAGGTAAGAAATCTATTCCTTCCCCTTCATTTCAAAGTATTTCGTCCCGTCACCTGACAATTTTTCCAATTAAATACTTACCACCCCTCCACAAGAATCAGCATAGCTCGGCCCACAGATCTAATTGAGCCGCCCGCCCTCCCTCCCCTCAACGCCAACAACAACAGCTACCAGCCGGTTTGTTTTCCAGGTAAGAAATCTATTCCTTCCCCTTCATTTCAAAGTATTTCGTCCCGTCACCTGACAATTTTTCCAATTAAATACTTACCACCCCTCCACAAGAATCAGCATAGCTCGGCCCACAGATCTAATTGAGCCGCCCGCCCTCCCTCCCCTCAACGCCAACAACAACAGCTACCAGCCGGTTTGTTTTCCAGGTAAGAAATCTATTCCTTCCCCTTCATTTCAAAGTATTTCGTCCCGTCACCTGACAATTTTTCCAATTAAATACTTACCACCCCTCCACGAGAATCAGCATAGCTCGGCCCACAGATCTAATTGAGCCGCCCGCCCTCCCTCCCCTCAACGCCAACAACAACAGCTACCAGCCGGTTTGTTTTCCAGGTAAGAAATCTATTCCTTCCCCTTCATTTCAAAGTATTTTGTCCCGTCACCTGACAATTTCTCCAATTAAATACTTACCACCCCTCCACGAGAATCAGCATAGCTCGGCCCACAGATCTAATTGAGCCGCCCGCCCTCCCTCCCCTCAACGCCAACAACAACAGCTACCAGCCGGTTTGTTTTCCAGGTAAGAAATCTATTCCTTCCCCTTCATTTCAAAGTATTTCGTCCCGTCACCTGACAATTTTTTCCAATTAAATACTTACCACCCCTCCACGAGAATCAGCATAGCTCGGCCCACAGATCTAATTGAGCCGCCCGCCCTCCCTCCCCTCAACGCCAACAACAACAGCTACCAGCCGGTTTGTTTTCCAGGTAAGAAATCTATTCCTTCCCCTTCATTTCAAAGTATTTCGTCCCGTCATCTGACAATTTTTCCAATTAAATACTTACCACCCCTCCACGAGAATCAGCATAGCTCGGCCCACAGATCTAATTGAGCCGCCCGCCCTCCCTCCCCTCAACGCCAACAACAACAGCTACCAGCCGGTTTGTTTTCCAGGTAAGAAATCTATTCCTTCCCCTTCATTTCAAAGTATTTCGTCCCGTCACCTGACAATTTTTTCCAATTAAATACTTACCACCCCTCCACGAGAATCAGCATAGCTCGGCCCACAGATCTAATTGAGCCGCCCGCCCTCCCTCCCCTCAACGCCAACAACAACAGCTACCAGCCGGTTTGTTTTCCAGGTAAGAAATCTATTCCTTCCCCTTCATTTCAAAGTATTTCGTCCCGTCACCTGACAATTGTTTCCAATTAAATACTTACCACCCTCCACGAGAATCAGTGTTGCTCGGCCCACAGATCTAATTGAGCCGCCCTCCCTCCCTCCCTCCCTCCCTCCCTCCCTCCCTCCCTCCTCCCTCAACGCAAACAACAACAGTTGGCAGCAGGTTGATTGAAGAGGTAATAATCTTATTCCTGCTCTTCTTTTCATTACATAATGTCACATCATCTGACAATTCTTAATTTAAATACTTAACCAGCCTTCTCACGAACCGCTGCCTCTCCGTTCACCAGCTGGAGGACCTCTCATTTATCATGTCAGGTCCTGAGTGTGGAGCAGGAAAATGTTGTCAATTGTACAATATTCCAATGGAACATTACCCTGAGACAGGAAAACCAAGGCACAAATGCATGCATTGCAGACTGGGAATTCATGCCCCTTGTTCTTTGCAGTGGAGTGATGAGATTGAAAAGGCCAGTCGTGGATACAATGTCGAACTATCTTCATTACACAGAGAGGGTCAAAGGGAAGCAAGTAGTTTCAACAATGATGGTTGTTTATTGTGTTTTAAATGCTGTGAAGCTTTAAATACAGTAGAAAAAGTAATGTGAGTTAATAAGGATGATGGACTTAAAGCTATGGTTCCATTTTTGTTTTGATGTAGACAACTCCTCTGGATTTGACAAACTTATTTGATTTGTCAACCTTCCTTTGAATTGACATTTCTCATTTGCTCTATTTCTTGCAGTAATGTTGATTTAACAGGCGAAGATGTGTCACAGTTAGGTCATAGTACATTGGATTCAAGCGCTAAGCCAGATGAAGGCATTTGGAGTGATAACTAAAGTTGCATGTGCGAACGGGAAACAAGGATGGCAATGTGGCTGGTGCAACAAGATATTCGCTACCCTGCATGCAACAAGAGTAATGAGCCACCTCCTCAAAATTAATGGTGGCAACATAGCTATCTGCAGAGCACGCATTCCTGAAGACCATCTTCGTCATTATCGAACTATAAGAGATAACGCCACTTCCAGCAGTATCGTTCGTGCTCAAGTCAAAGAAGATGTCCATGAGTTCATTGATGTCCGCCAAGAAGCAGCCACAAATATGTTTATGACATCACAAGTACGCTCAACAAAGAAATCTCCAAGGGCATCAACACTTCATTCGTTTCTTAAATCACCACAGCCAAGGCCCGAAAAAAGGAAAAAGCCCACCGGCATTCAAACTACTATTGATGTTGCTATGGGTAATACCGTTCAATCGGATTTACGGCATAATAACAATTCTCGCCTCACCATGGCGATAGCTGACTGTATCCATTCAGATGGTCTTCCATTTCGATTTGGAGAGTCACCTCGTTTTCAGAAGATCTTACGTCTTGCTCAAACGGTAGGCAATGATTACATACCACCAAATCGAAACCATGTGGCAGGTAGATTACTTGACCTTAACTATGAAATGTGCTGTAATGAAAACAAGGCTGATTTGCTTGCAGAGGCAGACACATTCGGTCTTCAGTTTGTTGGTGATGGGGCAACAATTAAAAGAATGCCTTTCATAAATGTTTTGGGAATTTGTGGGTTTTCTACACCGAAGGTCTTGTCGATTCATGATTGTTCTGACCACTTAGCAGGAGGTGGTAAAAAGGATGCACCGTTTGTAGCTCAGTTATTCGAGGGAGAGGTAGAACAGTTAGATCCCCAAAAGAAGTTGACAAATGTGTTCTTCTTCGATGGCGCATCAAATATGCAGAAGGCTGGCGAAATTTTGGAAGCAATCAATCCTGGTGCATATTGTCTTCATGGCGGGGAACATGTTATCTCCCTCTTCTTTTCTGACATTTCTAAAGTCAAGCAAATAAAGGTGAGACCGGAATCGTTGTTTATTTATGTGTTTTTATATTATTAACCAATTCTTTAAAACGAAATCTTTGCCATGACAGTCTTTACTTTTAAAAACAGGCAGGTTGTACAATGTTTTTAGCTCAGGTGCCAGTCATGGTATTTATGCACAATTCATCGAGCAGTCTACCATAGCTAATAATGGAAGGCCAATCAGTCTTCTTCGTGGATCAGGGACTAGGATGGGACTTTGGTTCTATGCCATGCATCGTTTGCTTCGTTTAAAGAAGGCTCTGGTTGCAACTATCTTTCAACCAAAGTTCACCGAGTTGAAGCATAATGCACGCTGTGCACAAGCAGTCTCTGATATAGAAAATCCCTTGTTTTGGAAGTCTATATATCATGTCCTTCGAGCAGTGTTTCCCTGCTTACGAGCTTTGAGGTATTGTGATAAAAGTGAGCCCTGCATGGATAAGATTGTGTTCTTGGCCTGGCGAGCCACCAAAGCCATGGAAAAGTTGGTAGACTTATTGAATGATACTACAGTGTTTGATGTAATGTGTGATGAGGATGATGATGGACTGACATTTGAAAAGGTGCAGTTTTTCAATGCAGGTAATGATTCTGGTAATGCAAATACTGGGGAAGTATATGTGGATAGGTGAGATATGTATTTCTATTTCCTTGTTTTTCCAGCTGAAAGTGCTTATTATCAACTTTTATATCTCTCAGTGAGAGAGAGTGACAATGAGTGTGACAATGATGATTTAGGGTTAGGAGACAAAATTCTTTTTGGTGGAAAGTTCGTGAAGTAAAGCTCATTTCCGACCCTGCAATCACTGCTTGGGCATTGGCTATTTCACCCGAGATTAGGCAGGATGTTGCCACAAGGCTCAATGGAAACCACAGAGATGCAATTGAGAGATTCATCACTAAGTTATTCTCTCATGATGTTGATGTGAATGTGCCAATGAAGATTGATCTATTTTGGGATGAGTTTAAGCAATGGCAGAATAGAACTGGTAAGTTTAGCAATGTTGGCCGTTTCAACACACCAGATGCCATTGCAGGTAGGTCTGCTAGCTGGCATGCAAAATATTCATTGCCACATACGCAGGTTATGGGAATTGTTGCGTGCAGATCCACATCAAATCATCTTGGGATTGGGGCATCAGAACGCAACTGGGGTGATGTGAAGCATCTTAAGACAGACAAGCGGTCACATCTCAGTGCTGATAAGACAGAAAAGCAGTCTGTTCTCTACACTACTGCACGTATTGAAGAGGCTAGAATAAAATGCAAAGCAAATGAAAAAATTGAGACCAAAGGAGTTGATGCATCGTTTGGGGACGATGACATGAAGTAAGTTATTATTAAAATTTGGCACATGCTTGTTTAAGTTGGTTTTGTAACTTATATTGCATTATTTTATTTTTCAGCTTTGATCTACAGCTTGAAGCGTTTGGCATTGATACTGTGGAGTTAAGAGATCTTGTTCAGAAGCGTGTATTTCGAGCATGGTTAGAAGATTGGGAGAAGCCTTTACTCAAAAATAATGATCCTGTTGCAGAAGCACGACTGAGGGTTAAGTATCAAGGGCTTGTATTTTTTGATCCAGATAACGAAACTATCTACTCAGTATACAGTGGTAATCTAGAATATCGAAAGGGGCGTGATGGTGGGTGGTGTTTGATTGGTGTATGTGCTGATGATGTCTATGATGAGGAGCCATTCATTATAGGTGACATGATAATTGAGATGATTGCATCTACTGAACAGGAACTCCATATTCAGATTGTTTACAAGACTTAGGTGGATAAAATAATGGCTCCTATTTGATTTTGAGTTCGATGATTTCTAGGATGGCCTGAAAACCGGGAATAAACATATATGTAGTTAAATTAAAGATATATTTTATATATCATCTATTTGTCCAAGTATGTCCTTTTGTGGCACATGATGTCTCAATTTGATAAACGTACTTTATAGACTGTATAAATTTCAAATGAGAGATTCATTGCATAGAAAAAATTGTAATTTTTACTTAAAAGTACTAGTAAATGGTTCAAGATGCATTAGAAACTCAATGTCCTGTCGTGTCCTTGATGTCCTTGGTGTCCAGATTTTGGTGTCCTGTGTCCTCATTTCAAAACACAAAAAAGACACAATGTCCTGGACATGTCCTGGACGTGTCCTCGACGTGTCCTCGACGTGTCCTCGACATGTCCTGGACGGTGTTTTTTTCAACAATTTTTCGACGCGGACGCAGCGGACATGTGAAACTAAGCGGAACGGCCCTTTTGACCAATGAGGTTGTGGATTAGCCTCATGATCACTGACTCTATTATTACTAGAGTGATCGAGAAAGGCCTCTGTAGTCAAAAGCAATCAAGCCCCTCAATTTTTGGCCATGCTGTAGATTGATTTTAGATATACTTTTAAAGGTAATCACAAATCAACAGTCATGAAATACCCATGCATATCAAACATAAAAACGAGTTTTTTACAGGTAATTTGCAGCAGGTTTTGTATGACTTTACCTACAATTGTCAATATTGAAAAACGTGTCTCACATTTTTGACTGGAGAAGAACAAAATCAAATCTCAGATGATAATAAACTAAGATTTTTTCAGGAAAAAATCTTGATAGCAGATACTTTTCACACCTCCCGTGTTAAAAACACATACAACACTCATATTATAAGAACAGACAAAGGTATCATTTGCACATTTGCCCGTTCTTATAATGAGGTCTATACGGTAGTTACATATCGATTTTTTACGAGTAATATCTTAGATCTCTTAAAACAAAAGAAGTACCACACATACTTGTATCATTGAACCTCTACCAAAAAATGGTACTTAAAGAAAGGTAATATCTTACGATTTTTCTGATCACGTAAATTATACAACCTCTAAATTCGATCGTGAGTTATATATAATTTGTTCTTAATTGTATTATGTTTTACAGGTATTTCATCATACAAAGTTTGTATGATTTTTACATTGGTATATCAACATATCCCCATCCTTTTGTTATCACCATAACTAGCTTTCCCCATCATAATCCTTATGGTGCATCTAGTGCACCGTAACAGGACGATTCCTACATGGCCTCAGAAGAAATTCAAAAAGACACATTTGCCAATCAGAGGTAATCTGGGCTCAGCATCATTATTTTGCTAGAAATACATAAGCTTAATTTTTGGCCAATTAAGATGAAAACGTTAGGCATATATACCAGACAGCTGGGACTCCTAAAAACTCCGTGAGTGTGGTGTATAGTACTTGCTGGGATTTTTTATTCTAAAACTAATATTTGAAATGATCTCTTTCTCATAAATGGTCGTTGGTTTCCTTTGTACATATGGAGGAATAGTACAAAAGTTATGGTGCACTAGATGCACCATAATAGATTTCAAGGATTTGGTCAAAGCGTGCGGTGCATCTAGTGCACCGCAACTGAGGGTGGGGATATTGGGGTGGTGATATGTCTCCAGTGGTAATTTTTCACGAGGAATCCAACGGTGATGTCCGCTTGGCTGTACGATGTCAACTTCTATGAGTTTCTGCAAAAAAAGTTACGACTAGTCCAGATCTGGACCGGTAGTCGTCACGTCTTGTCCTAGGTTGCAAATTACTGTTTTTGGTTACTGTCCCAATGTACAGTAATCAGTAACCGAAAAAAGTAACTTACTGGTTACTCAGTAAGTTACTGAAAAAATCTGTAAATGTGACTGTCACATGAGGCGTGACTCCTACCCGACTCCTACTCATCTCTTAAGCAGTAACTTACTGTCCATTTAAGCCAAAACAGTAACCTGGTAGATTACTGTATGATTACTGTCTGATGTGACACGATGACATATTTTACCCATGAAACCCTAAATAGTAACCAGGTAGATTATTGTCTGATTCCTGTTTTATGTGACACTATGAAATATTGTTTTACCCATGAAACCCTTTTAGAAATGACACCAACAAGAGATGTTATCTTTCTATATCATTCAGCCATTATTGTTGTCAGTATGTTTATGTCATGTTAGATTTAAAGAGGCTTTAAAAAACCCCAAAGTGCACTATGTAAGTCCAACTTCTTTGGGGAAAAAGCTTCTCTATCCAAACCGAAACAACTGCACTGGTGTCCCTCTTACTCTGAATCCTCTTCATTATCACTTTGAACATCACACAAAAGCAAACCCTTGAAGGGAATTAATCTATCATTGGGATCATACTCGTCACATTCCCCCTTCTTGTAAACTTTCACCGTGGAACTCTCCTTGTAGTATTCAGCAACCATCTCATAGAAATCATCAGATCCTGGCAACTCCCACAAATCCCATAAATCATCACCTTGCTGATGATAAAACTTATCTTTGTCAAACCCATCATAACAAACAAGCAAGGCATAGTACCAGTTGTACCCCTCCACAGGCTCCAATATAGTTTTCTTATCTTTGCTCTTGTAGCACCTCTGAAGCACAGCACAATTCTCTTCCATAGTCCAACCTATCTGACCCCCTTTGTCCACATCTGAAAACATCAGCCCACCATACTTCTTGGAAAACTGAGCCTCAAAGAGCTGACATCCACTGCTGTTGAACCGGGTCTTCTCCCAATCCTCACACCATGCCCTAAAAATACGAGTAATGGTTTTATCCCTTGGAAGGATATCTCCCACACAATAAGCATCAAACTTGCAAGTTGAAAAGTCATTATCATCATACAATTTACCAGCCCTTGATGCCATCTCTCGCCGTTTTGCAGACCTCTTGTGACAGTAAGCAGCTGAAACATACGCCTGCTGCATAGTCTTGTATGGCCCAAGGCGATTCCTCTGGCCATGTAGTTGCCTCTTGTTCGCCTTCCAGTGACGCTCCGCTTCCCCAATTCCACATATCTTTGAAGTAACAATGCAACCTAACTTTCCCAAGACTTCAGTTTTACCAAGACTGTACTTATAATGCCAATCATAAGCCTTGGTGGTGTCCTGCTGAGCCAAATACCAAATCTTCTCTGAGGCAAACACTCCTTGTCTGTTTCTGAAGAATTTAAGCTCACTCCAGAACTTGTCAAGTAGCGTTGCAGAGAGAGTCATCCTTTTGAAGGTATCAACCTCAGTACTGGGAACAAACAGCTTTTCAATCAAACGATCCACTGCTTCATCATCTAGCGGGTCTCTGTTCTTCTTGGCGTGTTCAATCACAGTGGGGACAGGACATAACAAATAAGCAACTCTGACATAGTCAGACAACAACTTGGGCCTGTAATGCTTCCACCACCTATTGACATGGTAACGGAACATAGGAGATGGGTTCCATCTGCCCTGTGCCACTGCTGGAGGAACTTCATCATCTTCCAAGTCACTTGAATCAGAATCAGTATCGGGATTGGTTTCTTCCTCTGATGAATCCTCAGAATAATATACTGACAAAAAAGAATGATATGTTAGTTATTCATTGAAAACATTTGAGTTCAGAAAACCTACCTTCTTCATCCTCCTCGTCCTCTGCTTTCTTTAGATTACCTCGCTTTATGTCTTCTTTCTCTACAGGATCTGGGTCGGGAAGAACCTCACATATAACTGTACACAACTTCTGCGCCACCACCGCTCCTTCGCCATCCTCAATCTTACTGCAAATGTTACCAATTCCGTCATCCAATAGTCGATCCGTTTGCATAACGTAGTACTTAACCTTATCGATCCCAGGCTCCTTCATATCTGCAAGACGGAGAAGACGATACAGAGGATAAAAAGCTTGTATGACTGAAAAATGGTAGTCCCAGTAAGCCTCGCTCTTGATGATAGGAAGAAGGAAGTGAAACTCCTTCATCTCTAAGAAAACTTTGCTAGTAATGCATTCACAAAGGACATCCTTAAGGCGGTACACGCGTAAGAGTTGAATGAACTCACCGCCCATCCTGCACTCCGATGGCTTGATGAAACTAAGTTCCCTGCCATTGTTATGCATCTTTGAAACTCTGCAAAATAGGGAGTGTGGAGCATGTCTCTGTGCACCAAATACATTTCTCAACTGTTGTGAAAAAAAAGCAAATTTAGTAATGAATCAAAATGAGAACTTAGCATCAGAAGACTTACCGTCTTCGCAAACTTGCAAAGAGCAAATATAGGACCTGCACGATGCAAACGGCCAAAAATTAATGACACAGTGTGCTCAATTCCAGTCTGAACAGTCACCTTGGGATAGTGTTCCTCCAACAACTGTGCAGCCTTCTGAATGTTGGAGGCACCATCAAAAACAACCAAATCGATGTATTGCTTGTCCGGGTCAATCTTCTTCATGACAGGCAAGAACTTCTTTGCAATGTACCAAGCATCCTTCTTACCCCCATCACTCATGTGCAGGGAACAATCAACAACATCAAGCATGATACTTGGAGCATCTGGATTACTACCCAACATATTGATGAGGGGGATCCTGCGGATAGTAGCTCCATCCCCAAAGATACTTATCCCAAATGTTGGAGCACCACCAACAAGTCTCTCCATTCCCTCTCTACGATAAGAATCATAAATTGAAGTCAAATACTTTCCAGAAATTTGATAGCGGGATGGAGTTTCATAAGCACTGTTGACGTTTCTCGACAACAGTAACATACGCTTCAACAATGGATCTTCTGAAAGAGAGAAGGGTAGGGAGTTCGCAACCAAAAAGTGAGCAATGGCAGTGTTCAATTCAACAACAGACTGTTTCAGATTGTTCGATGCACAGTTAACAAGAGTCATTTGATGGTAGTTTCTCTTCTTTTTAGCCGACGCACTGTCAGCTCCAAACAAGTGCATGGAAACATCACCCCCCCTCTTTGTTGAGATTGTAGACAAGGACTCTTGCACACTATGAGGTTGGAGCGGACTGTCTTGAAAAGCAGTCTGATCAGCAGCCCTTGCTGCCCCTAAGCACTCCATTGCAACCCTCTCCCTCTCTTGAATCTCAGCCATTATGCCGGCAACTGCAGACTCCTTCTGCGCCTTCTTCTTCGCCTTCTCTCCCCGGACGGTGGAATAAATATTCCTCCATTCAGCAGACATTTTCTTGCAGCACTGAATGTTAGGTCCACCCAAGCAATGAGAGAGTGCCTTGGTGTGGTTGTGGTGCTTGAAGGTCATAGTGCAGTGGCCACATGTCCAAATCTCTTTCCGTCGGAATCATAAGACTTCACAATCTGGCCTGGCTCCCAAACAGTCTTGACGGTCCGGCCAATCCAGTGGGCAACACTGCTGTCACCGACCTCTGTTTGCCTGTCATCAACAGAAGAGATATCATCATAGATACGTTCCTCCATTGTGACTGCATATGTGGTTCATTAGAAGTGGAAGGAGTATTGGGAGGAAGGGAAGGGTTAGTTGCCATGACTTCCAATTACATTGTTCAAAATAAAAACAAAATAGGGTTTGCTCACAACTGAGGTGAGCAATGGATCTCTTTCAGATTTTTGGGAAGCAGGGCTGAGGCATAACGGTTCAATAGAAGTAGGAGGGGGGATGGAAGGAAGGGCAGAGTTAGTTATGATGTGTTTCAATTAAACAGTTGGAAATGAAAAATCGAAATGGGAGAACTCACCTTCCAGGGGACTAATGGACCTGGTTCTTTTTTGGGCAGCACGGCTGTTTATCTGTATTGCCGCGGAGACGGGGCGATTTGGTTCATTAAAAGTGGAAGAGTGGATGGGAGGAAGGCAGGTTTAGTTGCGAGTTTTTTCAATTAAATAGTTGGAAATGAAAAAAAAATCAAAATGGGAGAACTCACCTTCCAGGGGACTAATGGACCTGGTTCTTTTTGCCAGCACAGGTGTTTATCTGTATTGCTGAAGCAACTGGGCAATTTCGTTCATTAGAAGTGGAAGAGTGGATGGGAGGAGGGCAAGGGTTAGTTGCCATGGCTTTCAATTAAATAGTTGGAAGTGAAAAAAATCAAAATGGGAGAACTCACCTTCCAGGGGAGCTATGGACCTGGTTCTTTTTGCCAGCACGGCTGTTTATCTGTGTTGCCGCGGCAACGGGCGATTTGGTTCATTAGAAGTGGGAGGGGTGTGGGGAGGGAAGGTTTAGTTGCGAGTTTTTCAATTAAATAGTTGGAAGTGAAAAAATCAAAATGGGAGAACTCACCTTCCAGGGGAGCTATGGACCTGGTTCTTTTTTTGCCAGCACGGCTGTTTATCTGTGTTGCCGCGGAGACGGGGCGATTTGGTTCATGTGAAGTGGGAGGGGTGTGGGGAGGGCAGGTTTAGTTGCGAGTTTTTTCAATTAAATAGTTGGAAGTGAAAAAAATCAAAATGGGAGAACTCACCTTCCAGGGAGCTATGGACCTGGTTCTTTTTTGCCAGCACGGCTGTTTATCTGCGTTGCCGCGGCAACGGGGCGATTTGGTTCATTAGAAGTGGGAGGGGTGTGGGGAGGGAAGGTTTAGTTGCGAGTTTTTTCAATTAAATAGTTGGAAGTGAAAAAATCAAAATGGGAGAACTCACCTTCCAGGGAGCTATGGACCTGGTTCTTTTTTTGCCAGCATGGCTGTTTATCTGCGTTGCCGCGGCAATGGGGCGATTTGGTTCATTAGAAGTGGGAGGGGTGTGGGGAGGGAAGGTTTAGTTGCGAGTTTTTTCAATTAAATAGTTGGAAGTGAAAAAATCAAAATGGGAGAACTCACCTTCCAGGGGAGCTATGGACCTGGTTCTTTTTGCCAGCACGGCTGTTTATCTGTGTTGCCGCGGCAATGGGGCAATTTGGTTCATGTGAAGTGGGAGGGGTGTGGGGAGGGAAGGTTTAGTTGCGAGTTTTTCAATTAAATAGTTGGAAGTGAAAAAATCAAAATGGGAGAACTCACCTTCCAGGGGAGCTATGGACCTGGTTCTTTTTTGCCAGCACGGCTGTTTATCTGTGTTGCCGCGGCGACGGGCGATTTGGTTCATTAGAAGTGGGAGGGGTGTGGGGAGGGAAGGTTTAGTTGCGAGGTTTTTCAATTAAATAGTTGGAAGTGAAAAAATCAAAATGGGAGAACTCACCTTCCAGGGGAGCTATGGACCTGGTTCTTTTTTGCCAGCACGGCTGTTTATCTGTGTTGCCGCGGCAACGGGGCGATTTGGTTCATTAGAAGTGGGAGGGGTGTGGGGAGGGAAGGTTTAGTTGCGAGTTTTTCAATTAAATAGTTGGAAGTGAAAAAATCAAAATGGGAGAACTCACCTTCCAGGGAGCTATGGACCTGGTTCTTTTTTGCCAGCACGGCTGTTTATCTGTGTTGCCGCGGCAATGGGGCGATTTGGTTCATGTGAAGTGGGAGGGGTGTGGGGAGGGCAGGTTTAGTTGCGAGTTTTTTCAATTAAATAGTTGGAAGTGAAAAAAATCAAAATGGGAGAACTCACCTTCCAGGGGAGCTATGGACCTGGTTCTTTTTTTGCCAGCACGGCTGTTTATCTCTGTTGCCGCGGCGACTGGGCAATTTGGTTCATATGAAGTGGGAGGGGTGTGGGGAGGGCAGGTTTAGTTGCGAGTTTTTTCAATTAAATAGTTGGAAGTGAAAAAAATCAAAATGGGAGAACTCACCTTCCAGGGGAGCTATGGACCTGGTTCTTTTTTTGCCAGCACGGCTGTTTATCTGTGTTGCCGCGGCAATGGGGCGATTTGGTTCATGTGAAGTGGGAGGGGTGTGGGGAGGGAAGGTTTAGTTGCGAGTTTTTTCAATTAAATAGTTGGAAGTGAAAAAAATCAAAATGGGAGAACTCACCTTCCAGGGGACTAATGGACCTGGTTCTTTTTTTGCCAGCACGGCTGTTTATCTGTGTTGCCGCGGCGACTGGGCAATTTGGTTCATATGAAGTGGGAGGGGTGTGGGGAGGGCAGGTTTAGTTGCGAGTTTTTTCAATTAAATAGTTGGAAGTGAAAAAATCAAAATGGGAGAACTCACCTTCCAGGGAGCTATGGACCTGGTTCTTTTTTGCCAGCACGGCTGTTTATCTGTGTTGCCGCGGCAACGGGCGATTTGGTTCATTAGAAGTGGGAGGGGTGTGGGGAGGGAAGGTTTAGTTGCGAGGTTTTTCAATTAAATAGTTGGAAGTGAAAAAAATCAAAATGGGAGAACTCACCTTCCAGGGGAGCTATGGACCTGGTTCTTTTGTTGCCAGCACGGCTGTTTATCTCTGTTGTCGCGGCAACGGGGCGATTTGGTTCATTAGAAGTGGGAGGAGTGTGGGGAGGGAAGGTTTAGTTGCGAGTTTTTTCAATTAAATAGTTGGAAGTGAAAAAATCAAAATGGGAGAACTCACCTTCCAGGGGAGCTATGGACCTGGTTCTTTTTTTGCCAGCACGGCTGTTTATCTGCGTTGCCGCGGCAACGGGGCGATTTGGTTCATGTGAAGTGGGAGGGGTGTGGGGAGGGAAGGTTTAGTTGCGAGTTTTTTCAATTAAATAGTTGGAAGTGAAAAAATCAAAATGGGAGAACTCACCTTCCAGGGAGCTATGGACCTGGTTCTTTTGTTGCCAGCACGGCTGTTTATCTGTGTTGCCGCGGCAATGGGGCGATTTGGTTCATTAGAAGTGGGAGGGGTGTGGGGAGGGAAGGTTTAGTTGCGAGTTTTTTCAATTAAATAGTTGGAAGTGAAAAAAATCAAAATGGGAGAACTCACTTTCCAGGGGACTAATGGACCTGGTTCTTTTTTTGCCAGCACGGCTGTTTATCTGTGTTGCTGCGGCGACGGGGCGATTTGGTTCATGTGAAGTGGGAGGGGTGTGGGGAGGGCAGGTTTAGTTGCGAGGTTTTTCAATTACATAGTTTCGAGCTTCAAAAAACAAAATCGTAATAACTCAACAACCCACCAGTATTCTGCGGGGGCGCCAAGTATGCCTCGTTGCACCGATTAGTGGCCAGATGATATGACAACTTGTGGCTCAAAACTCCATGAACTCAGGGAGATTGAAGATGATGAAGATCCGCTCGAGCGGAAATACCATTGTGTTGATTCATTTGGGAAATGTAAAAATGGGCGCGCGTGGCCATCTGGAGGTTGATTCTCACATGCGTGTGTATTATGGCAATGACAGACCATCTGTCAAGTTACTGAATCTAAAACAAGTGATTACTGTGCTAAAATGAAAGAATTCTGAATCTATCTTTACATCCCCTCATCTAGTTACTTTCTAAAACAGAGTAATCTTGAAGGGGTCAGTAACCACCATTACTGCCCAAACGACAGTAATTTACTGGGTAAGCAGTAATTACTCAGTAACTTGACAGTAATTTGCAACCTAGGTCTTGTCCAGATCTGCAAGACAGGCAACTTTGGACTTTGGCGATAAGTATCGCCAGATGGAGTCGTCCAATGTCGTCTGATGTTGTCAGTTGACGTCACTTAAAAATAGTGGGTCATTTCATGCCTTCACTATGGGTCGTTAAAATGTCGTCACGTGTCGTCACTTGGGCCGTCATTGTGTCGTCAGTGTCGTCACTTGGGTCGTCAAAAGGACTTCACGGTCGTCACTTGTGTCGTCAGTTTGTCTTCAATATGTTTTTGTTTAGAGTCGTCAGTCGTCTTTGTCGTCACTTTGTTCGTCACTATCGTCAGTAGGCAGTCGTATATATACCACGTAGGGGTCGTCAGTGTCGTCACGAAGTTTGTCAGTGTCGTCACAAAGGGTCGTTAAAATGTCGTTAACTGCCTTCTGTTCGGTCGTCATTTTGTCTTCAGTGCCGTCACTTAGGGCCGTCATTTTGTCTTCAGTGTCGTCACTTAGGGTCGTCATTTTGTCTTCGGTGTCATCACATGGTGCCTTCTTATGTCGTCACTTGGTTAGTCACATTAATGAGATAATGTAAAAGACGTCAGTTGTCTTCAGTTGTCGTCAGTTGACGTCAGTTAATCGCTCAAAAATCATCCACGTGGCAAACTTGCCTGTCTTGCTGGACTAGTCATCTGATTGGCATTAAGCGTGGACAAGCCACTTTTTAACCCTCCAAGCGAGATTCGTCTTAAATCTCTATACTACTGCTCAAAAAAAAGAAGTATACCGTATACTTCTGCTAGTTTCGCAGAAGTATAGCCGGTTTTAAGGTTATTTTACGAGGATGTGCTCATGTAAGCGCACGAAATGAGCGCACGTAAGCCGGGGGGGTTAACCCTCTTACATAAAGTTGGACCAAAGTGCGTTAACTAGAGCAAAAAAGTGTACCTAGTTAACTTAACTAGAGCACTTTCCGACCTTTGTTTATCGCTCGTGAATTAGAACAATCTGGTATTTTTCATCTAGATAACCTTATCCGCGACAATTTTGCTCTAGATAACCAAATTTAATGTTTTACGAGATTGAGACTACACCTGAAAAGGGACATTGCTCAATTTGTACGACGAAAGCATGGCAAATGGTGCGTATTGTGTTCGCCTAAATAATGATCAAATAATATTCTTGGTGGGGGTCTATAGTGGTAATTTTTCGCGTAGAATCGATCTAGACTAACAGAACGAACAAAAAACGAGTGGAAGTGCGTGAAATCGGGCAATTTCGTTAACTAGGGTCGGTTTTTACGCTTGTTTATTAACTAGGGTCGAATTTTATGCTAGATAAGGGTGAGGGTTAAGGGAACTAAATTTATTTTTCTGTCATAATTATTTTTTATCAAGCCCTATTTTCGATAGTACCTTTAATAATTTCGAAGCGATCATAACAATATCCATGTAGACGAATCTCGAGAGAAAGGACAGTGTCTTCCGACAACGTGCTTTGTCAAATCGCGATGAAGATGACCATGAGTGGTTATGAGGGTGCGTCTATACTGTTTTTTTGCGAGGAATTCAACGGTGTTGTCTGTTTGACGTTGCGAATACGAGAACACAGAGATTTCACAAAACGGGCTGTACTACTGCTCGTTTTAGCAGTAGTAGCTATACTACTGCTTGTTTTTGCAGAAGTATAGCTCGGAGGGTTAAAATGTCTATAAACATATGAATCAGGCGCGCGCCGCGCTCGCCCCGATTTGTGACTGCGATTAAATTCATCGTAGACAAGCCACTTTAAAATGTCTCTATGAATCGCATACTGTCTAGCTCGCTACAAAAAATCTTGCGGCGGCTGCTGGTAATTATTAGTAAGATGAGAACCTTCTGTGAATGCATCTGAAAGACAGCTGAAGACAGCTGAAGACCACAGGTTGACAATGCAGCCCAACTCGAAGTATCTTCGTCTTTATCGAGCAACTCACGAGGCAGTCAGGTCTCTCTTATCTCGAAGAAATCCTCAAATGTTTTGCTTTCCCTTCCAAGAAAGACTATTCGAAAGGGGGGATTCCGTTTCTGAACCACTTATTAAGAATGGTATCAAACCCAATATTTTCATATCCGAAACACGCGATGGGGTTTTCTATCACCAGCATACCGTGGATTCTTTGGCCGCACTAAATGGATACAATAAGGTGTCGGAAATTAGGCTTCGGGCTGCGCTGGCAGAAGGAGTCGTCGCCGTTCAGGACGGCAAGCTGTTGCAGCACTACTCGATATATGCTCGGCCATGTCGACGACCCAATTTTTCTACGAAACCAAGATTGTCTGCTGATGACAATCACATTACATCAAAGTTTTTCCATCCTCCCTTCTGTGAAGAAGATTTCACTTTGTACAGAATTCTGGAGAATCGATTAGACATGTATTTAAACAACAAAAAGGAATCCTGGATGAAGTATATTACAACTAGTCGCGTTGCGCAGGTGTTACGAAGTACAATGGGGATGTGCTCTATGCCATCGAGGTCAGAAGACAACGCAGTTTTTCGGGACTTAGGGTCGCAATCAGCAGAAGTATTAAACGACGACTCTAAACCAAAAGAAGAATTGCAGGAAACAGATCTCCTTATTTTTTATGAAGGAAAGCTCGTTGTCATGGAGCAAGTCCCCGTTAACTTCCGTCTCCTCACCTTGCCTCCTTTATGGATCAATAATCCTCGTTCGCCCTACAAGCTCAAGCACAACACTGCATCTTCAATTATATACACCACATTTGTGATGTTTGGAGCACTTCCGTTTGCGTACCGGAGCATAAAATATGCAATCGATTATCCTGCGATGGTGGAAATATTGTTGGCATCATTTTTTGGTACTCTAGGATATTCTACATGGTATTCGCGTTATGGAGCACGGGTGAGGCAGCAGTTAGCAGTTCAAAGAGCCGTTGGATCAAGAGTAATTGCAAGAGACGATGCAGTTTTTGCATTATTAGTTGAAGGGGCGATATCGAATGTCACAAACCGTGTTCTAGGAGAGTACGCTGCTAGGCTTTCACAATGCGAGAGAAAAGACCTCAACATAGAAGACTCGAATATTACACATGGCTTAGATATCGTCAAGGAACTCGATGGTGATGATTTTGACCCCGCTGGCATTGCATGTGAGATTGGCTTACTCGTGAAGTCTGAACGTGAAAAAAACATCATGATGCCAAGAAGTGTCAGTAGCGTTCTAACTATCCTTGAAAGATACAAGGATTGACTCTAATATTTAGTGTTAGTCGAAAGATTAGGTCTAGTAACTAAAGTCAGTCATGAGCATTTTCTCTGCATGAGTTCAGTTATCTCACCATACGGTACGTCTATATCTTGCCAGGTGTCTACAACTCTTCTTTCGCCCCGAATCCTTCCAAGCCATTCAAGATACGCAGGCGTTGGATAATCCAAGATTTCAACTCAGGTTTCATTGAACCACCTTTCATTTTCTCCAAACGGTCAGCAGCAGTCTTTCTCTCATCGGCAGATTTACTTCTCATTTTTTTGGCGTACTCTTTTGTTTCGATAAGAAGCCGTAGTGAACAAAACAGAAATTCACCATAAGCACAATATTGTCATGAATATTATGAGAAAAATACTAGGAAGAATCTGATCCCGTCATATTCACCTTTTTCTTTGTCCGAGCAAAATGAGTCTTCCCTGCTCATATCCTCTTCAGAACCAACAATACACTTTTTGTCCAGAGTATCCTCGACAAATTCTTTCAAAGCATCCAAACTTCTTGCACCATTGTAAGCCTCACCCGACGTATCTCCATCCTTGAATGATTCAAATGTAGGAGATAGGAGGTGCATAAAATCAATGATGCACGAATTAATAAAAAACAACGAGATAATTGTAGCCAACTGCATAAGACGTACCTTGAAGTATTTCAACGTGGGATATCCACTGACACCATACTTTTCACACAACTCTTTCGAATCATCAGACGTGCAATCGACCGAGCCAATAAGAACCGACGAGGAAGAAGAGTATTCATCAGCGAGGGCGTCCCAATCCGGCGCAAGTTTCTTACAGTGACCGCACCTTAAAAAATAATGACGGCACCAAGTAGGTAAGGCTCGTTATGCACATGAGTAAATGGTTTAAAGTACACAGCAGAGCTAGCACGAGCTCACCAAGGAGCATAAAATTTGATGAATGTGTTCTTTGAAACTAGCGCCTCGTCGAATGTCTTGGGGACGAGCTCGGGCGACTTCGCGGCCGATGAGCCCAGGACGATGATCAGTGCTGCGGCGGTGGTCTTCATGATCTGTAACGATTGCGGTGTAGTCCACTAAAAATCATATAGCGTTGAGAATCTGGATAGTCCAGTGAGGTTCAGTCTTCAGGATGGCGGCTTATCTCGGCTCATCCTTGTTTGTCCAAAAAATTAAAACCTTTAAATATTATTATGTTTTACCTGTCATACACAAGTACGATCTGAAAAATTAAAATTCAATCTTCTTTCTAACTTATTACAGAGAAGACTAAAGGTGCAATTGCATTTCCACGTGTAGAGGATTTCGAAAGATCACAACAGAAAACCCTGGCTCAAACCCCTGAACTTCTTATGCCCCCGTGACGTCTTCCCTCAGGCCCGTTCTGTCAATCCTATTTACTGCCTATAATAATAATATTACTAGCAGCCGCTGCAAGATTTTTTAGCAGCAGCGGGAGCCCGATCAAATGAAGAAGTTATAACAGTGGCAGTAAGCATGCGGGCTGCGCTCGCTTTGCTCACACAGTGCGCACGGGCACGACTTTTGTAGTAAATGCTTTCTGATAAGCTAGTGCGGCGTGCACTGGCACGACTTTCGTAGTACTTACATGTGCTTTCCGGTTTAATAAAGCCAGGGCGCACTGGCATGACTTCTGACGTCATTTTGGTCGATTATGAGAAGGTGGCAGCTACCTCTACGTCTAGAGTTGTGCCAGGTTCCGAGATGGGCCATAGACTTGCTTTAGAATGAATAGAGTTTTAGGGTGATGTCAAGTACCTATCCCAACAGTCTTGCAAGAAAGAGAAATATTGCCCAAGTTTCACTCTGAGGATGAGGAGGAGTTGCGTGAAATGAGTCTGTTTTGAATTCGCAACAGCCCTTATAGCATGGGAGTTGATTGCTATGCATAAATTGACAAGACTGGTCGCAGAGCAGCCCCCAGAGCATGGTTGCTGAACAGCCTGTTGACGAATATGGTATAGATCTGCCTCATAATAAATTTCTTTATATATTAAAACAATCGTGATCGGTTCTTTATGGGGAATGAATCGTTGTAGGGTGAGGTGAAGTACCTATCCAACAGTTTTTACTGCCCAAGTTTGATTCTAAGGGTGAGGAGGAGTCGCTCTGTTGGGAATGTCACGACACGACATGCCGGCTGATAACAGTGGCAGTTAGCGTGCGGGCTGCGCTCGCTTTGCTCACACAGTGCGCACGGGCACGACTTTTGTAGTAAATGCTTTCTGATAAGCTAGCGCGGCGTGCACTGGCACGACTTTCGTAGTACTTACATGTGCTTTCCGGTTTAATAAAGCCAGGGCGCATTGGCATGACTTCTGACTTCATTTTGGTCGATTATGAGAAGGTGGCAGCTACCTCTACATCTAGAGTTGTGCCAGGTTCCGAGATGGGCCATAGACTTGCTTTAGAATGAATAGAGTTTTAGGGTGATGTCAAGTACCTATCCCAACAGTCTTGCAAGAAAGAGAAATATTGCCCAAGTTTCACTCTGAGGATGAGGAGGATTTGCGTGAAATGAGTCTGTTTTGAATTCGCAACAGCCCTTATAACATGGGAGTTGATTGCTATGCATAAATTGACAAGACTGGTCGCAGAGCAGCCCCCAGAGCATAGTTGCTGAACAGCCTGTTGACGAATATGGTATAGATCTGCCTCATAATAAATTTCTTTATATATTAAAACAATCGTGATCGGTTCTTTATGGGGAATGAATCGTTGTAGGGTGAGGTGAAGTACCTATCCCAACAGTTTTTACTGCCCAAGTTTGATTCTAAGGGTGAGGAGGAGTCGCTATGTTGGGAATGTCGTGACACGATATGTCGGCTGGGGGGTACCAAAGACAGACATGTCAGCTGGGGGGTACCAAAGACATGTCATGTCGCGACATTCCGCGACACTGAAGACATGTCTCGGAATGTTGCTGAGACATGTCAGGAAGACATTACTTCGTGGGCTGTCTAGAAGACATGTGAATGTCGTGACATATGACATGTCTTCGGCAATGTCTTTGTACTCTCTAGTAGACATGCAATGTAACATACTTAGTGTAAATAGTGATGTGATGTATAGTCAGTATTGATTCAGAGTCAAGAAAGATATTACAATTAGATCTAAGATATTCAGTATTGACCCAGAGACAACAAAGAGATTACAATTAAGTGTCGCTACTCTCCCTCGCTACCCTCTTCTTCTACGTCCTTTCGAACTATTTCAATATGGTTTTTGCGCTGACAGGACGCTACGATAGTCCGTAGTTGTTGGCCAAAGTTCATTTGAATTGGGAGGGGTATGGTGAGGAACGGTAGGATCAGTAGATTGAATTTTCAATTAAATAGTTGAAAAGAAAAAAGAAACATGGCAGAACTCACCAGTCAGGTGAGTAATGGAACTGATTCTTTTTTTGCCAGCAGGGCTCTTGATAAGAGAGGATGCGGCGATGGGCCAATGGGGTTGAGTTGAAGTGGGAGCGGTTTTGGAGAGGAAGAGCATGGTCAGCACTGACATTTTCAATTAAATAGTTGAAAAGAACAAATAAAAATGGCAGAACTCACCAGTCAGGTGAGTAATGGACCTGATTCTTTTTTTGCCAGCATGGCTGTTGCTCTGAGAGGACGTGGTGACGTCGCGATGTTGTTGATTTGATGTGGGAGGGGTGTGGAGAGGAAGGGCAGTGTCGGCACATTCAGTTTTCAATTAAATAGTTGGAAATAAGAAAACAAAATGGCAGAACTCACCAGTCAGGTGATTATTGGACCTGATTCTTTTTTTGCCAGCAAGGCTGTTGATCGTAGAGGACGCGGCGACGTCGCGATGTTGCTGATTTGATGTGGGAGGGGTGTGGAGAGGAAGGGCAGGGTCAGTTGTGTCAATTTTCAATTAAATAGTTGAAAATAAAAAAATGGCAGAACTCACCACTCAGGTGAGCAATGGACCTGATTCTTTTTTTTCCAGCACGGCTGTTTATTGTAAAGGACGCGGCGACGTTGCGATGTTGTTGATTTGGTGTGGGAGGGGTGTGGAGAGGAAGGGCAGGGTCAGTAAGGACGATTTTCAATTAAATAGTTGAAAATAAAAAATGGCAGAACTCACCACTCAGGTGAGCAATTGACCTGATTCTTTTTTTGCCAGCACGGCTGTTTATTGTAGAGGACGCGGCCACGTCGCGATGTTGATGATTAGATGTGGGAGGGGTGCGGGGAGGAATGGCAGGGTCAGTAAGGACGATTTTCAATTAAATTGTTTAGCACGTAAAAAAACCAAAATCAGCATAACACAACAACCAACCTGTCTTTTGAGGGGGCGTTAAGGACGTCGTGTTGGCGCGATGGCTGGGAAGACGATGAGCCAACTCACGGCTCAAAACTCCATGAACTCGCAGAGATCGAAGGGGATGACTGTCTGCGTGAGCGGAAATCCCATTGTTTTGTTTTGTTATGGGGCAATGCAAAAATGGCCGCGCGTGGCCATCTGCTTGATGATTCACGCTTCTCTTTACAAGTAAGAATGTATTGAATTTTGGCCATGCTACAAATTGCATTTAGATATAATTTTAGAGGTAATCGCATATCAACAGTGATTGAATACCCATGCGTATAAACAAAAAACTTAGGCTTTTACGGGTATTTTTAGCAGAGTATATATGATTTCAACCATAAAGTGCAAAAGTGAAAAAAGCGTCTCCGGGAAATGGAGAAGGAGAAGAATTTTTAAAAAAATCTTGATAAATCGAGCTTCGCTCGCAGAATCGCGGTAGGTTGAATTTAGATATTTTGATTTTTAACCGCCGTTTACGTTGAAACCATTTTTTGGTGTGCGTTAATGTAAATAGAAATATTCTTTCATGCCTTTAGGTTTACGTTGAAACCATTTTTTGGTGATGAATGACACGTTGTAAGTAATGCGTTTTCTTTGAAGCCATTTTTGGCCATGCATTATAATGGATTTAGATATATTTTTAAAGGTAACCATAGACTAAAAGATTAACACTACCCATGCTTGTCAAACACGAAAACAGCATATTTACAGGTAATGATAGAGAAAATAAACAGATGATACCAATATTAGTGAAAAGTGAAAAAAGTGTCTTACCACCAAGGAGAAGGAAAACAATTCTGCTCAGTGATAAACTAAGATTTTTAAAAAAAATCTTGATATCGGAGCCTATATATTTTTGGCGATGCGTTTTATAGGCTAAATAGGAAAAAACCTCCTCGAGGGGCAATAGATCTGAAAAGATGTTTTTGATCCCTATTTAATGCCTATGTAGATGTGACATGACATTTTTAGATATTTTCTTCATTCACGTACATAACAAAAATTTCGAATCCAACCGGCCACGTGTTTCAATGTCACATCAAGATCGAGAGTGCCAAAATAATAATGTTATGTCTGTCAATAGACGTGATTTCGTGCCTTTTTACGTGAGTCGAGTCAAAAATAAATAGGCTGGAACCTATTTATAAATAGGATTGACAGAACGGGTCTCAGGGGCATGGACAACACTGTCAAGCAATGCTGCTATTCATTAGATTTTATGATATCTCCTTATCCATCAGACCACGCTCCAGCGTGTTTTTTCTCTGGGTGCCGTTTACGCATATAAAAAAATCCATAACTACAGAACCATCAGCCGCCTTCTGGAACACATTCCACATCTGTGTAGATGAGAAGCTCAGCTTTCTTGCGGTATATGGGTTTGGGGGTGTAGGTTCAGTAGAAGCAAATCAAACATAAGCCTAAAAATGCGCATTGAATCTGTGATTTGGCCTATTTTTTAAGGGTGTGTGTTTTTTTCGGTCACGCGATCCTAAAAAAACACATGTTTTACTCATGATAATTCATCGAAAAACGCTTCCACCATGACCGATCCAACACCATTTTTGACCACACCGGCACTGCCAACATTACCACCTCCACAACTTCCCGTCACACAATCGTTTTCTAATACCAGTCGCCAAGCGATACCGAAGATTCCTGGGACGATGAGACCACCACAGGCCAAGAAAACAGCATCGACGTCAGCACCACACATATGTCCCAACTGCTCAGCGGCCGTGTCATCAAATCAACACTCAAAGCATCCGTTCATCCTCCCCAAGGCCTCCCCAACATCCCCAGGAGACCCAATGAGTTGGGCGTCGTTGCTTTTGACGCGTCACGGTCCCCTGTGAAGCCAAGAGAAGCCAAAGTTCCGCCGGTCGTCATGGTCGCAATCTCTGCATACTTCCCTCGTGCTAGGCCTCCTTCACGACATTCATCCACAAAATAACAATCAACCAAAAAGGTAAATAACCATTTACCAGAAAGGTTTCATTAAAGTAATAATTTTATATTTACCTTGGTTGACCCTACATTTCTGAAATACACTCTGTGGTGTGGATTTTTCTGATGGATAAGGAGATATATTATTACTAGCAGCCACTGCAAGATTTTTTGCAGCAAGCCACTGTAATTACTGGATCATAAGAACCACCAGATTATAAGAAACATCGGGCTTTAATGACCCATTTTGACTGACATTTACTTTTTTCGGTCAATTATCACATTCTGTTTGCTCTAAACATTGCGTATTAGATTCTCATTAGCAGAAACAACACATCCATGCATGTCTCTCCATAACTCGTTCGGGTTGTCAAGAAAACTCGGGACTTGCAGAAAAAAACCTCATGGTTGAGGTTAAAAATGTGCAAGCTGCCTGTGACATTTTTACATACATATTATTGTATGTACTTTATGAAATATAAGTTCTTGTGGAGAGGGAGAATTGGAATGGCTTGTGATAAGCTGGTGCTTTTGTACTCTCCTAAGCCAAATGTATATGACTTACTTCCGCGTGAAACCCTGATTGTCTTACCGTATAACTTTTGTGATAGTCCAATTATCACTGTTGTACAGACAGAATATTTTGCAGGTAAATGACCTTTTATACTAAACAGTACTTCCACGGACCATGTGACCTAACTTTGACGAGGATCAAGTAGGGTCGGTCTTGTGTTGCCTGGTACCTCCTATAATTTTTATATGTTTGTGCAAAAGTGGATTGCCGAACAACAATTCCATCTTATGAATGCTACACTACATTGAGGCGATAGGCACTGCATAGTAGGTATGAGTGAACGGCATCTGAATGTTTGTTTAGGAAAACATTGTGCCACTAGAAGCTGCTGATTAGACCATGGTTTGTCAGCAGGTCAAGAATCTACTTGATCTCTAGATAATTATTCACTTTTGGGTTTTAATTGTTGAAGACTCTGGTTGACTTACACTTGGAATCCAAATGACATACATTTGGTCCGAAAGTGTAGTGTAGAAACTACACCTTAATTGTACCATGTGCGTACAATGTGGATATTAAACCAGGTCTATTGACAAAGGTGCTAATAGTACAGATATTCTGTTACTTTTTCTTATGCATCCTTGGTGTGAGAATTCATCCTTCTAGTTGCTCTATTACCCCTATGTATCCATGGGAATAGTTGCCCATAAGGGTCAACTACCGGCAAGTTAACAATATCAAGTCAATTTAATGGATTGACCAGAAGCATTGGAAGGTTCAAACATCAACATTTATGTCTTTTTTTCGATTTAGAGTATGGAGTCATTGCTTTGACATCCTTTTGTACTTTGTACCAAGGATCCTCCAGTGAGGTCTGTGCTTGTACAACTCTTGTTGGTGGTGGTAATGACATTGCAACATATTGCATGTACGTACCATTCTGTTTTTTTTGAAAGACAGTGGTTGATTATCATCTTATGGTGTATGAAACCATATTGTGACTTCACAGCAAACATCTTGGAGAAGCGAATTTTTCCTTGATGTTGACAACATAATTGTTGTCTTCTATTTGGATTTGTCTTAGCTAATTAAGCCATACTACATTTCTGTGTATAGCTGCTTTTTGTTTGCACTGCATGCCAACATGGTGCTACATGTCTCTCAATAGATATGTTCATGGTGTGACTTATCCGAGATGGTATTCCCTGTTAGCAAGGGATACTCACAATTCTCTGTGCTGTGGTTTTTACAAGAACAAAGATTGCAGATCTTCTGTGTTCTTATGCTCATATGATTTTGAGGCTTGTTTTATGGTTTGTTGTACTACATTTAGTTGCACTACCTATGGTAATCCCCTTAGTGCTTAACAAAGAACAAGGTGTTTTGGTGACCCTATGAGTCCCTATTATGGATACCAAATCAAATACTAGGTATTGAGTCGCAGTGAGCCCATTATCTAGTTTTACACAGTTTGTTTGAATATCCCATAATGTTTTAACATGGTCAAGGATTTCTTTCTCTTATTCTGTGTTTATGCACTCTTAGTTCAGCAAGCTGAACTAGAATGCAAGCCACCCCAATCTGAGTTGGTGATGCTTAACATACATGTGTCTTTCTTTTGTGTACCTTGTCTCATGTGCCATGTTAGTGGCTATTGATGACGGTGTACCTCCTCCTCTACAACCCTAGTTGTGAGTGAGGTGAGACGAGCCTGTTGTCTTGCCTAAGGTTCTCTGGTACTGGACCACCCAGTGACTTGTGAGTTCCCCTTTTTTGGCGAATGTTTAGCGAGTTTAACTGCTTGCAAGCATTGTGCTTTTGCCATAAAAAGACTTTGGGTCTGTTATTAAGCCCTTATTGTCCTTGTGCAGAGGTGTTATAGTTTGTCAGTCAAACCGGTACTCGCTGCTTGGTAAGTCCATCCTAACCTTGTTTAAGGTGGTCTTCCAAGCTAGCCTTTGGAGACTATCAGAGTACTCCAAATGAGTTCTGTTCAGAACCATATGGCCATCATTGATTCCATTGAATGTGTTTGTGAGGCACCTGGAAAACCCATGCTTGTTTCTGCTAGACCTGAACAGGTAAGACCTTTTTCAGTTTTTCTAGGTATGAAATGGGTTCTGGATGCATCAGTATCCAATCTTATGATTTATTGACTTGTCATGAAGTCTTATGTAATGGCAGAGTTGAACATATCAACTCTTACAGTACTGTAAGGATTCTTTGAGTTTGGACAATTTTCCTAGCTTTTTGTCCTTTTTTACTTCTTTTTAAGAATCACTTTTCACTTAACAGTAGTTTCTTTTAGGTTTGGGTGTTATGTTCTTGTACAGCCAGTTCTGACGTCGGCTGTCAAATAAACCCTCCAGGCACCAAGGTAAATGGTCCTCACTTTTTCCTTGATTTTTTTGACTGGTTGTGCTCTGTTTTTATAGGTTGTAAACCTACCTCTACTGAAAAGTAGAGATATACAGGCACTTTTTTCCAAGACACCAAAACTCGGTCAAACAGTTTCTCTTGTTGTGAGAAACTTCAGTAACATGTTTGAAATTGAGTTTTTAGTGTAAACAAGTGTCATTATCTTTTTTTGACGCTACTTGGAAGGTCTGTTATTCTATTCTACTTCCAAATGAGTATTCACAAGAGTGGTTAGCTCTGTGATCATGAGTATTATTGCTCTAAACGAGCCCTGCACTTAAGTGGTTAGCTATGTGCTTGATCTGTTTTTGCCAGGTTTTATTTCAACTTGGGTCCACAGATTTTTAACAGACTTTTTACATCAATTATCACTGGCAAGGTGAAATTGATCTTCACATAATATTTTATGTTGTTATTTGCTCGGAAATTTGGAACAATTATAACTCAGTCCTTGTATTCACTAAAGACTGAGGTCATATGCTGGCTTAATCACTCTGGGAACATGTACTCAGAACATGTGACTTTTCCCTTCCTTTCAAGTAGGAAGAACCCATCCTGCGTGCGCCAAGAGTTTGACACCAGCCTAGCAGGGTAGGGAAAACATATGTATGCTCCTAACATTGGAACATATGGGAAGCTTGGGACTATGGCCTTCTTGCTTTCACTGTTACTGTAGCAACACCATGTTACGGGTTCGGAACCCAACATGGTTTGATTTCCAGTTGCTTTTTATACCATTGCTTGTAGTGCTACATTGCACTTGTGTGTGTTTCTCTACGTGGGAGAAGGATTCAGCTTCTCGAGAAAACAATGCACCATGCCAGAAATTTTCTAGGCATTTTTGTGTCATTCTTACATTTAGCAAGGTATTTGAATGTCAGGTTATTTTAACTTGACTGTAGAATTCTGATTAAGATTTTTTTCAACGAGCTCTTTAATTTCAAATTAAATAGTTCCAAACATTTGTTTGGGCTCTGAATTCTATTTTCCTCAGACCAGAGGATGTACTCTTTCTTGCACAGCTACATAGCTGTTTCTTGTGAAAGTCGAGGAAGTAGTCTCACTATTGAGAAAGATACCCGGCAATTTGGGTTCTATGGCACCCGACAGTTCGGGGTCCGACAGTTCGGCAATTTTCTCATGCTAATCTTTTGATTAGTGGACTTTTCTCTCCTTTTTACTTGGATTTCACGAAGAAATCAACAAGTTTTGTGTTTTCCAGATGAAAACCGCGAATACCAGGCAGTATTCTTGCGCAAATCGGAAATTTGCAAGAATTTTGACATGAGCATTTCTGGGGATCAACACATAGTCAATTTATGGGTCCTACTTGCGCCCCCATGCGTTCAGGGACTTGGAGTAGCTACTCCGCGTCACGCTCACGTTTTGGACCAGTACAGGGCAATATAGTGCTCCTATGCCCATATGCGGAGTAGATCAGTGTTCTCTCCTAGACCGATCATTTGCTCTCATGGGATGGGCCCGATGAGGCTTAGACACACATCATGTGGTTGTTTTAATCAGATCGTGATCGCGAGGGCTTTGTCGCAATACGATTTCTGAAATGGGTTGTGCCGTGACTCGCTCCCATTTAAATGGGGCTTATCCGCGATAGTGGGACAAAGTCCTGCGCGATTGCATCTCCCAATGAGTTTTTTTCTTAGCCAACCTTGTAACCTTGAGTCCCGCATCCAACCTATGCCCGTGCAGTGTTTCCTCGCTACTCCCACCGGCACCATGCTAACGAACAAGGTAACTGAATTCTTGGAGTGCAAAACACGTCAGCAACGAGAACTTCCTAGGGGATCGCGAGTCCTTGGAGTGACTAAAACCTCTTGGGGGTCACCAGCAAGCCTTTTAAGCCTTAGAGGCTATGCAGAATTCTTCGTGGGATCCATTTAGGCCCTAGAAGATCTTTTCTTTTGTACTGCCTTTTATTTGACTATGTACTTATACTCCATGTCATCACTGCATCTGCATTTGATCACGGGTACGGACTAATTATTAGTCTAATCGTGTTTTTAGTTCTATACAGAATAGAACGTACACATATTGCTCTTTTTCGGGGGGAAAAATTAACCCAAGGCATTTATATTTATTGCCTCCACGCTCACTGAGGGGCTATTACAAGCTACATCGCAAGTAAATTTTATGCCACTACTTGTGCGTAAAATACGTCACGAGTGGTCTTCTTTTTACGTCAAGTGCACTATGTGCTACTCGCGCACTCTGCTAACAAAAGCAGAGTATACCCACGTCAAGTGGGATCTAGCCCTCACTAACGTCAAGGGCAATTGTTTATATGGCTACTTGTCTCAATGACATGTGCCCGCCTGTGAGGAAAACTCACTTCAACTGGCAGAGTATAAACTCCTAGCTCAATTTTGGTTATTGCTACGCACTTGGAGTCGAACAACACAAGTTGCGCAATGCCCAACATACCCAGGGTATTGTACGGCCTCGAGCGACAGACGACAGACAGACAAACCTACCATGGTTAACATGTACCTGATGGACGATGCATGGTGGAGAGTCGGACAGACGACTTGCTTGGTTGCGCGAAGGCTATCAATTGATAGTGACCTAAGCGGTTTCGATGTAAATTATTATTAGGTAATAAACGATTGATACGTTGTTGTAGATTGGTTTTTATGAGTTAAGTTGTTTGCTAGTAACAAGCAGCAATGAAGCAAATATGCTTCATTGCACAAAATGAAACCTGTGTAGGATCCTACACAGATATGGTATGTCTTTATGTCATTAGTTGATGACATAAAGCATTTTTCCCCAAATGGTATTTCTGGGTAGTGAACCTATTCTTGCTATTTGCTGGTTCTTGCCATTGTTGTGAGATATCCCTCATCTCCTGAGAAATTAAGGGTATCTTTCAGTTTACCCTAGAGTACTACTGTAGGGTAGATAATTGGCCTATGTCACATTGAAACAGAGGAAGTATCAGATTTAGAAATTAGGTGGCTTGTCTAAGCTTTTTAGTGGGGGCATGCACATCATGTGCTTCACCCATGCCTTTCACATGAACCTGCTCGTTTAGGAAATAAGATAAACTTTCCAGGGTACGCAGACATCAAAACATTATGACTACCCATGTACGTCAACCCAAAAGATTTTTTATTTACAGATAATTATGCTTGTGTAAACCATAGAAGTACCTGATATGGTGGAAGGTGAAAGAAGAAGAAGAAGATTAGGAATACGACATATTTTCCAATACAACTAAGATTTTGAAAGAATCTTGATATAATCTGATTGTATATCATTCATCATTAGTTGTCAGGCTGATTTACACCGCTCCTGACTCTCTCTACGAATTGCTTCGATTCCTCTTGCTCACATCATGCTCAGGTGTAAAAGATGATCACCCTGTTACCAATACGCACAAATGCAGCCACTGCAAGTCTTTTTGTATGGATCTACACAGAAGAAACATCATCAAAAAAGAGGAAGCATTAGGTTTGAAAATAATGTGGCTGTTCTAAGCTTTGTTAGGGTGTGTGCGCCTTGCACCCGAACACCCCTTTTTGGAAATATGATGCAATTTTAAAGGTAAGCAGACATGAAAGCATTACAAATAAGAGCACTCCTGTGCTGTCTTTTGTCCCACAAAAGAATGACATCATGGGTAGAGTAAAAAAATATGTACAACCTTATGTTGATCAAAAGATCTTTTCCAAGCTTTCACATGATGTCCTTTATGTATTTTTTGTTTGAACTTTCTTTATTGAGTCTATTTATAATCTACCATTTGTAATGTGACTCAATGAATGGAAACTCATAGCAGTTGTGTTTTTCTCAAAAATTGTCTTATTTCTTGAATAAAATCTTTTTTCTCCAAAATAGCACTATAAAAAAGACTATTTTGGTAATTTGCCTTATCAGAAAAATACTAATATTTTTGAGAATATGCTAAATTTGAGTTCTACATGAAGTCGTACTATTCCTGCATATTGATGCCTCCTATTCTTGAAAAATAAGACTATCTGCAAGAAATATGACTATCTGCAAGAAATAAGATGATTTTTGATATTCAAAAATAGTCTTCCTTCTTGATTATCATCTTATTTGTCAAAATCAATTATAAAAGAGTTTGCTATGTAAAGAGTGATTTGACTCATCACTTTAATTCTACTGTCAGTCAAATGAGACGGATTGGAAGGAATCAGAAGAACTGGTAAATTGTGAAATGAGGGAAGCATTGTTAAGAAGGGTGTTTGAATGGAAACATTTTTAGTACCCATAAATCTATACAAATCAACAGTGAATGCATTGGCAATTATTGTAAGAAAGCTTTATATGCAAACTAGAAATCTACATTCAATTGTTTTTGATGACCTCTAGTTGGCGACACCAATGAAATTGATGGCCTAGTCTTGGTAAATATTTTTGAACGTTTTTGAACATTTTTGAATACATTCAACTCAGTTCAATAATTTTCAAAAATTTTGATCGATCCAGTTTGGAAACGATAGTCACATCTTTCCTAGAAAGTGGCCATAACAGTACCAATGACTGTCCTATCAGATTAAGTATTGGCGTAATTTTTTCTCTTCATATTCTTTTGCCTAACTAGGTTAGCATTAGCATACAAGATTGGAGGGAAATTGTTGTCATATCCCTCAAGTCAATATCTCCTTGCCAAATTTTCCATCTAAGGGTCCTTTTCTTAATTTTACTTCCTTCATATCAAATAACTCATATGTTTCATGGTATTCCATTAAAGTTACTTTGTTCATGCCAGAATCCTTTTTTAATTTACTTGAAATAAGTTTTTTGGAATCCACAGTCTGACTGGCTGGGTAGCATGATACCACTAGGATACATAGTGCTCCTATTATATAAAGTAGTCTTATTTTTTGTCCCTTCTCAGAAATAAAAAGTCAGCTTGGCTTTACTAGGATCCCTTTTTGCAAAAAAAATCAGAAGTTTCATGAAGTTGCTGGATGACTATGGTAAGACCCAGTTTATAAGTGCCGCCAGATTATAAGTTCCATGGAGCTAATTACGTGTACATTTGTGATTTTTTGGTATTTGAACCCCAAATGGACCTAAAACTATCAAATGTAGTTTCCTCTTTTGAACATCAATGCACCCATATGTATCACTCTCCGTGACTCAGGATTGTTGCCGAGAAACCTCCGTTACTGTTGGCAAACAGCACACATGTAGTGCACATGGTGGATGGGTGGACAACATGGAAGAGCATGGAAGGCAAAATGATAGGAGGGGTACATTATGGTTTCCTTGAAGAAAATAAGGGAGGTGGTAAAGATACCAATAACTTTTTGTTGTATTAAAAAGGTTACTTGCACTAGATTATAAGTATCACCAAAATACATCTCTGGTGTATTTGTGGAACTTATGAACCAGGTTTTACGGTAGTCATACCACCTCAGTCAGCCTAGAAGTAGATAAGGATTTTAACACAAGAAGACTAAAAAATATTCTTAATCTTGTCTAGATTGTCCCCATTGGAATTCTGGAAAATAAAATGAATCTTAGACTCCATGATCTGACATTTGTCAGCGAAAAAGTTGGAGTTAATCTTGTTAAATTCAAACGGTAATCCTTGTCGACTTATTGGCTGACTGAGATAGTACTTGTTGAGTGGACATTAACGATATGGTTGTGAGGGATTGGAGTTGTAAATCTATTCATGTGTTTGAAAAAAGTGACACACATTACAGCTTTGAAAATGCCACTGAATATAGCAAAACATTCTTGCTTTCTATTGTGAAAATCAAAAGGCTTATGTTGCCAATCGTGTCCGTGTATAACTTACCATTGAGCTCAAATAATGCTGGGCCATCAGTTTAAGTGTCAATATTTCAAAGATGATTGTCAAAAGTGTATGAGGTACCGACCAATTAATGAAAGTTTGACAGTTTATCAACTTTCAACCTTGAAAATGACAAAGTTAAAATATAAATCATTAGTAACGCTGTGGAGAGAAAATGATTACCGAACTACAAAAGGTTCTGACCAATTAATTATAGTTGAAAGTATGACAACAGGCAACCTTTAAAATGACAAAGTTGTTTTTTACAGATGAAGCACATGTGCAGGGCTGATTTTGAGATAATAATCACCTGTTAGGATTTCCTTACAAAATTGGCAGGTTCAAAATTGAATTATATAAGATATTTAGAGTGTTGCAAGAAATAAATGTTATCCAATTATCAAGCTTCAAAGCAAATTTCAATCTATTTTCATGAAGCAGGCATCTTTTCTTTTTTCTGTCAAATCCCTCACCTCATGATGCCCCCCTTTTGTGTTAGTACCAATTTATATGCTAAAGCACTATATATACTGGCATGCCCATATACATACTGATGCACTATGTTGCCATGTTGCCCTGTTTTAGTGTCCATGATACCAAAACAGTGCAAAATTATGAACAATGACATGCTAGTATTGTATGTTGTGTGCATGCCAGTATGTATTAAGTCTGCCAAAGTCTCAAAGTCTGCTTCATAATGAGAACTAATTGAAGCCATAAATTTCAGTCATTTCTGAAACACTGTCGTGTTGATTATTAGCAACAAACGCAGTTAGCAATGAAATAAGACAGCAAGAATGGGTATCTTTCTCAACAAGCAAAGGTCATGAGATTTTTAGGTGTTGTACTCTTGGATGCCACAATGAGCGCAATAAGTACCTCCTCTGTCTTACAAAATCGATGCATCGTCTTTATCACCACAATCGCATTATGGGTACACACAAGTTGCCCACAATTATAATTGATCAATATAAATAAAGTAAAAAGGAATTAGTCCAGTAAATAATGCATTCTAATTAATAATTAATACATATTGTTTTTAACACTATTCATACCTTTTTTGTCCATGCTTTCCTTACTGTTTGACCTGGAATATTACAGTAGACATCAACAAGCCATTCAGCAGTTTACTGCCTCAATGGCTCTTTTGCTACCCCATTGACAATCCCATCTCTCTCTAACATCCAATCCTCTGACATAGGCCAAGTATCTACAGCCAAGAATAATGTTTATTTTTAAGTATTAGAATACTCAAAATAAAACTATTCTTGGTCATCCTCCCATTTTTCTCACATTCCACATTTGATCATTTTGTTGATTCCAATATCAATAGGTTGGCACAAATATGTGCATCCCAAAGGAATGTGTATGACCTTGATTCCAAGAGATTGGATTCAATTACCAACCGTTCCCATCACTTGAACTCAATACACATCCAGAATTAGGAGAGGTACAACTCCAGTTGTTGTTGTTTGTCTCCAAGGAACTAGGTTGAGGTCAATCCACTTGAGCATCATTTTCTTGTCTATCCACGATGTCTTCTGACAACAAGAGTGGCCACGGTCCGGGCATATACCAAATTCACTGTTTGCAATGTGGCCGTTTGTCGAGCCTTTGAAAATCAGCATGGCCTGTAGCATTGACGAGAGTCACTCTCTCAGTGTCCGCTGTTGAAGTGAAAACATGGATGGCCTTCTTACTCTTCATTTCAAGTGGGCTATTTGCATGATAGGAATACGGGATGGGGGATTGATTTATGTTGATTATATTGCATTGATCATATTCAGTGACTTTGTCCTTCATCATTTCAATGAAATGTTGGGATTCTTCTATCTCTTGAAAGTTCTTCTGCGCTGTGTGCATAGCAGCTTGGTGTGTTAGGCCCATTGTATTGTGAAGCAGGTGATAATCCTTTTCCTGTCTTCCATGCAATTGCTCCTGGACGAGGGAAGCAACCGGCATGCCTCTTGTCGAATCATACGGGTACTAACTTGTATCTTGCGTTGCCTGATTTTGAAGACAAAGGAAGACACGTCTTCCTGAATGGCTTGTAGAAGACTTGGACGCCCCGGATGAATCTTATGGACAGCCCCATTTGTTTTAAATGGAACAAACCGGCGCCCTGCTCAAGATTGTCTATTTTCTTGATGACTTTCTTGAAGAAAGGGTAGTGGTTGTGAGGAAGACGAACCATCGAGCATGCTTGTTGACAAGGAGCACCCTCCAGCATCAGTGCATCAATGGTGACTGCATACTCTCATTTCTCCTTCACAGAAAATGATTTCTGCCATGAAGACTCACAATCAAGCAAAGTTGGTCACTTGTGGAATGAGTTCCGCTTCATGAGGAGCAATTTCTGCTTCCAGCAGAATGCCTTCTATGTCAGACAGAAGGCGTACAATTTCTGGACGAATGAGTTCTGATTCAGGAAAGACAAAACCAGAAACTGGATGAACTCCTCCAATTCCTGGAGGGATGAGTTCAAGTGATGCATGGAGAAATCAAGTTAAGGATAAATAGGCAAAATTGAAACCATTTTGGCAATACTATTAAACATAAAGTAAGAGATGTCATGTCATTTTAAAGAATGACCAGAGGTGCCATTCATTTGAGCTGTCATTGCAGAAGTTTCTCTAAATTGAGACACTGCTGAAAAAGGAGCGAAGAAGGCCTGGCAAATATAAGATATCAGAGGTGATGGGAGTGGTTGAGGTGGTGGATTTGGATGGCGTGATAAAAAAGTGGGTGGTGAGTTTGTAATAGCAATTGCTGAATGCCATGCACCCCGATTTGGGGATGAGCTCTGGCGGGAAGATGGTACCATAATCTACAAAAAAGAAAATAGAGAAAATCGACAGGATACTGATAATTTATCACAGTGTTGAAAGCGCTATCTTCGGATGCATTATAATTCCAATCCAAGTGTATCTTTGACTTGTGTGGTACTTATAATCCGGGTTATATGGTAGGGATTCTAAAATCCATATGGAGTGGCACTGGTGCCAGAATGGGGACTAGTGCCAAAACAGGTGTCAAGGAGGTATAAAAGTCATAGTCCAGTGTTGGCACTGGATACCCAGTGGGGACGCTGGGATGTGGGGCGTTGCAAAGTCCCAGTACTGGTACTGGGAGTCCCATTTCGGCACAGAGCCAGAACGGGGACATATTCACCCAGTGCCAGCACTGGGACTTTCCAATCTCCCAGTGCTGGTACTGGGACGCCATGTTGGGCAACGACATCTACCGTAAAATGTGGCTGATAGGTACCAATGAATGTTAAAAGATTTCTTTTAGTTGTTGTGACAAACTAGTGATTTTTACACAGTAAAACATTATTGATATCTTGAAAGTTACCCTATTTACTTAAGGTAGGCATATTGTACCCCTCCTACCCTGTCACTCTCCGTGCTCATCCATGCTGTCCACCCCTCCACCATGTGTGCGAGATGTGTAGTGACTTCTGACTGCATCGGAGGTTTCTCGGACGGTGAGCGGTACATATGGGTGTGTTACTGATGACATGGAGAAACTACCCATGAGAGTTTTAGTTCTAATTTATAGGTTGCAACAGTATAAAAATGCAAATGTTCCAAAAATCGGGGATTTGGTGCTTATACATTGGTGGTACTGCTATGTTGGATCCCATTAGGGCACCGTCAAAATTCTAGAACTGGAAAAAAGTTCGTCCAGTTCTAGAATTGGAGGTTTCTCCCGTTGGGGCAATTTGCCTCAAAATAGTGTGCTAGTACCCCAATGGGGATCAATTCTGATCAAGGTAGGGAAAATTACTGTGTCAAATTTTCTGAGGTAGATCATTATAGGTTACCACTTCATTGGAAGATTTGACGCAATTGCATGATTTCTGTGTACCCTGCTTAGTGTCTACTTAGCATAGGTTCAATGCATTTGCTCAACGCATGAGCTCACAAGGGCACAGCCACTATCACAACTATGTGCAATAGTAGTGCCACAATGGGGACAATTTCATTGCACCATTATGGCACCAATGCCCCAATGGGATTAATTTGTTGTCCTGATTAAGGCAATGGTGACCCAATGGGTCTGGTGCCACAATGGGAATTCAAGCACCAGTTCCAGTTCTAGAACTGGTGACCCAGTTCTAGAACTGAAATTTCATCACGGTCCCAGTTGTAGAACAGGATGCCCCAGTTCTAGAACTGGGCACCCCATTAAGGCACAGTGCCCCAACAGGGAGAACGTCCAGTTCTAGAACTGTGGATTTTTTCATCCAGTTCTAGAACTGGGAAGGTGCCCTAATGCGATTCAGCATATACACCCAAAAATTCAGGCTAGCACTAGAAAAGGGGGGGGGGTGAGGTCCTAGTTAAATTGCCTAGCTTCACCCGGGTTCCAAATCTGGTTGGACAGAGCCCTTTCTATAGGTACCCTGGTGCCATGACAGTACTATCGTGACTGCCAGAGCCCAAGTTGTTTGGTACCCTGGCACCTAATTTCATGTGATAGTGTGCAAAATACTTATTCCCTTGCACAGACTGGCTGCCATTTTTCATGAGAAATATGGCATCAATGTTGCATATGTTGTGGCATCAACTCAACCCTAGTACTGACTGACTGACAGACTGTGGTTCATGGCAGAACCCAGATACCTGTTTTATGCCGTCATCCAGGTAAAGCTAGTGCTAGTGACTGACTGACAGCCTCAATTGGTCTTTCAGTACCCAGGTACAATACCTGGTTATTAGTCATGCAACCTCACCCCCCTAATTACCCCTATTAGGAAGCTATTGGGAAGTGCATGGTGCATGGTACGAGATGGTAACCCGGGAGGTCACTGTACATTACATCTTACATCCCTTGATTTACATCATCATTACCAGAGATTACCAACATCCTGTTCATCCTATTTTAGCAACCTGTTTTTTTATATTTAGTCCTTTGGAAAGGAGTACTTTGGAAATTAATACCGTGAAAATTTTGCGCCAAAACTTAGTACTTTGAACTGGTATGACCTCCCATTTTGAAAAAGATGTAATATCCTATCTTTCTGTTGTTGTTCAGCTATTTCACATAATTGTTTCCCCAATATCACATTCAAGTTACCATTGCCACAGCAACTTTATTGCAATAGTTGCATTATTACATACATTGGCACCATCCACTCATAAAATCCATTGTAGCCATAGCAGCTGTGGAAGCAAAAGCCATCATAGCCATCACAGGCAGTGTAGCCGGATCAACCATCAAAGCTGTCACAGCCATCATAGCAATTGCATCACACCATTACAGGCAAAGGTGAGAGCATGAAGCCATGGCTATGGCAGAATACTCAGGTTAAAAATGGCCCAGAGAACTTGGACACGAGGATAGAAAAATTAAACTTTTCAGGGGCACTGCCCCTTGACACTGTCCGCTGCCGTCAGCGAGATCATCCCGTATTAGGGGTTCATCTGCCCCTAAAACCCCGCACATGTTCATCTTGTGTATGTGTTTTAGCACTGGTGTGGTGCATGGGTTATGTCACTTGTTGAAAATATTCAATTTCAACAATCAGCAAGTCTCATATGTTTCCTTCTCATTTTCAACACAGCATTCACCAATGACTCGTAGTAAGAGGAAGACAAGACCTCCCATTTGATTTAGCAGTGATGATTATGATGGGGGTGAGAAACAGAAAAACACTCTTGTTGAGACAGGAGACACTCATAAACAGCATTCAGTTGGAATTAGTGTTGGTGACATTGGGTTTACTTCAAAAAGTTTGAGAAGGCCTTGTATACTCAAGAAGTTGTCAGAATCCGCTCTGATGCTGGTAAGATGAAACCATCCCAATTGACCAGGACAAATTTGATTGTGGAGTGATTTTTCAACGTCAACTTGTTTTCATCAGAAAAAGGAAAGATAGATGATGTCTCTCTGAAGATGGTGATGAAGAGGATCTCTTGTTGTCTCAGCAAGACCCACATCTTTTACACGTGGATATTTTTTCAATCATTTTTGGCGAGTATTAAATTCTTCAATTTACAAATACTGACAAATTCTGACGAACTTTTCACTATGCCAATCCTTTGGACAAACATTGGACGAACATTGGCAAGACAGGCAAGTTTTCCACGTGGATGATTTTTGAGCAATTAACTGACGTCAACTGACGACAACTGAAGACAACTGACGTCTTTTACATTATCTCATTAATGTGACTAACCAAGTGACGACATAAGAAGGCACCATACAACGACACCGAAGACAAAATGACGACCCTAAGTGATGACACTGAAGACAAAGTGACGGCCCTAAGTGACGGCACTGAAGACAAAATGACGACCGAACAGAAGGCAGTTAACGAAATTTTAACGACCCTCAGTGACGACACTGACGACCCCTACGTGGTATATATACGACTGCCTACTGACGATAGTGTGACGAACAAAGTGACGTCAAAGACGACTGACGACCCCAAGCAAAAACATAGTGAAGACAAACTGACGACACAAGTGACGACCGTGAAGTCCTTTTGACGACCCAAGTGACGACACTGACGACACAATGACGGCCCAAGTGACAACACGTGACGACATTTTAACGGCCCGTAGTGAAGGCATGAAATGACCCGATATTTTTAAGTGACGTCAACTGACAACATCGGACGACATTGGACGACTCCATCTGGCGATACTTATCGCCAAAGTCCAAAGTTGCCTGTCTTGCGGACGAACGTCTGACGAACATTGGACGAACGTCAGACTAACATGGGACGAACATGGGACGAACATGGGACCAACATGAGACGAACATGGGACGAACATGGGACAAACATGGGATGAACATGGGACGAACACGGGACGAACACCGGACGAACATGGGTCGAACATGGGACGAACATGGGACGAACAGTAAGTCAGTCTTCATCAGCAACCATCAAAATCATACAACTTCCTGCGATTTCGACCTAGCCATCATACAAATCTTGTATGATTTTGACGAGTCGCAAAAAAGTGTGAACTATGTTAGGGGTCATGCTTTTTGTGTCTCGTGATCTGAGACACATCAAAATCATACGAATATTGTATGATTTTTCATAATCCCCCACGTGCCCCGTTTCTCGGTATTCTCGACATATAGCGGCCTGAGAAATGGCAACGTTAACACATGAACGTTCATGCGTTTTATTGATATTTGATGCCGTTTTATCTCTATCTTGCTGGAGGCCACTCAAGTGATGGAGATTTTTGTTTAGAAGAAATATCTATGCTTTATAAGGTTGTTTTCATTTAAATATTCCATTTGGTTTCCTGGAGCATGTATGTTGCCTACAATTTTTATTAGCATTCATGAAATAATTATTTTGGTATGCAAATTGCTAGTAAACCCTTACATGAACATTCAGGAAATAATTTTCTACATGTTGTCTTCATGAAATACTCTGAAAGTGCTGTCCATTTCACCGATGTTCCCCCTCCTTCATTTAATTTTCTTAATTCACTAATTGGTTATTGCACTGCTGGTGCACTTCCAGCTTTAGCACATATCACTGCAGCCATGTAAAAACTCCACTCCATTGCATCTCTCAATAATTGATGGGATGCACCAGGGTGAAGCATCCTTTTTGGACCAAAAAGGTGGGGATGTATCATCTTGTGTTTTTTGTTTTTCAACTTATACTTTTGGTCATCTCATCTACTAATACCCACCTGAACAGATCACAATCAATCATTCAAACAGTATGCGCTTGGAGAGCATCATTGAATGTCCCTTGAATTTGTGGTACGATGTGGGCATAACAACTTGCAGCCACTATGTTTTTTATTTGTCAAATTTTTACTAGACATCTTGAGTTTCTAGTTCCCCACTCTCCCCACAGAATGAACAACCCCTCAAAATGTCGGCCTCAGATTGAGGACCCTAACAGACCCCCGAAAAATTTGATAGAGCTTGTGCTGAGTTGAATTATATTTTAATGGGCCAATCAGACATGGAGATGTTGATGCTACTGCCATTTTGTGTTGTGATAGTAGCATGAGGATTTTAAATTGGTTAGCTACTATTTCAGTCACCTCCCCCTCTTGATCCCGGAAAATTCAACTGCCTTGCAAACAATAATTCTCAGGTAAATAAAATTCAACTGCCTTGCAAACAATAATTCTCAGGTCAATTGCAATATGAATTGACAAAATGCATGGAGTGGCTTATTGCTGATCATTTTCTCATTGTACAACTTTTGAATTGAGAGCTCACATTCACATTATAAGCACCCAATTTTTGTCCATGCTTACCACAGCCAACTTGTTGTTACTTGAAGGATCATTTTTCAAAAAGGGCTTCAAATAGTGATTGTGCGTGTGATATGAGTTTTGTTTTTGACCTTTCAAAGAGCTGGCTCCTGCAGAGCAAGATCTCAATGATGTTAATATGTGTTATTTTCCTGTGAACTTGTGGGGGATACATTCATGACAAAGATGGCCTGTTCTATTATTTATACTGTTAATTTCTACGGAGCTGTCACACAAATAATCAATTCATTTGTGAATGAAGAGGGGCAGCATGTTTAGCTGATTTTTTATATTGTAATGGCGTTTTATTTGTCACAGTGGGTATGGATATTTGAAACCACTGCATAGTGGAATTGCACCCCTCAATCAGGCTTAAAGCTTAGGTTAGCTGCATGCAAGCATAAATAGTAAGATAGATAGATTCTTTCCCATTGATATTTTTCCTAGTGACCTTGATCTAATCCTTAAGAAGTTTTAGTACTCTCAGATAAGATTTTGATTTTTGTAGCTCATTTTTTCGCATGACAAGTGTACACTATTGTTGGGATGCTCAACCAAATGGTAGGATGAGGACAAATAAGGTAGCTTAAATAGTAGGGTGGATTTTTTCACTAAGACTTTTTCACTAGTAGATTATCAAGCCTGTAGCTAGAAATGTTAGCATTATTGTTACATTTCGAGTTTTTACAAGTAATATCTTAGATCTTTTATAACGAAAGAAACATGACCTTGCAACACATACTTATATCATTAAACCTTTAGCGAAAAATGGTCTTTGAAGAAAGGTAATATCTTACGATTTTTTTGATCACGTAAATTATATAACCTCTAAATTCAATCGTGAGTGATATATAATTTGTTATTAATTGTATTATGTTTTACAGGTATTTCATCATACAAAGTTTGTATGATATTGACATTGGTATATCACGAACGTCAGACTATCAGCAAGAATGGGCCAAACAATCTACGACGATATTTGCAGACTAAATCGTCCAACCACAACAACAACAACTCACTGTGTCCAAAGGAAGATGACCCGCTCCATTCTGCTAGGGGCATGCGTTTTTTGGGCTGCTGTAGAGGAGGGGGTGCGGTCGATGTTGTGAGCTGTTGGCGGCTTCGAACGGTGATGACATGTTGGACATGGCATCGCCACTGTCACCGTCAACAATTTACACAACAACCAAACAGGCCACATTG